>CM054154.1:57590566-57765566 GCA_028751875.1 Rapana venosa | reverse complement strand
CCAGCCCACTGATTTTTGACACACTTACCTACTTATATATTTTGTGTATCGAACAAAAAGCTTCCCTTTCAATTTTAAGCAAACAAAAGTAGTACCGGTTTTTAAATCAGGTAATTCATCTTGTCCATCAAATAACCGACCAATTTCCATTTTGTCTGTCTTATCTAAACCAATAGAAAAACACATACAGAAATCCCTATATTCCTACTTTATTAACAACAAACTGATGAATGAGAGTCAGTCAGGTTTCCGTAAAAACTATTCTTGCCATACAGCTCTTACACAAATCACCGACAGTCTTTTGAATAATGTAAATGAAAATAAATTCACTTGTGTGCTTTTTGTTGACTTTAAAAAGGCCTTTGATGTCATTAATCATACTTTGTTGCTGCGCAAATTACACCTGTACAAGCTTACACCCGAGATTATTAATTTTCTAGCTAGTTTTTTGTCAGGTAGGAAGCAATTAGTGACAATAAATGATCAAACATCAAATTTAGTAGCTGTTAGATATGGCATTCCACAAGGGTCAGTCTTAGGACCACTTTTGTTTTAATAATAATAATAATAATATATGGAATTTATATAGCGCTGAATCTTGTAAAAAAAGAAACAAATCGAAGCGCTTGCACTCAATCATTTACAGACATGCAACTCTCCTTAAACGTAATGAACAACAGATTTCAAAACCATGCGCGCGCACGCATGCACGCACACACACACGCACACACACGCACACGCACACCACACACACACGCACACCACACACACACACACACACACACCACACACACACACACACACACACACACACACACACACACACACACACACACACACACACACACTCGGAACAACACTTAGAAGGTGAAAGATGCTGTTGAAAATTAGGGACAGATATTTTGGGGGAAAGTCTCAGGTAGGAAATAAGTGTGTTTTGAGTCTGGATTTGAAGGTATCAAGTGAAGGCTTTTGTCGAAGTGAAAGAGGGAGGTCATTCCAGGTGGATGGACCAGAAACAGAGAAGGAGCGACGGCCAACAGTGGTTTGTTTGAATCTGGGTGTTCGAATGCACAAAGTATCTGCGGCTGAACGAAGGGAACGGGATGGAGTGTACAGATGAAGACAGTTACAGAGATAAGGGGGTGCAGATTTGTGGAGACATTTGAAACAGAGGGTATTGATTTTATACTCCAGTCTTTGTGAGACAGGCAGCCAGTGAAGAGATCGCAGAAGAGGAGTGATGTTTCAGATTTTTTCTTTCTTAGGACCAGTCGAGCTGCAGAGTTTTGTATGCGTTGAAAAGAGTGGATAGATGATGCTGGTAGCTAGACCAAAAGAGAATTACAGTAGCCTAAACGTGAAAGAATGAGAGATGTGACAAGCTTGGAAGTTGCATCAGTGGACAGATACTTGCGAATCGCGCTTATGCGCCGTAATTGATAGTAGCAAGACTGGCAGGTCTGGGTGATGAATTTTTTCATAGAGAGTGTGTTGTCAAGAACTACTCCTAAATACTTCGCAGAGTTGGACAAAGGAACTGAAGTATTGCCGAATTCTATTGAAGTTTTTACGATAGAGGAAAGTTTATGTTGGGTCCCTATAAGCATGGCTTCGGTTTTATTGGCATTAAGTTGTAACTTGTTCTGAGACATCTAGTTTTGAATGTCTTGAAGGCAGTAGGACATATTTGTCAGGAGGGAAGGCAAGTTTTCAACAGTATCACTGCACTAAAGCTGAGTATCATCGGCATAGAAATGATGATCAATATGGTGGTTGTTTATTATATGTGAGAGTGGAGCAGTGTAGAGAGTAAAGAGAACAGGGCCCAGGACTGATCCCTGCGGGACTCCACATTTCATTTTGACGGGTTTTGATTGAATTTTGTTTACAATAACTTTCGGAACCCTTTTCCCTGTGAGGTATGAAGTAAACCGGGAGAGGGCGTGCCTTTAAATCCCAAAACTATTTTGGAGGCGAAAAAAGAAAATTGAGTGATCTAAGGTATAAAAAAGGCTGCAGAAATCAAAAAAAGGGGGGGGGGGAAAATTTTTCCTGCATCAAAGAAAGTAGAATGAAATCAAAGTGGGGAAATTAGGGGGTTTTGGGGGCTGGGGTTGGGGCGATAGGCAGATTGAAAATGGGAAAAGGAAAATCTTTGGGAAATAAGGTGACTGTTGATCTTTTTTTGAGAGGGGACTTTTTCTAGTACCTTTAGAGACAAATAATTTTAAAAAAGGCCAAAATTCTTCAAAGGGTTGGGATCGGGGGTTGGGCCCCCCTTTTTCATAAGGTGTGACTATTGGCTTTTTTAAAAGAGCTGTTTGGAAAATTTCCTGACAAAAAATGATTTTTAACTTTTTTATGATAATAGGTACAATTGGGGGAAGGCTTTGTAGAAAACAGAGCAGGTATGGATAAAAGGTCGCATGATTTTATAGTCTTTCCCTTTCAAAATTTAATCTGATTTTTTTTTCCCACTTGGGGAGGGAAAGGGAAAAGAGAGAGTGCCAGACAACTGGGATCAGGAGGCGCGGGCGGGAATTGAGTCTGACCCAGTCGGACTATGTTTTCGAATTTGCCCGAGAAGAAGGCAAAAAAAAGGAGGGAAATTTCCCAGACAGGCTGTGGGTGTTAGGCAGAGGAGTTTTTTTTCCCAACCCAAAGGAGATTTGAGGGGGAAAAAAAAGAGATTTTAGGGATGTAGCACAGAAAAATTTGGGAAAGTAGTAGTCTGCCCTTTGCTGAAGGGTTGAAAATTTGATTTTGGGTTTTTTTGGTTTTGGGAAAAGGGCTGTTTTTGTTTTCCCGGTTTTGATTTCCGCCCTGCCTTTTCAAATTCCCGGCTTTTGGGGGCTTGCTATCAAAAATGCCCCTTGGGGAAAATCCCAAATGCGAAAGGGGTCTGTCAGGGAGGGGGGGGGTCATAGGGGGGTGAAATTCCCCAACATTTGGCGGAGAATAGTTTTTATAGTGATAAGGGGTCATGGGGGTCAAGGTTTGTAAAAAACTTTCGGAAGTTTGTGAAAAAAGGGAAAAAAAATTCAAAGGGGCCTTAAGATTGCGACAAACTATTTTTTCTTTGGGACGGGTTTTGTGATGTTAAGATAAAAATCTAGGAAAAATAAACTTCCCCCCGGGTTTTTTTAATTGAAACTGAAAAATGTTCGCTGATGAAAAAATCCTTGTTCTGCAGTGATTCAAAAAAACGTTTAACCAAAAGGCTTTCTTTTATCAAAATTTAAAAAAAAAATCTTGATAAAAAAATTCCCGGAAACCTTTTTTTCCTTTTTGGCCCTTTTTTTGATTTTTGAAAAGAAATCCACACTATGGGATAAAGGGCATTGCCCAAAATTTTTTAAAAAATTTATCCCCCCAAAAAAAACTTTTCAAAAGAAGCCAAAGTAAAAAGTTTTTGTCCCTTTTTAAAAAGCAAGACCTAAAATGTTTATTGAATCCCCTCCCTAAAACCCAAAAACCCTTCCAAAAATTTCCGGGGAAATAACCCCTTTTTTCCAACCCAAAACTATTGAAAAATTTTTTAAAGGAAAAAATTAGGAAAACCCCCTCCAAAAAAAAATTAACCAAAACCTTTTTAAAAAAATTAAAAAACAACAATAATTAACTTTAAGGGAAAAAAATTTTAATTCCCCCTCCAAACCCAAGGAATTTTTATATTTTTAGTTTTTTTCCAGTTTTTTTTTTTTCCCAAACCGGTTTAAAAAAAAAAATTAAAAAAACCTTTTTTAAAAAAATTTTAAAAATTATTTTTATTTTTTTTTAAATGTACCGGGAAAAGCCTTAAATTCCTTTCCCTAAGAACCCTTTTTAACCCAATGGGTATTTTTTTTTATTGATTTTCCTTACGATTTTTTTTTTTTCCTTTTCTTTTTGGGTTTTTTGTTTTAAAAAAAAAAATTTTTTTTTTGGGGGTTGTTTTTTTTGGGGGTTTTTTTTAAAGTTAAAAAGGGGATTTTTTTTCCTTCAAGCCCCCCTTGACGAAAAACTTTTTTTGGGGTTATTAAATGTCCATTTAAAAATTGTTTAATTGATTGGAAAACCACACCAAACAAAAAAGCCAAAAAGGGGGTTTTGGAAAAAGGGTTGTAATTATAGTTTTTTTGGGGGGTTTTTTTGGTTTGTTTTTTTGGTTTTTTTTTTCCCCCCCCAAAAGTTGGCTTGAACAAAAAAACCCCCCAAGAATTTTCCCCCCCTTTTTCCCAAAAAATTTCCTTTTAAATAAAAAGTTAGCACTTTCTTTACACAACAAAACCAGAACGGATTTTTTTAGGGGAAACATTTTTAACATCCCCCGGGTTAAAAAATTTTAAAATTTAAGGGTTAAAATCTTTTTAATATTCCCCAAAAGGTTTGACAAAAAAAACCCACCCTTGGGCCCCCCGGGAAAAACACCTTTAATTAGCAAATTTTCTTCTTTTTTAAAACACATTTTTTCCAACAAGTTTTTCTTTTAACCCAACTTTTTTCATTTTTTTAAAAAGAATTCTTGGGCTTTTTAACGATTAAAAGGGAAAGGGGGATTTTAAAATAATTCTAAAAAAAATTTTAAATTTTAAACAATTTTATTTTTTTAAAAAAAACACCCCTTTTATTAGAAAAATTTTAAAAGTTAAAACAATAAAAAATTCTCCACTGGCTTCTTGTTCCCCAGGGTTTGTGGGTTTGTTTTTTTTTAAAATTTTTGGTTTTTGTTGAAAAGGGTTTGTTTTTTTTTAATTTTTTGGGATTTATGGAAAGTGGTTTTGGGTGGGTGGGGTTTTGGTTGGTTTTTGGGTGTTGGTTGGTTTTTGGGAAAAAATTTAAAAAGTTTTTGGGGGAAATCGTTTATGTTTGTTTTGTCCCCGTTCCCTTTTTTGGCAAAAATATTAGTTTTTTCAGTAAAGTTTTTTAACTTTGGTTTGGCCCTTGGGGGCTTCTTGATCCCTGGTGGGGGGTGTGGGGGTGTTGTTTGTTGGGGGGTGGTGTAAAAAGTTGGGTGTGTGGTGTGTTTTTTATTGTTTTTTAAAGTTTTAAAATGTTAAAATTAAAATTTTTTTGTTTTGTTTGGGTTTGTTTTTGGGTTTGTTTTGGGTGTTTGGTGTTTTTTTGTTTAAGTGTTAATTTTTTGTTTTTTCTTGTTGTGTAATTTTTCCCCTTGGGTTCCCGTGCTTTTGGGCTAAAATGTTTTAGCTTTTTTGAAAGGGGGGTTTTTTTCTTGTATTACAAAAAAAATTTGCTCTGCGTGCAAAAAGGTTGGGTCCTCTTCATTTTGGGTGAAATGTTTTTGGGGGGTTTTAAAAGGGGGTCCTTAAAGTGGTGGGTCCATTTTTTAAATTTTTTTGTGTAATTTTATTACAAACCCTGAAAATGTTTAAACCAAAACCCCTGAAAATTTGTACTTTCCCCTTAGTCTTCCCCGAGATAATGTCCAATACAAAGCTTTCGGGTAAAGAAATTGGGGCCTTTCCAAGGGGAAAAAAAATGAAATTAAAAAAAGTTTTTTAAAAATTAACTTTAACCCTTCCCAAAAAAAATTAATTTTTTTCCCCGTTTGGTGAACATTTTAAAAAACCTTTTTCCCCAACCTTAATCTTTGGAAAAAAAGGGTTGCCCTTCCTTCTAAACAATTAACTCCTTTTTTAAAATTTCACCAAACTAAAAATTTCCGCAACTTCCCTCAAAAGTTAAATTCAAAAAAACCCCCCCCCTAAAAATTTTTGGGCCCCCTTTACGGGTTTCCCCCCAAAAATTGGGAAAAGAAAATTGAAAATTCCCCGGGAAAAAAAACTTGTACCCAAACTTTTTTTTTCCCAAAGTCCCTGAACGCTATCAAAAATTTTCCCTTTTTGAAAAAATGCCCCTCAAAAAACCCCTTTACCCAATATTCCCTAAAAAAGGAAACCCTCCCTTTTTTAAAGTTAAAACCTTTTCCCCCTATCACCCTTTTCCCTTGAAAGGTTAAAACCAGGTCAAACCCCACTTCTTCCAAAACGAAAACCCGGAAATCCCCAATGGCGAAAAAAAACTAAAAATTTAACCCCAAACATTCTTTAAAAACCTTTTCCCCAAAGAAAACCCCTTAACCCCATTCACAAATCAAATATTCCCCTTTTCTTCCTTCTTCCCTTTAAGGAAACCTTTTTTCCCTTTAAAACCAAAAATTGTTTATCTGCCGGGAAGGGGGCCCTTCCCCAAAAAAAAAATTACACCCAAAAAAAATTTTTAAAAAAAATTTTTCCTTTTTTTGGGCGAAAAACCCCAAAAAAAATTTTTAAAAAAGGGGTCAGAACCCCAGAGAAAGGAAAACCAAAAATTTTTAAAACTCCTCCCCCCCTTTTCATCCCCCAAAACAAAAAATAAAAGTTTCCAAAAAAAAACAAAAATTAGGGAAAAAAACCCAAAAACCCTTCCTTTTTGGGGGCCCTCCAAAGAACCGGCCTACAAAAAAAAAAAAAACCACCGCGGAACCCATCCCCAAAAACTTTTTAACCCAAAACTTTTCCCCAAAAAGGCATCCCGGCCCCAACATTCCCCGAAAATTTCCCAAGACCTTTTTTAAACCCGCCCCCCTTTTAAACCAAACCCCCCCCCCCGGTGTTTCTAAAACCACCCTCCCCAACCCCTTTCCCCCAAACCGCCTTAACCCCCCTTTTTAAACCCCTACCCCAACCCCACCTCCCCCCACCCTCCCACCCAAACACCCGCCCCCTCAAAAACCCCCTCCCCCCCCCCCTTTTCCCTCCCCCCCCTTTGAAAAACCCCTAATCCCTTCCCTTCCCTTTTCGAAACCTTTGGGAAAAAAAAGGTAAAACCCCCCCTTTTGGTTTCCTCAAAACCTGACTGACCGTTTCCAGAGTCAATAAACAAGTTTCTCATTACCGCCAAAACGGGGAAATTTTGGAAGTCCCCCGGGGATAAAGTTCTGGCCCCTTTCTTTTCACTCTCAAAAACCCCCCCTCCACTTCCATAAAATTAACCGTAAACAATCAACCTTCATTTTTAAATGCCAAATGACCTCTCAAAATTCCCTAACATGAAAATCCAAATTTAATCTCCCTTTCCCTCTTGATGAATATGGCCTACTGCTTTCAAGAAAACTAAAACTGGATGATAAAACAAGTTACAACTAAACCCGCTGATAAAACAAAAAGCCATGTTTTGTGGGGCCCAAAAAACAAACTCTCTTTCTTTAAAACCATTTAAAATATAATTCGGAAAATGAAAACAGCCCCCCTCTATCCACTGCTGTAAATTATCAAAGGGGTCATTTTTGAAAACCCACTCTCTATGCAAAAATTCATCACCCAGACCGCTTTCGTGCTTCTATCAATTACGGCGTTTAGTGAAAATTCCCGAAAGTACCTTCCAAAATTTCAACATAAAAACTCGGGCATCCCCAACCACGTCGACTATTGCAATTATCTTTTGGAGGGGCCCTCCCAGCTTCATCTACCCCCACCCCTTCAACGTTTTTAAAAACTCTGCAACTCGACAAACCCCTCAAAAAAAAAAAAATCTGAGCAAATTACCCCTCTCTTTGCGATTTTCTCTACTGGCTGCCTGGCCACAAAAAATAAACTATAAGATCATACTCTCTGTTACAAATGTCCCCCCAAAAAACAGCACCCCCTACCTCTGTGAATTTCCCACTTTACACCCCTTCTCTTTCCCCTTGCTCTGCGAAATACCCCTTGTGCTTACAAACACCTAAAATCAACCATCCACTTTTGGGCCCGCGCTCTTTCTCGTTTACACCCTTTTGGGAAAGGGGGCCTCCCTATCTCTTTTCCCCGCCAAAGGCCATCCGGGAACTTTTTTAAAAATCGGGCCTCAAGACATATTTGTTTAAAAACCTAAAAAAATTCCCCTCTCCTTTTTCTTTTAAAACCCTATCCCTGCTTTTCAACAGCCAAAAATTCCATAAACCACTGCCAAATTTTAAAAACGTGTGTGTGTGTTTTTTTTTGGTGTGTGTGCTGCATGCTTTTGGACTTTTTAAAACTATTACTTGCTTTTGGGTTTTCATGACTGTTAAGAATGATTGAGGGGCAAGCGTTTTGTTTTTCTGGGGGGGGCAAGATACTGCGCAAAATTAAATTCCATTAAATTATGTTTAATTATGATTATTATGATTTTTAAATTTTTAAAGTTTATGTTTAAAAATTTTAAAAATTTTTAAATTATTAAAAATTTTTAATTTTTAATTTATTATTATTATTATTATTTTTAAATTATTATTATTTTTAAATTATTATTATTTTTAAAATTATTATTAAAAAATTTCTCTGATTAAACCCCTTAAAATTTTTGCAAATTGTCACATAAAGAAACTCCCATGGAAAAGTAGCATCCCGTAACCCATTTTTTTTAAATTTCACTTTTTCTTTCTGTTTTTTTTTTTTGGGGGGTGTCAAAATAGTTTTTTAGGGACCGGGGGGTTTTGGTAACAATACAAAATAAACTATGGGAAAAGGCAGGTCAAGTAACCCCAAAACCCATACATTATGAACTTGTTTGCTAAAAATCAAAGGGATGAGGTGTTGTCACGTTAACAATGATGAAAACCCAGCGCTAAACCCCTTTAATTTATAGAAAACCCTTCCCTCACACCGGGGGGAAAGGTTGTTAGTCCTTTCTTTTTCGACAAAGCCCACCAAAAACAGCAGAGGGGGCAGCTCTTTTTTCAAAAATTGCTCAAAATTTGATTATAAAAAGATCCCTTGCCCACAAAACACCCCCAAACTCCCCCCAAAGGGCATAAAAATCCCCCGGGGGGGGAGATGTTCCCCAAAAGGGCCCAAACCACCCTCCAGGGCTGCAGCACATTTAAAGGGACTGGCGAGTCAAGCCTCCAAGTCAGAGATCTTAGTCAAATCACAAAAGACTACGGAAAAAAAATTTTGGGTTACTCCCAAAAAGGGTCATTACCCATTTGCCCCTAAAGTTATGCGACAACTGAGTAGGGGAAAACCCACTGATCAGGGGTGGCGTGTTCTTTGGGTCTGAAATTTCCTTGGGCGTCCCTGGAAATTTTCTTCCACCTCCCCAATTGTTTCAAGGGGCATTGTCTTGACTTTACTGGGAAGAAAAAACCCCTTAGTAAAAAAAGGTTGCAAAGGACGGAAAGAATTTACTGAAGAATTTTTTCAGAAAACTTTATATCGCTGTTTTTTCCAAAATTTTGGGGTGAACACCCTTGCAAAGCTTTTTGATCGGGGCCTCGATGCCAATTTCACACCTATCCCCCCAAAAAAACAAATGCTTGCTTTTTTTCAATGTACCATCGGGAAAGAAAAATTTGACTTAAACCCTTTAAAAAAAAGCTGTTTTCCAAAATTTTGGGGTTTTAAATTGTTAAATAAAAGAATCACATCACAAAAAAGGGGAATTTTAAAAATTTAAATTGGAAATATCTCATCTGGGCATGATTTTGACCCAAAGGGTAAAGGAAAAGGTTCCCATAATTTTATTGGTCGTAGGGGAAAAAGGCGTCAAACCCGCTTCTCTGGGGGCCCCAGCATATTAAATGCGACCCCCATCTCCTCACCTTCGCAAATTTGCCTTTTTTTGGACCCAAAAAAAACCGGGTACCCATTTAATAATAATACAGGGAATTTTTATAACACCCTATATTTTAAAAAAACAAATCAAAGAGGGTAAAACCTGGGGGACTGAACTGAAGCCAAGATCCAAAAACTCCCCAAACCAAAATGGTAACCACAACGATACTGCAAAACCCTTAGCTGAGGAAACAAGTCTCTACTTTTCCCCGGGCCCCGAGGGGGATTTTTGGGGGGTTTTCCCAAAGTTTTGACAATCTCTTTTTAAGACTTTTGCAATTGTGCCGTTTCTTGTTTTCCATTTTGGCAAACGCCCTTTGTGATTGCACGTTGTAAAATACCAATCCCTGAAGCCCCCCCAACTTTGTAATTTTGCTTGCATGGTCATAAATCCATTTTTTTAAATTTCACCCTTTTCATCATGTCTGTAAAATGTTTTAACACAGAAAGTGAACGAAATTAATTTTCCCATTTGGTTTGTTTAGCAGTAACATCTTCCATTTTAAGCGGGCCTACCATTTTCGAATCAGGGGCAAATCACGCTTCCACCCCATTAAAAGATAAACAAGGGGGTGCTTTTTAAAAGATTGATTACCTTTTTTAAATTTGTTTTCAGGGCCCCCTTGGGGGGAGCAGAAAAACACTGGATTAGAAGCCCGAACTTTTTAAAGGGATGTTCCCCCTATTGGTGCTTGTCAAGTCCCCTTTGGAGTGATGCTACTTGATTTTGCATATTGTTTTGCCTCTAAAAACGTCACTTTTAGTGTAAAAAAAAAATTTCTCTTCATTTCACATTTTTCCCTGTCCCAAAAAAGGGTTGGGTTTTAAGGGGACACTATAAGCTACGATTTTTGAACAAAAGGGCCCAGCCCCTAAAAATTTGTTCTTTGAGGGCGAGGCAAAACACGGGTTTTAACCCCCGTCCCCCAAGTTTAAATAAAATGGCATTACATCATCCTTGAAACACTTTCCCTGTTAAACCAAAAAAGGGTGTCCCGCACATAAACTGGAAATGCCAGAGTTATTTGGAAACCCAAAATAAATCACATTAATGGGTATGGATATTTCTATAACAGTATAAGTGTAAAGAAGTAAGGGTTTTTTTTAATTTTTTTTTAGAACCCCTTTTTGGGTATTAAAGGTCTGCCACACATAAAAAATTCAAAATGAAAATTTCATTGAATCATGCAAAAAACAAAAAGGGACGATGACTTTGGCATGTTATCTGAAAAAAATAATAAAGAAATTCCTTTGTATCTTTAAGATGAACTTTTTAACATCACATTTAAAATTGTTGACTAATTTTAAACCCAAAGACACATACACTTTTTTTAATCTCTGCCTATTTTCCCTTTTTTTTTTTTTCTCAAAAGGGGGAATTTCATTTCTTTTCAAAACACTTTAAGTCACGACAGTTTTATCTGTTAAAATTCGGACTGCTCTCCCCGGGGAGAGTGTTTTTTGCCTCAAGACACGCCACCCTTCATAAAAATTTTTTTTCCCTGTTTTCCAACTGAAATTGTTTCCGTATCAAGTTTTTTTTTTTCACAAAATTTTGCCAATGAAAACTCCCCTTTTTTGGCCGGGGGTTTTTTTTGGTGGGGCTAAAAAATTTTTAAACCCCCCACATGGGGACTGCCCCAAATTGGCATTTCCGTCCACACAACCATAACACCAACAGGGTAGCCTTTTTCCCCTTTCACCCAAAGCGCCCCCGAAACAGTACAATACATGAAACAATTTTACATGCGTTGAAAAAGAAAATTTCCCGTCGAATATACGTTTTTGGCCCAAAAAATTTTCACTATGGTTAATTTTTATTTAATCTTTTTCCCACTTTTTTTCAAAACATAGCAAGTCGGGTCCAAAAGCTATTCACCCCCAGGGTTTCCCACCCCAGATGAATTCATTTCGTATCAAAAAAATAGAAATAGGCCATTTCAATTGCCAAAATTTTCATTGCACAGCATACCCCTATTGGCAGAAATTTAAATTCTATTATACTGTGCCCATTTTTTTAATGAAAAACCCCGATTCTGTTCCCCCCAAAGGGGACTTTAGTCGGGCTCTTAGTCGGAGGGGCAAAAGACTTTCCCCCTAACGGTTTAGGGGAAGATCCCTTCAGTTCGGGCCCAAAAAAGGCGTTTTCAGCATCACAACAAAAAAGGTTTTCCCAAACGGGGTGGAGCCAGACGCAACCCTTTTTCATTTCCACTCCGTATTTAAGACAGCTGATTTTTAGAGCCGTCAAAGACAACGGGCCCTTTTCTTTCCCTTCGGGGAAAGGGAACTGATAAAGGCTGAAAATTTTGGGAGTACATCAAAAATTTGGGAAGATTTTTTAAGGGCCATCCCTACTAAACCAGATAAAAAAGCTTTTTGGGGGTCTAAAAAGGGCAGCGAAGAGTGGCTCCTTTTGGGGCTCCCCCCCAAACCCTAAAGCTTTTGAGAGAGAAAAACCAGTTTTATTGGGATCTTTTTTTTGAAACGCGCTGCGTTTTCGGGGTAGATTTGCTCTGCAAGTACCTGGAGCCTTTTCCCAAATACTACTGGTCAAAGTTTTTCCCCCACAAAGCTGAGGAGGGATATGTTTCAAATAATTATTGTATTCACCCTGTCCCCTTTGTTTTTGTTAGTAGACAATTTAGCATCAATCATGTCTTGTGGTATTGTTTTTTTTAAATTTGTATACTGCTTTAGTCACAGCAGATTTCTCGTGAAATTCGGGTTGAGCTCCTGGGGACAGGTCGTCACAACAGCATGCCAATCTTTTTCTTTCCGTTTGCAACTGTATTTTTTTTTCCCAATCAGAGGGGCTTTTTTTTACAAAATTTTTTTCCGGGGAAAAATGTCTTTTTGTCAGGGGTTCTTTTAGGGTCCCGCAAAATTTGATTTTGTGTAAAAAAGAACAATAAAAAATACTAATCTATGGAATTTAATAGCGCTGAATTTTCAAAAAACAAATTGAAAGCGCCAACATTCATTCATTTCCCCTTATGTAATCATTCATAAATAAAATAAAAAGAAACCAATTTTTTTTTGCAACCCACAAAAAACCCAAAAACACACATCCGAACCCCACGCACACACGGGGGTACAGCATCCCTTTATACACGGTGATGGAGATGGGGGGGGCCTGCTGAAAGAAGGGATATATCTGGGGAAAGGGAAAAGTTTTCAAAAGGGAAAAATAAAATGTGTTTTGAGCTGGTTTTAAAAATATCCATGAAGGATTTTGGGGCCAAAAGAAACAAAAAAAAGGGGTCATTCCAATAATGGACCACAGACAGAGAAAGAGGGGAAGGGCCCAACGGGGTTTTTCGTTTAAACCAAATTTTGGGAAGCACAAATATCCCCTGCACAAAAGGGGAAAAGGAAACACTGAACACTGAAAGTAATGTTTTGTCATTAAACAATACAGCCCTTTTTTGGGCAGGGAAAAGAAGGAAAAAACAAAATTTTTAAAACAATACCCCTTTATTTGCAAAAAGGGAAAAAAATGAAAACCAAAAGGGGAAAAGGCATCTACAATAACATATTAAAAACCAAAAGCCCGATTTTTTATAAAACATTAATTATTATCAAAAAAGCTTACACTACACCCACACACACAAACCGCGCGCGCGCGCGAAACACACAAAACACAAAACACCCCCCACCCCACACACACACACACCACACACACACAACACACACACACACACACACACCCCACACCACACACCACACACAAACACAAACCACAAAACCCCACACACAGTTAGAAAATATTAAATTATTATATAGAGAATTTAAATTGCATTTAGAATAAGATTTTTAGTATTTAATTATAAGCGATACTTTTTAAAGTTTGATATTTTTTATTTTGATACCCCAGTTGTTAGGGGCTTTTTAAAATTTTGTTTTGGGATGGGGGTTCACTTGTTTGAATAATTTTTTTTTTTTTAAAATTTTTAAATTTAAACTATTTGATTGAAGGTTTTTTTCCCCCTTTTCCCCCCTTGAAACCCTCCCCCACCCCCACCCTTTTCCAAAAATTTTTCCCGGGAATCACTTTTAATTTTTTTGGGGTAAATGGGGGGGGGATCATTTGTTATATTGTTGTCTCATGTTTTGGGTTTATTGTTTATTTTTGTATCTCTATTAAAATAATCATTTTGTAATCTTATTTGATTTATTTTGTTTTGATTTTTTATTGTGTAATATTCATTTTTTTTAAAAACCCGCTATTTAAGAGTATAGCGCATAAAAAGAAAAGTTTGCTGGGGGGAGGAGGAAGGAGGGGGGTCTTGAAGGTAAATTAATTGTCAGTAATGACGAATCCCAAATTTTTTTTAAAAACGTTTTTTCCTGAACCTTTTACAAATCAAAATTTTAAAAAGTGGAAGGGAAGGATGAAACAGTAGGTGAAGTAATTGTTTGTCCTGATTTTTAATGATTTTTTTTTTTTTAATTTTTTAAAACATTTTTTTTTTAAATTTTTGGTGTGGACTGAGCGGCACGCCCTCAGGTGCATGAGTTTTGGTTTTCGGGGTATTTTAAATAGTGGAAATTTTGTTTTTTCAATGTTTTTCCCCCTTATTTATTTTTTTTCCTTTTTTACGGGTTTTAATTCCCAATTTGGAAAAAGGGATGCAATAATGTAGTTTTCTTAGAAAAACATTACAAAATTTTTTAAGATATGATGGTTTTTGATAAAAAAACAAATAAATTGCTTATTCAATATCCCATCTGGAAAAAATTTTTTTGACTTTGTTTTTGATTTTGCCCTTTGACTTTCACACCCCACACACACACACACACACAAAATAAACACACACACACACACACACACACAAAACACACACACACACAAAACAAACACACACACAAAACAAACACACACACACACAAAACACACACACACCCACACACCCCACACAACACAAAAAAAACACAACACACACAAAAAAAACCCATTCCTGTTACCTACAAATCAGCAACAGTTAGGAAAAAAACCGACCCCCCCGACCCTCACATTAAAATAAGGAAATTTTGGGCCAAGGAAATCATTTTCCAAAAAAAAGGAAAAACCCAAAATTGTTACTTTGAAAGATATATAAATTCCTGCAGGTTTTTTTTTTTCTGCTGTCCAAAGCAAGGGGGTAAATTTTTTAAAGTGGGGTTTTTAAAAAATTCTTCAAACTTTGATCAAGAAAAAGTTAAATATATCTCAATTCCCTTTGGGGTTTTTTCACTAACTAAGGCCCTTTTTGACGGATGGTTTTCGCACGAATTACAAAAAAAACCCAAAAAAGCATTTCAAACCCTTTTGTCTGTGGGCCCCCACATGGGAATTTGGGACTGTGCAGATGTGTTATTTTGGGAAAATCATGTTTTTTTTCAGGCATTTAGGCCAAAGTTCTTTTTTTTGAATCGACAAGATTACTCCTATGCCTTTTTGTGTTAAAAACTGTAACATACTTTTCTTTTTGAAAAAAAACTTTTAAAAGGGAAAATACGGTTATACTTTTTTGATTCTTCATGCAACATGCCCCGTCTTTTTGAAAGGGAAACCCATCATTCCCGTCTTTACATTCCCACAAAAAAACCTTGCTCAAATCCAACTCAAATGGGACATCCACACAAACCAAATCCGGCGTTTTTTAGGGTTGCTTAACGAAAAAAATCTAGTTCTGTTTTTCCCCGTTTCCCAGTTGGATCAACCGCAACTCATACGCTTGTCTGCACAATCCCTTTACATGAAATTGAGTTTTAAATTTTAAAAAAACCCAAAACTTTTTAAAACTTGAAATTGGGCTTATACAAAAGGGGGGCGGGCCCCGTTTCAACCATAAAAACCCTTTTTTAGACAGTGTAATGCACTGAAAGGAATCTTTTTCAAAGCCAAAAGGGGTTGGGGGCCCCTTTTTTTCCCTTTTATTTAACAAATAATCCCCAAATACTCCCAACATTAGCAAGGGTCGATTTGAGAATCCCAAAAAACTTTCCAAAAAAAATTTAAAAAAACAGGGGCCCGGGTTTTTTTCCTTTAAAAACCTTTAAAATTTTTTCCCGGGTTTCCCCCTTTTTCCATTTGGCAACTTTGACTCCATGATTTTTGAAACTTAGTTTTTGTTGTTAAGGGAATGCCTTTAAATTTTAAAAAACTTTCTTACTTTAAATTTTATATTACCAAAAACCACCTCTCTCACTGAAAGATGAAACCCCCCTTTCGAAAAAAACCCTCACATTCGTCCTTTCTAATTTTAAAAGACAGATTTAACCTATCCCGCTTCATATTTTAAAGAATTTTAAATGGTTTTGGGAGCCCCAAAAATATTTGTAAAACAGGGGAAGACAGCTGCAAAGATAATTGGGGGGCAGATTGTGGAGACAAATTTTAAACATAGGTGAAACCAGCTTTTTTTTCAACTTTTTGAGACAGGAGCCAATGAAGAGGAAACGCAAAAAGAGAGTGATGTATTCAATTTTTTTTCTTTTTTTAGGGCCAATTTGAGGTAAATTTTTTAAACTTTAAGCCCAGTGGAAAAAGATGGGGGCTGGCAGACCAGCCAGAAGAGAAAAAAGCAGAATCAAAAAGTGAAAAATGAGAATGTGGGCAAGCTTGGAAATTTCCCTCATGGATAGATCCTTTTGAAGTGTACTTTTAACGGGTTTTAAAAGGGGAAAAAAGCCGGGACCCGGCAGCTCTGGGGATAATTTTTTTTCCCCGAGAAAAGTATTTTGATAACAAAAACCAAAAAATTTTACAGAGCTGAACAGATTTACAGATGTAATTTCCAAATTCTTTAAAGTTGTTCAAAAGGGGAAAATTTATGTTTGGGCCCAATAAGCATGCCTTTTAGTTTTTTTCCACATTTTTCCCGTAGCTTTTTTTATATCAAAAACCAGTTTTTTAAAACCCTTTGGAGGCAGTGGGCCCCAATTTTTTTCCCGAGGTAAGGGAGATTTTCCAAAAAATAACTGCATTGAAGTTGATAACAAACAGCAAAGAAATGATGGGGGCGATTTTTATTTGGGTTTGTTAAGTTTGAAGTGTTTGGGATGTTTGAGAGTAAAGGGAAAAAAAGGGCCCAAACCCGAAACCCTGTAAGGGCTCAACATACGAGTTTGGGGAAGGGGTTAATTGCCTTTTGCTCAAATAACGGTCTGGAAACGGATGTAAGGGATGGGAAATGAAACCCGGTAGGGTTTGCCAGCAATACCAAACGTAAATTTTGAAAGTAAAGATGAAATTGAGGTCAATAGTTCAAAGGCCCGCAGACAAGGCAAGAAGCAAGTCAATTTAAATCAAAAAAAATTTAAAAACATCGCATAAGTCAATTACAATACCCGGGAGGGAATTTGATAAATATAATTAACTCAAAAGACACCCGGAAAAATACATTTCAAAATTTTGGGATTAAAATTCCACAAAAACCCCGCGCACAGCGTGCGCGCGCGCGCACAACGGGACGCACACTACACACAAACACACACCCCACACAAACCCCCACCACACACAAACACACACACACACACACACACACACAAAAAACACACAACACACACACATGCCACCAATGTAGGGAAAACAAAGTTGGAAAAACCATTTAATTTGGGGAAAAACCCTTTTTCTTCTTCATGTGCCAGGGGCTTTGCAGACATCGGGGATCATACCTTTCCCTTCCTCCCCTTTTTTCAGTTTTTCCTGATTATTTCCCTTGTTGGGGAAATCTTTCCCGTTTTCCCTACTATTCAGACTGTCGTGTATTTTGTTCGTTGTCTTCCTCTGTCTTTTGGGACCACAAATCTTTTCCCCACAATTTTGCTTTTCTAAATTTCCCTCAGTTGTTTAAAGGGCCCCAAAAAATGTAAATTTTCCTTTTTCTGGGTGATTTTTGTAGGGGTCTTTTTTACCCCGGGCCTTTTTCCCTTACTTCTTCGTTTGACCTTTTTTTTTCAAATCCATAAAATTCTCAAAAAAATTTTTTTGATTTTAAACCCCAATTTTCCGCCCGCTTCAAAGTCTCCCCCGAAGGGCGTTTTGTCGCTTCCCCAATCACACCGAAGATTTGGGAACAACATATAAAACTTATTATTTTGCGGGGACGCACGCGCGGGACCACACACACATGCACAAAGTGCAGACACCCATAAAAACTTTCCAATATATGAAAAGAATGAAAATGTACAAAGGGGGACTTTTTCCCTAAAACAAAGCAAGTAAAGCATATCCCAAGGTGTGGGCTAAGGGGTTTTTTTTTACTGTAGTGGTTTATAGGCAACGAAAAAGGGGAAGGGGAAGTTGGAAAGAAGGTTTTAATGTTCAGGGGGGTTTTCCCGATCTACTTTTTTCCCGTAAATTTTGGGGAAAAAACAGGAAAGTTTAGACAGGGCAATAGTTTTTTAATTGTTTGATCAAGGTTTAAGCTTTTTGAGTGGAAAGGGCCCGACTATTGAAAAAGCGATAAAAATTTACTAAATTTTGTTTGGGTTTGGGACAAATTTTTTGAAGGCAATGTATAAAAGAGGAGCAGGTTTGGGTCAAGATCGCATGAAATTTTAAAATAATTTCTTTTAGGGTTGGGTTTTTAATTTTTTTGATCACTTGTTGGTGGGAAAAGGGAAAAGGGGAGGAGTGCCAGGATTTAAAGGGTCAGGAAGGGGCAGGGTGAAAAATAGTATCTGATTTCCCGGGCTGGGGCTAAAGTTTTTCAGACCTGGGCTGAAAAAAGGCAGAAAAGATGGGAAGTTCAGTTAGGGTGTGGGGGTTTTAAAGGGAAAAAGGGGTTGGGTTTTTTTCAACCCAAGGGATTTGAGGTGAGGAAAAAGAGAGAAATTTTTAAAGGATGTACACAGAGAACTTGGGAAGAGTAGTAGTCCGTCTTTGCTGAAAAGAAACCAAAAATTTTTTATTTTTTTTTTTGGGGGAGCGTTTGTTTAAATTTTAGTTTTTGTTTTTTCGCCACTTCCCTCCCAAATTCCCCCCTGCTTTCCTTCGCTAACAAGATACCATTTGGGTAAACCCTGGGGTGCCGGCCCCGTCAGGCAGGGGATGGTCAGGGGGTGGGACATTCCGACAAGCAGTTGGGGGAGAACGAGTTTTTTTTGTTCGGAGGGGGTAAAGGGGGTCCAACAGTTTTTAAAGGGTTTAACCCTTTCAAAGAGAAATCGGAATGTTTATGGACTTAAGGTTGGGCCCCGGGGGACAAGTTTCCTTTTTTTTAGGTTTACAAATTTTAGGAAAAAAAAAGAATGGGGGGAATGATTTAATGTAGTCATAATACAGATACCCGGAATTACTTATTTTAATGAAAAAAAATTTATCATCCATCTTAAATATGACTGGGTCCTTCCCTGAACTTCAATTTTTTCAGCTTGGAAGTGAGTGGTTTGACAAAGAAAAGACGTTTAACATAGGAGAAGACTTTGGGTTTACTAAGGAAGTTAAAACTCCAAACTGATAAAATTTTTGAGAGAAGGGGAAAGGGGTAAAAACTTTGAGGGGTGACAGAAAGTAATAGAGTGGTCAGAAAATTGAGGATTATTTCACAGAATTTTTTTTTTTAAATTTAAATTTTTATCAAGGATAATGAAATAAGCACTTTTGTCTTTTTTTTTTCATCCCAAACCCCGTGTGTATACAGCCACACCAACAGAAACTGTAAACCCCAAAAACTTCAAGACACAAAATGGCCCTTCACCGTGTATGGCAATGAATTTGGGCCACAACGAAAATACAACAGGGGCAAAAAAATCCTTCGGGCCATCAAAGAACTATCCAAAAAGGCCACCAGCGCATGTTTTTCCAAAGCAAAAGTTGGAGAGTGGTTCCATACCTCGTGGGGGTTTTGTCCCAAGGCCCGTCCCTATCGGGCCCAAAACTGGGTTTTTTTTCTTCCCCTTACCATAGGACTGATGCCTTAGAAGATCCCTCGGGCCCCTCGATTGGAGGGCGGATAAACACCAAACCCCAGGTTTTCCGATGACACGACGGACTGGGAAGAAAAGAACAAAAACAGTCAACCTATTTTTACCCCCGGGGCAAAAAAATCCTCCAAATACACATGGAGATCAGTCCGAAAGACAAACCAAACAAACATTTCCCCGCCAATCACCCAAACCCCGAACACAAATCATTTTAAAAAGAAATTAGGGTTTTAGATCACTTTAATACCTTAAACTATTATTTGTAAGAAATTTTAAAACCGAAAAACCCCACAAGAGCTGCACAAAAAAAGCAAATGGGAAAAACTCAAGACCATCTGGAAAAACCAAACATCAAATCCAGGACCAAGGGCAAGCAAATGCACATTGGGCATTCCCCCTAAAATTATGCATGGGGCCCCCGAAACATTTAATTCAACAACAAAGGAGGGTCCAGCCTTTTTGGGGATGAGATGCCCCTTTGAAATTCCCTTTGGGATTTCATACAAAATAAACCCCAAACCAACGAAAAGCCGACAAATTTATCCCCCCAACAAACCCAAAACACTACGAAGACCTGCCCGACCCAGTCAAGAAAAGGAAACTCAGATGGACGGACATGTGACAAGACCCAAAAGGGTTTCCAAGACCATACGCAAGAACAGGCCGGGGAAAAAAGGCGAGGCAGCCGAAGAAGAAATGGGCAGACAACCCTCACTGAATGGGCAGGGGAAAACTTCTCCACAAACCCCGGCAATTTCCCCCACAAAATTTCCCAAATGGAGCCCCCTGGTGCAACGTTCGTCACTGCATGCCCCTAAAAAAACCCCGGGGGGAGGTTTTTGGGGGCAGATAGAAAAAATTTGAGTGTTCTATCCAGAGCTCCATATTTGTTTCTCTTTCTTGAATCACCTCCCCTATAAACTGATTCCAAAGGGGCTGTTTCCTTTTTCCCAAAGGGGCCCCAAACCTGCTTAGTGTTCCTGCTAACTTACTCCTGGTTTTCCCCACAGGGGTAATGTTTGCAGGAACACTTTTTTTAAAAAGAAAAAAAAAATAAAATAATAAATGGAAAATTATATACGCTGTATCTTGCAAAAACAAAAAAGCGCTTTCAAATCAACTCTTTTACACCCGTCATGGGAAACCAATAGCAATTAATAGTTTTAACAAGTCCGATGCCACCACACACCCCCCCCAAAAACACACCCACACACACACACACACACCCACACACACACACACACACACAGGTTTTACCCTTTGGCAAGGGATGGAAACTTTTGGGTGTTAAAAAGCAAGGGGTAGGGTATGAAATTAAAAAGAAAAGGAAATTCTTATTTTGAAACAAAAATTCTTGAGGCCAAAATTTTTAAAAATGCAAAAGAAGGTCCTTTTGGGGGAAAAAAGAAGGGAGGCCATTCCAAAAACGTGGAAACCCAAAAAAGAGAAAGAGCGACGGGCCCAAAAGGGGCTGGTTTTAATTTTTAAGGGATTTGAAGCCAAGGAATCTGCAACGGGGCGAAGGGAACAGAAGGGGGGTACCGGGGGAGACATTCACAGAGGAGGGGGGTGCTGTTTTTGGGGGAGACATTTAAAAGAGGGTTTCTGATCTTATAGTTTAAAATTTTTTTGGGGGCACAGGGCAGCCAGTGGGGGAGATCGCAAGGGGGTAATGGGGCCCCAAATTTTTTTTTTTCTGAGGGCAATCGACTGCAGATTTTGAATACGTTTTTTAAAAGGGGGGTGGGTAGATTATGCGGGAGAAAACCCCCAAAAGAGAATTGCCCAAAAGCCAGAAATGAAAAGATGAAGGGTGCCAGAGTTTTTTATGTTTCGTCCCGTGGGCAGGAAAATTTTTGGGAAATTTCACCCAATACGTCGTAATTGATAGAAGCACGACTGGCAGGGCTGGGGATGAAATTTTTGCATAGAGAAATGTTTTGGGCAAAAATGACCCCAAAATACTTTTCAGCAGTGGAAAAGGGGAAATAATTTCATTTCCGAATTCTATTGAAGCGGTTTTAATGGGAAAAGGGGTTTTTTTTTTTGGCCCCCACAACAGGCTTCCTTTTTTTCACGTTTTGGGGGTTTTAACTTTTTCTCCATCATCAAATTTTTGGAAACTTGAAACATTTGGGCCCTATTTAAAAAAAAAAAAAAATAAAAAAAAAAATTAGGAAAACAACCGATGTTGGTGTTGAACACCCCAAATAAGACCCTTTTTTAAAAAAAAGGAAGAAAAAATGGGAAAGGGAAAAAAATTTAGAAGTAAACGCAGTTAAAGAGGGAGTGGGGGCGTTTTTGGGGCAAAAAAGGGGAGCCAAGTGTTTAAACTTTGCGCCTGGCGGCCCCCCAAAAGGGGAAAAGTCTCCTTTTGTTTTTAGTGCGTATTGTTTGTGTATATACCTGGGCCCCCGTTTTTGGGAAATTTTTAAAACCTTTATGTTTGTAATTTTTTCTCCCTGAATCCCACGGTCAGAAAATTTGTTTTTCCTATTTTGACTTTTCGAAAAATTTTAATTTTTAATTCTTCATCTTCAATTGAATTTTCAAAAAATTTTAAAATTTTTCTTTATGAGTTTTATTCATCTTATTCTGGCCCTGTGACCCACTTTAAATCTGACCCCCGTTCCCCGAAAATTTTTTCACGGGGTTTACGGTTTCCCCCCTCCCAAAAAACCGTGTAAGTCAAATTTTTCAAAAAGGCTGTGACCCGGGCCCGGGCATTAAAAACAAAAACTGTCACGGAGCTCCACCTATCAAAAACCCCGATTTTTTTAAAAAAAAATGCAAAAATTTTCTCCTGAAATAAAGCAAACACATCCCAAACCCAAAGGGATTCTTCCCCCGCAAAATCTACAAAAACGGGGAGTTGCATCATCCCAGGGGAGGGTTCCCTCCCCGGGGTCTCCCCCCCCACCTCTGACTCCACTTCTTAACCGCTTTTCAAAGCTTTTTCCCCACGGTGTCCAAACCCCCCCCTTTTAGTTTTCGTTTTTTTCTGTTTTTTTGGGGAATCAAAAATGTATTTTTCTGATGTTTTATGATTTTAAAACAAGATTATGTCAAACACCGAATCCCCCGATCATACATTCTTTTTCCACTTCTACTCCCCCATTTTCCCCACCAAAAATCTTTTCTGTTTTTTCCCCTATCGCAAACTCCCCCCATCGGGCCTTTGTCTCTTCCTCTGATTCTTGTCCAAACTCACCACTTTTATCTTCAACCTCTCCCTCCCTTCAACCCCTTCAAGTTTTTTGTTCAAAGTGCAGTCTGTCCTGTCCAAAAGGGAAAAGGGCCGACCCCAAAATTTCCCGATTTCATCTCTGAAAAAAACATTAAACCCAACCCCTTTCCTTTACTGAAAATGGCTTTAAAAAACCCTGGCCATAGCCCAAAAAAAACAAACTGACCCCTCCAGGAAATAAAACTATTTATTTTCCCCAAATCTCTCGAGGGGGTGGGATTCCATAATTCTCAAAACAAAAAGAAACCACCCCCTTTTTTTCACCAAACCTTTCCTTCCCCAAAACTCTTTGAAGTTTGGGGAAAACCAAACCCCAAATTACCCGGCCCCCTCTATTTTCTATCTGCGCCCTTTTCCGTCCACCTCCTAAACCGTAAAAAACAACCTGACATCTTTTGTTTTTTATCAAATTCCCGTCACCCTCGAAACCCCTACAGCCCTCTCCTACTAAAAATTATAATTCCCCGGTGACTTTAACTTCCATTTCGACAACCAGTTTTCTCCCGATGGGGGCCCAAAAGTTTTTTCTCTGTCCAACCATTCCCCCCCAACTGGTAAACGAAACAAAAGCACAGATCTGGCATATTTTTGAAATACGATTACAAATTTCTTTCATTTAATCTTTTCACATCTGTTTTTTTGTCACTGACACGCATTTCCCGAAAAATTCCCCATTCCTTTTTCACCTCAACATCACAAAACCGGGCAGAAAGAAAAAAATATTTTTACTCGTCGCAATCTTAACCTTAGACATTCAACTTTCTCTTACAACTTCCGAACGTTTTTTAAAAAACCCTACCCACCCCAGACCTCTTTTCTGGGGGGGGGGTCAACAAAAAACACTTTTTCTCCGCCCCAAATGCTTATGACCCTGCACCTCCTACGACATCCCCTTCCTACAGACCCTGTGCGCCAAGGGATAACCCAAGACATCCTGATACGAAGCGCAAACGCCGGGAACAGAACGGCAAAAGGGGGGAAGTCAAAAAAACCCAAATCAACAAACCTTTTCCAAAACAAATAAACAAAGGGCAAAATCTTAAACCATTTAGCAAAGGGCAGAATACTTTCTCTTCCCAAGTTCACTGCGCTACATCCAAAAAATCTCTTTTTTTCCCCTCAAACCCCAAATCCCTTGGATCGCCCAAAAAAAACTCCTTTCCTAACACCCACAGCCTTTTGGGGAAAATTCCATCCATCTTTTCTGGGCCCTTTTTTTCAGACAAAGTCCCACAACATACCCCTTTCCCGACTGAACAGAAACCCCATTTCCAGCCTTTTTTCCTGACCCCAGCACGCACTCCCTCTTTCCTTACCCAACAATGAAAAAGAAAGACAAATTTTGAAGGGAAAAACTATAAAAAAGCACCTTTGGGGGGTCCATACCTGCCTGTTTTCTCACAATGCCTTCCACAACTTGACCTATTACAAATAAAATATAAACTCAACCCTTTTGTCCCCGGACATTTTCCCACAAGCCCCCCCTTAAAACCCAATAGTCAAACCTCCTGAAAAAGCACGACCTTTGATCCCAACATTCTGAAGAATTAAGACCTGTCTCAAACTTTCCATTTGTTTTCTAAAGTACTAAAAAGTTGTTCTCAAACAGCTCAACAGTCACCTTTTATTCCAATGAAACTCCTTCCCCCCTTTTCAATTTTGCCTATCGCCCCAACCACAGCACCGAAACCACCCCAGTCCATACTTTAGATTAAAACTTTTTCTTGATTTTTTGAAACCCGGGAAAAATTTTCCCTCTTTCCCTTACTTTTTTTTTGAATTTTCCGCCTTCGAAATCAAAAAGATCATTGAATTCTTCTTTCCGGGCCCCCAAAATACGTTTTGTAAAAAACGGCAAAAGCCCTCCCCCTGGGGTTTTCTTCATACCTCACAACCGAAAAACCCAAAAATTAATTTTAAAAAACTTTTTAAACAAAACCTTTCAAAAAAGGGAAATTTGAGTCCCACGGGGTCAGTCCCCGGGGCCCCGTTCCTTTACTCTCTACACTGCCCCCCCCTCACATATAAAAAAACAAAACCCCCAAATTTATCAAAAATTTCTATTCCGATGACACCCTTTCATGCAATGATACTGTTTGAAAAAATTGCCTTCCCTCCTGACAAAAATGGGCCTAACGGGTCAAGACATTTAAAACTGGGTGACTCAGAATAAGTTAAAAAAACTTAAAAGCCGATAAAAAAACCAAGCCATGCCATATGGACCAACATAAACTTTTCCTCCATCACAACAACATCAATAGAATTCGGCAGGCGTCAGTTTCCTTTTTCCAACTCCGTTAAATATTTAGTGTAGTTCTTGAAAAACACCCCCCTATAAAAAATTTATCAAACCCAAAGGGCCCGCCGTCATTCACTAAACAACTACGGGGCAAATGCGATTCGTAAATATCTGTCCACTAATGCAACTTCCAAGCCGTCACATCTCTCATTTTTTCAAAGTTTAGACAAATGTAATTCTCGTTTTTTTTTGGCCACCACATCATCCCTTCACCCCTTCTTCAACGCCTCCAAAAAACCCGCAACTCAAAAGGTCCAAAAAAAATCCTGAAAATTTTCCCTTTCTCCTACAAAAATGGGCCCCCGCTTTCAAGATAAACCAAAAAATTTGGGTGAAAACAGAACAAAAAAAGCAAAAAGCAAAAAAACTGAAGCCCCAAACTTGTAGGGGCCCAAAAACAAAAAATCTCTTCCCATACAAAAGCTTCAAAAAAACTTGGCAATGGGGCCCTCCCTTTGTCCACTGCTTTAAAGTATCTAGGGGTTTATTTTGACAGCATTCTCTGTGCGAGGTTCATCACTCAGACCTGCCAGTCCTTCGCATTTATTGGGGGCATATTGGGGCAGTTTGGGGGGGCCCGTCCCCCGGATGCGGCATCCAGGTTGTTTCGTCTCTCAAATTTTTTTCACGTCTGGGCTGTTTCGGCTCTTTTGTTTCTTCGCCGGGGGTCATCAATCCAAAACCCCTTCAGGGGGTGCAAAAAATTTGCAGCTCTTTTAATCCTTAAAAGGGAAAAAGCTGAGCAGTTGCCCCTCCTTTGCGATCTCTCCAAAATGGGTGCCGTGCCCCCAGGGGAAATAAAAATATAAGATCAGCACCCTCTGTTAAAAAATTTCCTCCCCAAAAAAAGCACCCCCCCTACCTCTGTGAAAGTCTTTACTTTTACACTCCTTCTCGTTCCCTCCGCTCTGCTGCGGACGCCTTGTCCTTGCGAATACCTAGATTTAACCCAAACCACCATCGGCCCCTTTGCTCTTTCTCAATTTTTGGTCCTTGGGGGATGGAATGAATCTCCCCTATCTCTCCGGGCCAAAAAACCTTTTTTATGACACTTTTAAAAACCAGTCTTTAAAACCCTAATTTTTTTCAAACCAAGATTTTTTTCCTCTCCCCGCCTCATTTTCATAGTTTTTTCCCCGCCTTTAACAGCCAAGATTCATTTCCCTGCCAGGGGGGTGGACCTGTGGTGTGTGGTGTGTGTGTGTATGTGTTGTGGTGGTGTGTGTGTGTCGTGTGTGTGTGTGCGTGTGTGCACATTTGGGAATTAAAAAGGGGAATTAAAATTTGTTTGTTAATTTTGGGGGGGGAAAATGAAAAAGGGGGGGGGCAAAATTTTGAAAATTTGTTCGGAAGGGGAAATTTTTCGCTTTAAAATTTCCAAAATTTTTTTGGTTTATTTAAAAAAATTTTTTTTTTTATTTATTTTTAATAATTATTAAAAAAGAAAAAAAAACCGAATAAATCCTTTCCCCTTTTGGGGATCCTTCACCCGGCTGCCCGTCTCACAAAGACTGAAGTAAAAAATCAACACCCCCTGTTTTTAAATGTCTCCACAAAACGCACCATCTTAATTTTTTGTAACTGTCTTCCCCTGTACACCCCCATCCCGTTCCCTTTGTTTTAAAACCGCAATACTTTTTCATTTTGAAAAAACCCCCTTTCAAACAAAAACCCCTGTTTGGGTGTCGAACTTTTTCTGTTTCTGGTCCGCCATCTGGAATGACCCCCTCTTTCACTTCGCCCAAAAACCTTCACTTGATAAAATTCAAAACGGAGCCTCAAAACACCTTAAATTTCCTACCTTACACTTTTCCCCCCAAAAAGTCCCCAAATTTTTTTAAAATTCATCCTTCATACCCAAGTTGGGGTTTTGCGGTGTGTGTGTGGGGTGTTTGTGTGGTTTTGTTTTTGGGGTGGTTGGGGTTTTGTGTGTGGGGAGTGTTGCGCCGCGCGGTACGCGTTTTAAATTTGAAATATGTTATTTTATTATAAATTTTAAAAATTTTATGGGCGTAAAGGTTTTTAAGCAAGCCTTCGATTTGTTTGGGTTTTAACAAGAAACCGGGGCTAAATAAATTCCACATATTTTAAATTTTTATTTTTATTATTTTTATTATTATTAATTTTTAAAAGAAAAAGAGCCCAAAAAACATAATTTCCCAAATTTAAACTCTCAGAAATGATGGGGAAAAATAGTGGGCTTTATCCAAAAGAGGAAACACCTTTTTCCCAACTAGGGATTTTATTTAGGGCAAACAAATACTGTTTAGTGAAACCCGGACACTGGGGAATCAAACAATGAAAAAAAATGCGCCCAAATAGAATTTTCCTTTTCAAAAAAAGGGGGATATTTTAAAAAAGCATTGGGTTCAAAGATAGAACCAAAGTTTCAGGTCCCAATAAACTTTGGTTTTTAAATCATCATGTCCTAAAAGAACTAAACCGGGGCTTTTTTGTAGTTAAAAGTAAGCTTAAGGGATTAAAAAACCCCAGCAACAAAAAACAAAATCCCCCCCCCTTTTTTTGATTTACTACTTTCCTGTTTGGGGGAAAACCCGCACTTTTCCCTTCCGGATTTGAAAAGTGGGTAATTTGGGAAGGGAAAAAGGCTGGGCAAGGATAGGGAAAAAAAACAGCATTTGTGGGGCACTTTGAATTTTTAAAAGGGGCCATGCCATTTGGGAGCCCCAAAACCCCCTTTTGTTTATTATGCTGTTAATACTGGACTTTTGGCTTTGAAAACTTTTTAAAAGCAAACTTTATTTACAAATTTTATTTTCCTTAAACTCTAGAGGGCCACTAAACACAACCCCAAAAGGGGGTTTGACAGGTAACCACCCTAAAAACCCGCATCTCAAGCTGAAAAAAAATGCCAATTGATGAGAGAAACCCTAAATATTTAGGGTTTGTAGTGGGTAAAGATGGTGCCCAAAAAAAAAAACCCAAAAAAGCAATTTAAAAAAAAAAATTAAAAAGCAAAAATTTCAAAGGGATGCTTGCACCTACCGCTGTGAAAGAAGTGTGGGAGCTCTGCAGGTATAGTTTAAGCCTTTATTGGAAAATTTTCCCCCTTTTTTTTACAAAATTTGCAAAAACCAATTATCGCCCTTACAAAAAAGGGGGGGTACACTTAAAGGGGGAAAGGGCGGTTTAAAATTTAAGACTTATTTACTATGCTTTACCCCAGTTAATTAATTAAACTTCCCCAAAGGGAAATTAAAGAATCTGCAGATCAAAGACCCTTTAAATACTTGCTAACTCCCAATGGGGGAAAAAGAAAATTAAGGGGTGGGGAATTTGGGGGGCGGTTTTCAAAAGGGGGCCCATCGAGTACTTTTCCCGGGGGCCCCAAAAAATGTATTGGCGATTTTTGTCCCCAAATTTTCCGAGGAATTTTGCTGAGCAAATTTTTAAAAAAAGAAAATAAACAGGGAAAAGAAGTGAAGGGAAAAGCTCCAAGTCAGAGTCATAGTCGATCACTAAAGACTACGGAAATAATTATGTACTCCACATGTCATGTAGCCAGTTGTCAGCTAATAGTGTATGCAGACTAGCTGATGTGACGGGTAACCCACTGATCAGTGTGGCGTGTTCTGTTGTCTGCAATCCTTAGGGCGGTGCTGGCATCTTCTGTCCAGCCTGCCAGCTGTTTCAAGAGGGCGTCTGTGCATGACATGACTGTGGAAGTAGAACACTTAGTGAAAAAGTTGCTAGGACTGAAAGAAGTACGTGAAGAACTTTTCAGATAACATTATATCTGCTGCATTTTCCATATTTGGGGTGTACAGCCCTTGCTAGCTGTTGATCAGGCCTCGATGCCAAGTTGCACACCTATCCACAAAAGAACAAATGCATTGCTTATTCAATGTACCATCTGGAAAGAAAAATTTGACTTGACCTTTTGAAAAAAAGCTGTGTTCCAAATTGTTTTCATTGTGCATGTCATAGAATCACATCACGAATAGATATTAACAATATATTGGTAATATCTCATCTAGGCATGATGTGATCCAAGGTAAAGGTAAAGGTGTCCCATAACTTATGTGGTCGTAGGGGAGCAAGGCGTCAGAGACCTCAGCTTCTCTAGGGGCCAGCATATTGATGGCGACGCCCATCTCCTCACCTTCGCTAATTTGCCTTTCTTGACCCTAAAGAACCAGGTACCCATTTAATAATAATACATGGAATTTATACAGCGCTATATCTTACAAAAACAAATCAAAGATGGGTGAACTGGGGGACTGTACTGAAGCCAAGATGCACAAACGGTCACCCATCCAAAGTGGTAACCACTATCGATACTGCTTAACCTTAGCTGAGGAAACAGAGTGCTCTGACTGTTCTGGAACGAGAGGTATTTTTGTTGTTTTACCAATGCTTTGACTAATCTCTTTTCTTAAGACATTTTGCAATTGTGCCTGTTTCTTTGTCTTCATGTTGGCAAGACGTCTTTGTGATTGTCACGTTGTCAAATACCAATCCCTGAAGTCCCCCCACTTTGTAAGTTGCTTGCATGGTCATAAATCCATTGTTTATTCATCGGTTCATCATGTCTGTCAATGATTTAACACAGTAGTGAACGATAATTAATTGTTCCCATTTGGTTTGTGTTAGCAGTAGACATCTTCCAGTTTAGCAGGCCTACCATTTTCGATATCATGCTACATGCACGCTTCCACTCATTATAGATAAACAAGGTGGTGCGTTTAAAGATTGATTACCTTTCTTTATTTGTTATGCATGAACATCATAATGATGCAGTAGCACTGAGATTAGAAGCCCTGAACATTTTAAGGATGTTCTCCTATTGGTGCTTGTCACAGTCACCTGTGAGTGATGCTACTTGTATTTGCATATTGTATTGCTCTCTACACGTCACGTTTAGTGTATATTAAACTTCTCTTCAGTTTCACATATGTCTGTACCAATAAAGAGTTGTTTAACGGTGACACTATAAGCATGACTGATCTTTGAACGAAAGGCAGCCCCTGCAAAATTGTTCATGGATGGCGAGGCAGAACACTGAGTTATCCCGTCCTCATGAGATAAATAATATATGCATTACATCATCCTTGAAACACTTTCCACTGTTAAACCAACAATGTGTGCAGCACATAAACTGGAAATGCCAGAGGTTATTGTGGCAACCATATCATCACATTAATAGTATGGATATTTCTATAACAGTATAAGTGTAAATGAAGTAATGTGAATTTTAGAACTCTGTTTGTATTCAGTGTCTGAACACACAGTAAAGATTTCAAGAATGTAATTTTCATTGAATCATGCAATACTATAAAGGACGATGACATTGGCATGATATCTGAATAAATATATCAGCATCCTTTGTATCATGAAGATGAACTGTTAACATCATCACTTAAATTGTTGACTAATTTATACCAAAGACACATACACTTGCTTTATCTCTGCCTATTTTCCCTTCCTTTTTCTCACATGGGGATTTCATTTCATTTTCATAACACTTTAAGTCACGACAGATTTATCTGTTAAAATTCGGACTGCTCTCCCCAGGGAGAGTGTGTTGCCTCAAGAGCAGCGCCACCCTTCATATATTCTTTTTCTGTCTGCAACTGAAATTGTTTCCGTATCAGAGTGTCTTTTTTCTACAAAATTTTGCCAATGACAACTCTCTTGTTGCCGTGGGTTCTTTTAGTGTGCTAAATAATTTTATACAACACACGCACTGATCCCATGGCATTTCCGTCCACACAACCACTAACACCAACAGGGTAGCCTTCTTCCACTTCACCATTAAGCAGCCTCTGAACAGTACAATACATGATACAATTATACATGCGTTGAAGATGTAAATTCCGTCGAACTATACAGTATGTGCCGACATATATACTTCACTATGTGTTAACTTTTACTTATCATTATTCATCTTATTTTCAAAACATAGCTAAGTGCAGGTCCAAGTAGCTAGTCACGCCATGGTTTACCACTACCAGATGAATTCATTTCGTATCAAAATCATAGAAATAGGCCATGTTCAATGTGCTCAATGTTCTATTGCACAGCAGTACTCTATTGTGCAGTAATTATTCTATTATACTGTGCGCCATTTTATTAATGCAAAGCCCTGTATTCTGTTGCCCCTCAGCTGGACTTTAGTCTTGGCTCTTAGTCTGGAGAGGCTAAAGAGCTTTCCACCTGACCTGGTTTAGAGGTAGATGCCTTCAGTTGCAGGACCAAAGGCGTGTTTCAGCATCACAACAAAGAAGATTCCAAACAGGGTGGGAGCCAGGACGCAACCCTGTTTCACTCCACTCCGTATGTTGAAGACAGCTGATGTTGAGCCGTCAAAGACAACGGTGCCTTTCATGCCTTCGTGGAAGGATCTGATGATGCTGAAAAGTTTGGGAGTACATCTAATGTTGGGAAGGATCTTGAAGAGGCCATCCCTACTGACCAGATCAAAAGCTTCTGTGAGGTCTATAAAGGCAGCGAAGAGTGGCTGCCTTTGCTCCCTACATTTCTCCTGAAGCTGTTTGAGAGAGAAGATCATGTCTATAGTGGATCTGTTGGCTTAGAAACCGCGCTGCGATTCAGGGTAGACTTGCTCTGCAAGTACCTGGAGCCTCTTCAATACTACTGGTGCAAAGACTTTCCCAACGATGCTGAGGAGGGATATGCTGCGATAATTATTGTATTCACCTCTGTCACCTTTGTTTTTGTATAGTGAGACGACTTTAGCATCTATCATGTCTTGTGGTATTGTTTGTTTTATTTGTATACTGCTTAAGTCACAGCAGATTTCTCTGTGAAATTCGGGTTGAGCTCCTGGGGACAGGTCGTCACAACAGCAGTGCCAATCATTTCTTTCCTGTTTGCAACTGTATTTGTTTCCCTATCAGAGCGGCTTTTTTTACAGAATTTTTCCAGGGACAACTGTCTTGTTGTCATGGGTTCTTTTACGTGCGCTAAATGATTTTGTGTAATAATAAGAACAATAATAAATACTATTATCTATGGAATTTATATAGCGCTGAATCTTGCAAAGAAACAAATTGAAGCGCCTACATTCAAATCATTTACACTTATGTAATCATTCATAAATAAAATAAAAAGATACCAATATTGCACACACACATAAACACACACACATACGTACGCACGCACACACGTGGGTACAGCATGCCTATACACGGTGATGGAGATGGGGGTGGCTGCTGAAGAGTATGGATATATCATGTGGAAGGAAAGATTTCAGCAAGGAAATAAATGTGTTTTGAGGCTGGATTTGAAAGTATCCAATGTAGGCTTTGGGCGAAGAAACAGAGAAAGGTCATTCCAGATGAATGGACCACAGACAGAGAAAGAGCGACGGCCAACAGTGGTTCGCTTGAATCTCAATGTTGGAAGCACAAAGTATGCACTGCAGCTGAAGGAAGGAAACACTGAACACTGAAAGTAATGTATTGTCATTAACAATACAGTCTTTTTGGCAAGGAGCACGGTATAAACACAATTTAAACAATATGCTTTTTGCAACAAGAAAATAATGAAAACCGAAAGAGGAAAAGGCATCTACAATAACTATATTCAACCGAATGCACTGATTGTTATCATACATTAATTATTATCACAAGCTTACACTACACACACACACACAAACCGCGCGCGCGCGCGCACACACACACACACACACACACACACACACACACACACACACACACACACACACACACACACACACACACACACACACACACACACACACACACACACACACACACACACACACACACACACACAGTTAGAGATATTATATTATTATATAGAGAGAGTTATTGCAGTTAGAGATGAGATTATTAGTACTATTATAAGCGATACTGTTTTAGTTTGATATTGTTTTAGTTTGATAGTCCAGTTGATTATGGGCTTTTGAATTTTGTATCGTATAGGGGTTCTACTTGTTTGAATAATTGTGGTTTTTTTAATTATTAATTATCTATTTGATTGAAGGTGTTTTTCCCCTTTCCCCTTGATACTCCTCCCCCACCCCCATCCTTTCCAATACTTTTCTGTTATCATCGTTATGTTGTTGTGTCATGGTGATGGGGGATCATTTGTTATATTGTTGTCTCATGGTGATAGGTGATTGTTGTTATTATTGTATCTCTATTATAATAATCATTATTGTAATCTTATTTGACTTATCTTGCTTTGATAGTTATTGTGTGAATATATCATTTTTTAAAAGCGCTATTTGAAGAGTATGAGCGCATAAAAAGCACACGTTTGCTGGGTGGAGGAGGAGAGGAGGGAGGTCATTGAAGGTAATATTGTCAGTAATGACGAATGCCTAGTATTTTTTAACGTTTTATTCCTGTACCTTTTTATTATCTAAAGTATAAACGTGTAAGAATGGATGAAACAGTAGGTGAAGTAATTTGTTTGTCCTGACGTTTTATGATTTTCTTTTTTTTAATTCTTAAAACATTTTTATTTAAATGTGTGTGTGGACGTGAGCGCGCACGCGCTCAGGTGTGCATGAGTATGTGTGTGCGTGTATATGTATATGTGGTAATTTGTATTTTCAATGTATTTCCTTATCGATTTTTTTCCTTTTTTACTGGTTTAATTCAATGGTAAATGATGCAATAATGTAGTGTCTTAGTATAATCATTACGAAATTTGTTCTTAGATAGATGGCTTGATGAAAAAAAGCAAATGCATTGCTTATTCAATATACCATCTGGAAATAAAATTTTGACTTTGACTTTGACTTTGACTTTGACTTTCACACACACACACACACACACACACACACACACACACACACACACACAACACACACACACACACACACACACACACACACACACACACACACACACACACACACACACACACACACACACACACACACACACACACACACACACACACACACCAGTGTCCTGTTACCTACAAATCAGCAACAGTGTAGGACAAATCGACCACCCGACCCTCACATTCAAATAAGGCAATTTAGCCAATGGAAATCATATTCCACAAAAAGGAAAAACAAAATAGTGTTACATTGAAAAGATATATCAATTAGCTGCAGTTTTCTTTTTTCTGCTGTCCAAAGCAAGGGAGATAAATTTTGAAAGTGATTTAATAAATTCTTCATCTTTGATCAAGAAAATGTTAACTATATCTCTAATTCTTGAGATTTCTTCACTAACTATGAGGCATTTCTGACGGATGTTATCGCACGAATTACAATCAAACAAAAATGCATTTCATCTTTAGTCTGTGCGCCACACATGGGGCATGGGGACTGTGCAGATGTGTTAGTGGAAAATCATGTTTTGCAGGCATTTAGGCCTAAAGTTCTTAATCTGAATCGAGCAAGATTACTCCTATGCCATTTCTGTGTTACAACTGTAACATACTTTTCTGTTTGAAAAACACTTTTAAAGGAAGAGTACCAGTTATACTTTTCTGATTCTTCTATGCAAGCATGCCAGTCTTGTTTGTAGGAAGCTATCATTCTGTCTTTACATTCCCACAAAAATCCTTGCTCAAATCCAACTCACTGGCACATCCACACAATACCAAATCCGTGCGTTGTTAGTGATTGCTTAACGAAAAAAGTCTAGTTCTGTTTCCCTGTTTCTAGTTGGATCAACAGCATCTCATACGCTTGTCTGCACAATCTTGACATAGGAAGTTGAGTTAATTTTAACCAATACTTAATACACTTGACTTGTGATCTTATACATAGAGGGTAGCGGCCAGTTTCACCATACACCATTTTGTTAGACGAGTGTAATGGCACTGAAAGGAATCTTTTCATTGCATAGGTGTGCACTTTTTCCATTTCATTATTAACAAATAATCCCCAAATATCTGCTCCATACATTAGCATAGGCTCGATTTGAGAATCAAAAAGCTTCCAGAAAATTGAAAAATCAGTGCAGGTTAGTTTCCTTAAAGACCTTAGAATTTCCATAGTTCACCTTTTCCCTTTTTGGCAACTTTGACTCCATGTATTTTTGAAACTTAGTTTTGTTGTGAAGGTAATGCCTAAATTTTATAAACGTTTCTTACTTTAATTTCAGTATTACCATAAAACCACTTCTCTCTCACTGAAAGATGACCTCCCTTTCGAAAAACCATCACATTCGTCTTTCTAAGTTAACAGACAGATCAACCTATCAGCTTCATATTTTAAAGAATTTAACTGGTTTTGCAGCCCTAAAATAGTAGTATACAGGTGAAGACAGCTGCAGAGATAAGTGGGTGCAGATTTGTGGAGACATTTCAAACATAGGGTAAACATCTTGTATTTCACTCTTTTTGAGACAGGGAGCCAATGAAGAGATCGCAAGAGAGGAGTGATGTATTCAATTTGTTTCTTTCTTAGGACCATTTGAGCTGTAGAGTTTTGTATGCGTTGAAGCGAGTGGATAGATGATGCTGGCAGACCAGCCAGAAGAGAATTGCAGTAGTCTAAACGTGAAAAAATGAGAGATGTGACAAGCTTGGAAGTTGCATCAGTGGATAGATACTTTCGAAGTGTACTTTTACGCTGTAATTGATAATAGCGGGACTGGCAGCTCTGGGTGATAATTTTTTCCATCGAGAATGTATTCTTGATAACAACACCAATATATTTCACAGAGCTGAACAGAGTGACAGATGTATTGCCAAATTCTATTAAAGTTGTTCAGATGGAGGAACGTTTATGTTTGGTCCCAATAAGCATGCCTTCAGTTTTATCCACATTTAACTGTAGCTTTTCTATATCATCCAGTTTTTAATACCTTGGAGGCAGTGGGACATATTTGTCAGGAGGTAAGGCAGATTTTCAAAAGTATCACTGCATTGAAGTTGAGTATCATCAGCAAAGAAATGATGATCGATTTGATGGTGGTTTGTTATGTTTGAAAGTGTGGCAGTGTAGAGAGTAAAGAAAACAGGGCCCAGAACTGATCCCTGTAGGACTCAACATACGAGTTTGGAAGGCATTAATTGCCTTTTGCTCATAATAACGGTCTGGAAGCGGTATGTAAGGTATGAACTGAACCAGGTGAGTGCTGTGCCAGCAATACCAAACGTATTTTGAAGGTAAGAGATGAGAATTGAGTGGTCAGTAGTGTCAAAGGCTGCAGACAAGGCAAGAAGTCAAGTCAAGTCAAGTCAAAAACACTTTAATCATCGCATGAAGGTCAATTACAATACTGGCAGGCAATTTGATACTATAATTATCTCAAAAGACACAGGAAAAATACATTTCAAATTGGTATGAAAATTCCACAACACACGCGCACAGCGTGCGCGCGCGCGCACACGCACGCACAACACACACACACACACACACACACACACACACACACACACACACACACACACACACACACACACACACACACACACACACACACACATGCACACCAATGTAGGAATACAATGTTGTAATAACCATTGATTGGGAACAACTTCTTCTTCTTCATGTGCCAGGTCTGTTGCAGACATCGGTGATCATAGCCTTCCATTCCTCTCTGTTGTCAGTTCTCCTGATGAGTTCATTGTTGGGGAATTCTTTCCTCGTTGCGTAGCTATTCAGACTGTCTGTGTATTTTGTGCGTTGTCTTCCTCTGTCTTTTGTACCACAAATCTTTCCACACAATATTTGCTTTTCTATTCCATCAGCTCTGTTTATGTGCCCCAAAATATGTAGTTGCCTTTTGCTGATGATTTTGAGTAGGGATCTTTTGTACCCGGCCATTTCCATTACTTCTTCGTTTGACTTCTTTTCAGTCCATGATATTCTCATAATTCTTTTGATATACCACATTTCTGCTGCTTCATGTCTCCTTTCGAGGTCTTTTGTCAGCGTCCAGCAATCACATCCGTACAGATTTGGGAACAACATATAAACTTATTATTTACGCGTGCACGCACGCGCGCACTCACACACACATGCACATGTGCAGACACCCATACACGTACCAATATATGAACGAATGAAGTGTACAAAGGGAGACTTTTCCGTAATCAGAAGCAAGTAGAAGCATATCTAAGGTGTGGGCTAAGGTGGTTTTGGTACTGTAGTGGGAGTGATAGGCAGACTGAAAAAGGGGAAGGGGACTGTTGGAATGAAGGTAGTTGTTCAGCTGTTTCAGATCTACTTTTTCCAGTACTTTTGAGACAACAGGTAAAGTTGAGACAGGTCAATAGTTTTTCAGATTGTTTGGATCAAGGTCAAGCTTTCTGAGTGGAGGTCTGACTATTGAAAGAAGCGATAAGTTCACTATTTTGGTGTTGTTAGGTACAATTTGTGAAGGCAATGTGATAAAAGAGGAGCAGGTATAGGATCAAGATCGCATGATTTAATAGTAATTTCTTTCAGGATTGTCTTTATTTCTTGATCACTTGTTGGATGAAAGGAAAGGAGAGGAGTGCCAGTGAGTTGAGGATCAGGAGGTGCAGGCTGAAATAGTATCTGATCCGGTCTGGAGCGTATGTTGCAGACTTTGTCTGAAAAGAAGGCAGAAAAGATGGATGGAAGTTCAGTTAGGCTGTGGGTGTTAGGCAAAGGAGTTGTTTTTGCAGACCCAAGGAGATTTGAGGTGAGGAAAAAGAGAGATTTTATGGATGTAGCACAGAGAACTTGGGAAGAGTAGTAGTCTGTCTTTGCTGAATGAATCAAAGATTTGACTTTGTTTTCGGAGGAGCTGTTTGTTAATTTCAGTTTTTGTTTTTCGCCACTGCCGCTCAAGTTGCCGCTGCTTGCGCTTCGCTATCAAGATACCATGGGTGTACCATGGCGTGCAGGGCCTGTCAGGCAGGAGATGGTCAGTGGGTGGTACATGCTCGACAAGCAGTTGGGGGAGAACAGAGTTGTAATGTTCGGAGAGGTCAGTGTGGTCAACAGTTTGTAAAAGGGGTTCAACAGCTTGCAAAGAGAAAGTCGGAATGTTTATGGACTTAAGGTTGCCACGGGTGACAAGTTTCTTCTTTTTGATAGGTTTTACTATGTTGAGGAAAAACAAGAATGGCGGAATGATCAGATTGTAGGTCATTAGTGACAGATACAGATGTGACTTGTTTGAATGAAGGATTAGTGATCATCCAGTCTTAAATATGACTGGATCTTCGTGTAGCTTCATTTATCAGCTTGGAAGTGAGTGGTTTGACAAAGAGAAAGACGTTTAACATCAGGAGAAGACTGGTTGACATAATGGAAGTTAAAGTCTCCAAGACTGATAAATTTAGAGAGAGAGAGAGGCTGTATTGCTCGAGGAGTGACAGAAAGTAATAGAGTGGTCAGGTAAGTTGAGGATGAGTTCACAGACTTCTTTTTTTATTAATTTATATCAAGGATAATGAAATAAGCACTTATGTGCTTTTTTTACATCCAATCCCCGTGTGTATACAGCCAGCACCAACAGAAACTGTACCACATCTTCATAGACTTCAAAATGGCGTTCGACCGTGTATGGCATGATGCATTATGGGCCACAACGAAGAAGTACAACATGGGACAAAAGATCATTCGGACCATCAAAGAACTATCCAAAAAGGCCACCAGCGCAGTGTTTTTCCAAAGCATAGTTGGAGAGTGGTTCCATACCTCTGTGGGAGTTCGTCAAGGCTGTCTCCTATCGCCAACACTGTTTAATGTCTTCCTTGAGCGCATAGTGACTGATGCCTTAGAAGATCACACTGGCACAGTCAGTATTGGAGGGCGGATAATCACCAACCTCAGGTTTGCCGATGACAGCGACGGACTGGCAGGAAATGAACAAGAACTAGTCAACCTAGTGTACCCCCTGGACAAAACATCCTCCAGATACAGCATGGAGATCAGTGCCGAGAAGACAAAGCTCATGACAAACAGTGCCCAGCCAATCACTACCAAGATCACAGTCAGTGAAAAAGAACTTGAGGTTGTAGATCACTTCAAGTACCTTAGAGCTATTATTAGTGAAGAAGGTTCAAAGACCGAAATCCTCACAAGAGCTGCACAAACAATAGCAGGAATGGCAAAGCTCAAGACCATCTGGAAAGACCAAAACATCACTCTCAGGACCAAGGTCAAGCTACTGCATGCATTGGTCATCTCCCCATACATGTATGCATGAGAACCATGAACATTGAATGCAGATCTACAAAGGAGGATCCAGCCTTTGGAGATGAGATGCCTTAGAAGATTCCTTGGCATTTCATACACATACCACATTACCAACGAAGAAGTCCGACAAATCATCACCCAACAAGCAAAGCACTACGAAGACCTGCAGACCACAGTCAAGAAAAGGAAGCTCAGATGGTACGGACATGTGACAAGATCAGATGGCTTCTCCAAGACCATACTGCAAGGAACAGTGCAGGGGAAGAGAAGGCGAGGCAGGCCGAAGAAGAAATGGGCAGACAACATCACTGAATGGACAGGGAAGAGCTTCTCCACAACCCAGGCACTTGCACACAACTGCCGCAAATGGAGCCAACTGGTGCAACGTTCGTCACTGCAGTGCCCCTACAACCCCGGCGGGAGTTATGGGAGCAGATGAGATGAGATTAGAGTGTTCTATCCAGAGCTCCATATGTTGTTCTCTTTCTTGAATCACCTCCCCTATAGCTGATTCCAAAGGGACTGTTTTCTTTTCCAATGGGTCCAATGCCTGCTTAGTGTTCCTGCTAACATTACTCCTGGTTCTCCTGACAGGAGTAATGTTAGCAGGAACACTTTTTAAGAAGAAAATAATAATAATAATAATAAATGGAACTTATATAGCGCTGTATCTTGCACAGACAAATCAAAGCGCTTGCACTCAACTCATTCTTACACAGTCATGCAACCAATAGCAAGTAATAGTTCTAACAAGTCCGATTGCACACACACACACACACACACACACACACACACACACACACACACACACACACACACACACACACACACAGGTTATACACTTTGGCAAGGTGATGGAATCTTTGGCTGTTAAAAAGCAGGGATAGCTATGAAATGAAACAGGAGAGGAAATTCTTAGGTTTGAAACAAATATGTCTTGAGGCCAGATTTAAAAGTGTCAAAAGAAGGTCTTTGGCGAAGAGAGATAGGGAGGCCATTCCAAATCGATGGACCAGAAACAGAGAAAGAGCGACGGCCAACAGTGGACTGGTTGAATCTAGGTATTTGTAAGCACAAGGAATCTGCAGCAGAGCGAAGGGAACGAGAAGGGGTGTACAGGTGGAGACATTCACAGAGGTAGGAGGGTGCTGTTTTGTGGAGACATTTGTAACAGAGGGTACTGATCTTATAGTTTATTCTTTGTGGCACAGGCAGCCAGTGGAGAGATCGCAAGAGAGGGGTAATGTGCTCAGATTTTTTTCTTTCTGAGGACTAGTCGAGCTGCAGAGTTTTGAATACGTTGAAGGGAGTGGATAGATGATGCTGGCAGACCAGCCAAAAGAGAATTGCAATAGTCCAGACGTGAAAGGATGAGAGATGCCACGAGTTTTGATGTTGCGTCTGTGGACAGGTACTTTCGAATTGCACTAATACGTCGTAATTGATAGAAGCACGACTGGCAGGTCTGGGTGATGAATTTTTGCATAGAGAGTGTGTTGTCAATAATGACCCCTAGATACTTTACAGCAGTGGATAGAGGGACTGATGCATTGCCGAATTCTATTGAAGCTGTTGTAATGGAAGAGAGTTTGTTTTTGGTCCCTACAAGCATGGCTTCAGTTTTATCAGCGTTTAGTTGTAACTTGTTCTCTATCATCTAGTTTTGGATATCTTGAAAGCAGTAGGCCATATTTAAATAAAATAAAAAATAAAAAAAAATATTAGGAAAACATCCGATGTTGGTGTTGAACACCACAAATAAGACCATTAAGTTAAAAAGAGGATGTATAATGGGAAAGGTAGAAAAAGTTCAGGAAGTAAACGCAGTTAAAGTAGGGAGTGTGGCGTTGGTGTCAAAAGGAGGAGCCAAGTGTTCATCTTTGCGCCTGGCGGCAGCATGGAGAATGTCTCTTGTGTTTGAGTGCGTATTGTGTGTGTATATACCTGGTCCTGTTGGGAAAGTTTTATACCTTCATGTTTGTATTTTCTCCCTGAATCCCACGGTCAGAATATTTGTTTTTCATATTATTGACTTTTCGAAATATTTTAATTTAAGTTCTTCATCTTCAAGTTGATTTTTCAACATTTAATTTGTCTTCATGAGTTGTATTCATCTTTATGTGCTGGTCTCTGTGACCCACTTAACTCTGACCCTGTTGCCCGCTGAAATTTTGCACGTGGTTCACGTTGCCCCACCATCAACCTCCTGTGTATGTCAATTTGCAAAAATGGCTGTGACAGGTACGGACATAAGAACAATACTGTCACGTGAGCTCCACCTATCAAACCCTGAGTTTTGTCAAAAACAATGCACATTTGCTCCTGAAATAATGCAGCACATACGAAACTTAGGCATTCATCGCCGCAAAATCATACAGGGAAAACGGGCAGGTGTGCATCATCGCCAGTGGCAGGCTTCCCTCTCCGGTGTCTCCCCCCTCACCTCTGACGTCACTTCTGTAACCGCTGTCAACGCTTCTTCCCCACGCTGTCCACCCGCCCCTTCAGTTTTCGTTTCTTCTGTTGTTTGTGAATCTGACAATGTATTTTGTTCTGATGTTGATGATGTATATCATGATGTATGTCAAACACCGAATCCCCTGATCAATACAGTTCTTTTGCCATCTTCTACTCCCGATTCACCATCCAAACTCTTGTCTGTTCTTCCGCTAGTCGCATCTCCACCATCGCCTTCGTCCTCTTCCTCTGATTCTTGTCCAAACTCACCACTTTCATCTTCAACCTCTCCATCTCCTTCAGATCTCCTTCAAGTTTGTTTGTTCAATGTGCAGTCTGTCTGTCCAAATGGAAAAGCCGACTACATTTCTGATTTCATCTCTGAAAAAAACATTGACCTAACCTTCCTCACTGAAAATTGGCTTAAACCGCATGGCCATGAGCCCAAAATAAAACAGCTGACCCCTCCAGGATATAAAACTATTTATTTTCCCAGACTCTCTCGAGGAGGTGGGATTGCCATAATTCTCAAAAACACATTGAAACCAGCTCTTTCTTTCAGCCACAACCTTCCATTCCCACACGACTCTTTTGAAGTTTGCGAAATCAACCTCAACTTACCTGGCCACTCTATTACTATCTGCTGCCTTTACCGTCCACCTCCTAGCCGTAAGAACAACCTGACATCTTCTGTTTTTCATCAAGAATTCCAGTCACTCCTCGACCACTACAGCCTCTCTCCTACTAAACTTATAATTCTCGGTGACTTTAACTTCCATTTCGACAACCAGTCTTCTCCAGATGTCAAACGTCTTTCTCTGTCCAACCATTCTCTCTCCCAACTGGTAAACGAAGCAACGCACAGATCTGGTCATATTTTAGACTAGCTGATTACTAATGCTTCATTTAATCTTGTCACATCTGTTTCTGTCACTGACGAACTGCATTCTGATCATTCCGCCATTCTTTTACACCTCAACATCACAAAACCTGTCAGAAAGAAGAAATATTTTACTCGTCGCAATCTTAAGGCCTTAGACATTCATACTTTCTCTTTACAAGCTTCCGAACGTTTTTCACAAACCTCTGACCACACTGACCTCTCTGATCACTATAACACTGTTCTCCGCCAACTGCTTGATGAGCATGCACCTCCTACTGACATCTCCTACCTGACAGACCCTGTGCGCCATGGTATACCCAAGACATCCTGATAGCGAAGCGCAAACGCCGGCAACTAGAACGGCAGTGGCGGAAGTCAAAAACCGAAATCAACAAACAGCTTTTCCGAAAACAAATAAACAAAGTCAAACTCTTAATCCATTCAGCAAAGACAGAATACTACTCTTCCCAAGTTCACTGCGCTACATCCATAAAATCTCTTTTTTGCCCTCACCTCAAATCTCCTTGGATCTGCAAAAACAACTCCTTTGCCTAACACCCACAGCCTGTCTGAACTTCCATCCATCTTTTCTGCCTTCTTTTCAGACAAAGTCCACAACATACGCTCCAGACTGGAACAGACTCATTTCCAGCCTGTACCTCCTGATCCCCAGTTCACTGGCACTCCTCTCTTTTCCTTCCATTCCACAAGTGAAAAAGAAATGACAATTCTGAAGGAAATGACTATAAAATCATGCGACCTTGATCCCATACCTGCTCCTGTTTTCTCACAATGCCTTCCACAACTTGTACCTATTATCACTAAAATAGTAAACTAATCTCTTCTGTCAGGACATTTTCCACAAGCTCTTAAAACCGCAATAGTCACACCTCTACTGAAAAAGCACGACCTCGATCCCAACATTCTGAAGAATTATAGACCTGTCTCAAACTTACCATTTGTCTCTAAAGTACTAGAAAAAGTTGTTCTCAAACAGCTCAACAGTCACCTTCATTCCAATGATCTCCTTCCCCCTTTTCAATCTGCCTATCGCCCCAACCACAGCACCGAAACCACCCTAGTCCATACTTTAGATACACTTTTACTTGATTCTGACGCAGGAAAATTCTCCCTCTTCACTTTTCTTGACTTATCTGCAGCCTTCGACTCTATAGATCATTGAATTCTTCTTTCTCGCCTCCAAAATACGTTTGGTATTAACGGCACAGCCCTCACCTGGTTTACTTCATACCTCACAGACAGATTCCAGAAAGTTATTGTAAAAAACTTTTAATCAAAACCTGTCAAAATGGAATGTCGAGTCCCACAGGGATCAGTCCTGGGCCCTGTTCTCTTTACTCTCTACACTGCTCCACTCTCACATATAATAAACAACCTCCATATTGATCATAATTTCTATGCCGATGACACTCAGCTTCAGTGCAGTGATACTGTTGAAAACTTGCCTTCCCTCCTGACAAATATGTCCTACTGCCTTCAAGACATTCAAAACTGGATGACTCAGAATAAGTTACAACTTAATGCCGATAAAACCGAAGCCATGCTCATATGGACTCAACATAAACTTTCCTCCATCACAACAACATCAATAGAATTCGGCAGTGCGTCAGTTCCTTTGTCCAACTCTGTGAAGTATTTAGATGTAGTTCTTGACAACACCCTCTCTATGAAAAAATTCATCACCAAGGCCTGCCAGTCATGCTACTATCAACTACGGCGCATAAGTGCGATTCGTAAGTATCTGTCCACTAATGCAACTTCCAAGCTCGTCACATCTCTCATTCTTTCACGTTTAGACTACTGTAATTCTCGTTTGGTTGGCCTACCAGCATCATCCATTCACTCTCTTCAACGCATCCAAAACTCTGCAGCTCAACTGGTCCTAAGAAAATCCTGAAAATCTGCCTTCTCTCTACAAATATGGCCCACTGCTTTCAAGATATCCAAAATTGGATGATACAGAACAAATTAAAGCTAAATGCAGATAAAACTGAAGCCATGCTTGTAGGGACCAAACACAAACTCTCTTCCATCACAACAGCTTCAATACAACTTGGCAATGCATCAGTCCCTTTGTCCACTGCTGTGAAGTATCTAGGGGTCATTGTTGACAGCACGTTCTCTGTGCGGAGGTTCATCACTCAGACCTGCCAGTCCTGCTGCAGTCAGTTGCGGCATATTGGTGCAGTTCGGGGGTGCCTGTCCGCGGATGCGGCATCCAGGCTTGTTGCGTCTCTCATTCTTTCACGTCTGGACTGTTGCGGCTCTCTGTTGGCTGGTCTGCCGGCATCATCAATCCAATCCATTCAGGGTGTGCAAAACTCTGCAGCTCGTCTAATCCTCAGAGGGAAAAAGTCTGAGCATGTTGCCCCTCTCTTGCGATCTCTCCACTGGCTGCCTGTGCCACAGAGAGTAAACTATAAGATCAGCACCCTCTGTTACAAATGTCTCCACAAAACAGCACCCGCCTACCTCTGTGAATGTCTTCACTTGTACACTCCTTCTCGTTCTCTCCGCTCTGCTGCGGACGCCTTGTCCTTGCGAATACCTAGATTCAACCAATCCACCATCGGCCGTCGCTCTTTCTCAATTTCTGGTCCATTGGTGTGGAATGATCTCCCTCTATCTCTCCGCCAAAAGCCTTCTTATGACACTTTTAAATCCAGTCTCAAGACATATTTATTTCAAACCTAAGATTTTCCTCTCCTGCCTCATCTCATAGTTTTTCCCTGCCTTTAACAGCCAAGATTCTATTGCCCTGCCAGGGTGTGTGACCTGTGTGTGTGTGTGTGTGTGTGTGTATGTGGTGTGTGTGTGTGTGTGTGTGTGTGCGTGTGTGTGTGTGGTCTGTGTGCACATTTGGACTTAATGGAACTATTAGTTGTTACTGGTTGTATGACTGTGTAAGAATGAGTTGAGTGCAAGCGCTTTGATTTGTCTCTGCAAGATATAGCGCTATATAAATTCCATTTATTATTATTATTATTATTAAGAAAGAAAAAATCCGAATACATCGCTCCTCTTCTGCGATCTCTTCACTGGCTGCCAGTCTCACAAAGACTGAAGTATAAAATCAACACCCTCTGTTTCAAATGTCTCCACAAATCTGCACCATCTTATCTTTGTAACTGTCTTCACCTGTACACTCCATCCCGTTCCCTTCGTTCAGCCGCAGATACTTTGTGCTTTCGAAAACCCAGATACAAACAAACCACTGTTGGCTGTCGATCTTTCTCTGTTTCTGGTCCGTCCATCTGGAATGACCTCCCTCTTTCACTTCGCCAAAAACCTTCACTTGATACCTTCAAATCGAGCCTCAAAACACACTTATTTCCTACCTGACACTTTTCCCTCATATCCGTCTCTACTTTTTTTAACTGCATCCTTCATTTCCTAAGTGTGTTCGCGGGTGTGTGTGTGTGTGTTTGTGTGTGTGTGTGTGTGTGTGTGTGTGTGTGTGTGTGTGTGTGTGTGTGCGCGCGCGCAGGTACGCGTGCATAAATTTGAAATATGTTATTTATTATATTTGAGGAAAGTTTCATGGGCGTAAATGATTTGAGAGCAAGCGCTTCGATTTGTTGGTTTTACAAGATTCAGCGCTATATAAATTCCACATATTATTATTATTATTATTATTATTATTATTATTATTATTATTAAAAGACAAGAGCAAAAAGCATAATTCCGAAATCAAGCTCTCAGAAATTGATGCAAAAATAGTGGACTGATCCAAAAGAGGAAACACCTTTTCCTGACTAGGGATTTGTATTTAGGACAAACAGAATACTGTTGAGTGTACCAGTGACACTGGCAATCAAGCAATGATTAAAATGCGCCCAAATAGAATTCCTTTGCAAGACAGGGAGATAGTTGATAAAGCATTGGATTCAATGATAGAAGCCAAAGTTACAGGTTCGCAATATCTTTGGTGTTTCAAGTCTAGTCAGGTCTAAGATGGATCTAAACGTCTTTATGTAGATTATGTAAGCTTAATGGGAATAAAAACCACAGCAACACAACAACAAAATACCCCCTCCCTTTGATTGATGATCTACTTTTCCTGTTGGGGAAAGCCATGCACTTTTCCAGTCTGGATTTGAAAAGTGGCTATTGGCAGGTAAAGATGGCTGACAAGGATAGGGAGAAAACAGCATTTGTGTGTCACTTTGAATTTAATGCCATGCCATTTGGGATGACCAATGGACCCAGTATGTTCATTATGCTGATGAATACTGTACTTAGTGGCTTTGAAAACTTTGCAATAGCATATCTTGATGACAGTTTGATTTTCTCTTAAACTCTAGAGGACCATCTTAAACACATCAACATGGCGTTTGACAGGTTAGACCACCATAACCTGCATCTCAAGCTGAAAAACTGCCAATTGATGAGAGAAGACACTAAGTATTTAGGGTTTGTAGTGGGTAAAGATGGTGCCAAGCCAGAGCAATAAAAGGTTAAAGCAATCAGGGTATGCTTGCACCTACCGCTGTGAAAGAAGTGTGTAGCTCTGCAGGTATAGTGAGCCATTATTGTAGATTTATCCCCTTTTTTTCACAAAATAGCAGAACCAATTATCGCCCTGACAAAGAGGTCTGGTATCACTTAAAGTGGAAAGACGTTAAAATTGAAGACTTATTTACTATGCTTTACCACAGTTAGATTATTATCTTCACAATGCACAATTAAAGATCTGCACGGATCATAGACCCTTGAAATACTTGCTTAACTCTCCAATGGGGAATAAGAAAATTCAGATGTGGGCATTGGGGATTGCAGGGTACAACTGTACTATCGAGTACATTCCAGGACCAACAAATGTATTGGCAGATTTGTTGTCCCGATTGTCCGAGGATTTAGCTGAGCAAATTTACAAGAAGAGGTAGAACAGGTAAAAGAAGTGAGTGATAGCTCATTGGAGGTAGATGTAATTAATTCAAATTTATCCACACCAAAAGATTTCGCTGGTCTAACAGATTTTGAGGAAAAAAGAGAAAAACTGGAGAGAGTAGAGTTTGCTAAGTTTGACATGAAGGTAGAACAGGACAAGGATGGCAATTTGGTCTAGATAAGAAAACAGATGGAACAAGAAAATGCATCTTAACTTATACGGAAAAGGTTTCTAGTTATTGATGATATTTTGTACTTCTTATCGAATCAGGATGATGAGCCCAGAACATGACTAGCCATACCTAAACATCTGATTCCGTTGGTGATATAACAGTACCATGACGAAAATGGTCACATGGGTATTGACAAGACTTATGACACTATGCAACAAAAGTACTTTGAGCAGACATGTATAGAGGACTGTATGAGTATGTGAGTGGTTGTGTGGTGTGTCAGGCAAGGGTAATGCAAAAGCAAAAGGCACCAGTGCAGGAAATGGATGTTCCACCCTATCCATTTGCAAAGGTAAGTCTTGATTTGTCGGGACCATACCCAAAACGTTTGTCAGGAAATAGGTACATAGCAGCATTTGTGCATCATTTCGGTTGTTGGCCAGAAGCATTTGCGGTACTAGATAAATCTGCAGACACAGTGGCTCACCGATTGATGGAAAATATCATTCCCAGATATAGTTGTCCATACAGTTAGTGACAGACAATGGTACAGAAAACTATTTACCTCTGTAATTAACAACCGACTGACAAAATATTTCGATGAATGCAAGACTATCGACAAGAACAGGCAGGTTTTAGAGCGGGATTTTCCACCACTGATCACTTGTTTGCAATTCATTGCATGATTGACGTGTTTCTTGCCAAAAGAAAATGACTTTATTGCCTTTTTGTGGATTTGGAAAAGGCGTTCGACCTTGTTAATAGAGCTTTTCAGTGACGGAAGCTGTTCGATAATGGGGTGAATGGAAACATAATAGTAGTTATCAAAGATATCTACTCTAAAGCTAAATCATGTGTTAGCGGAGGTGATGAGTGTTCTGACTTTTTTCAAACCTCAACTGGGGTTCGTCAGGGTGAAAACTTGTCACCGTTACTCTTTGCTTTGTACTTGAATGATATGCAGTCCTACATTATGGAAAAAATAAACGGTTTCTCTACAATGGCAAAGGAAGCCAGGAAACTAGGGTGGGAAAGAGAAAGGGAGGATCTTTTGCTGAAAATGTTTTTGTTATTGTCTGCAGATGATACGGCAATTTGTGCCGAATCAAAAGAAGACCTGCAGAAAGCTATCAATGCAATGTGTAACTATTGTCATAAGTGGAAACTTAATATAAATGTAGAAAAAACAAAAGTTTTGTTTTCTTCAAGAGGTAAAATCAAGAAAATGCCTGTTTTAGATGTGGTGGTAAAGAAATTAAAGTAGTTTTTTCCTTTAAATATCTTGGGCTGAACCTTAATTATAACAACAAATTTAACTTGGCACAAAACACTTATATGATCAAGCATGTCGTAGCATGTTCTCTCTGCTAAAAAATGCAGAAGACATTTTCTTCCCATTGATATTCAGATTGAATTATTTAACAGAGTAGTAGTTCAAATTTTGCTATATGCATGTGAGGTCTGGACTCCATCAATGTGTGAATTAGCTTCTAAATTACAAAAGTTTTTCAAAATAATTCTGAATTTGGGAAAACCTACTCCAAGTAAAATGGTTTATGGGGAACTGGGACAGTTTCCTGTGGAAAAAACAGTTAAAGTAAGGATGCTTTGCTTTTGGTTTAAGCTTGTTGATATTGGAAGTGAGCCTAAGTTTTCTAATATTGTTTATAAGCTGTTACATCATATGTATATCGCTAATGCCCACAAAAAGTTCTGAAGACTTATAGACCTGTTTCCAATCTACCTTTTATTTCTAAAGTCCTTGAAAAAGTAGCTCTCAAACAGCTCAACAACCACCTTCTCTCCAACAATCTTCTTCCTGAGTTTCAGTCTGCCTATCGCGTCAACCACAGCACTGAAACCACCCTAGTACACACTTTAAACACGCTTCTACTCGCCTCTGACTCAGGGTAAATCTCCCTTCTCACTCTACTCGACATATCTGCAGCCTTTGATACCATAGACCACTCGATTCTTCTCTCCCGTCTTCAAAAAACGTTCGGTGTTACTGGCACTGCCCTCCCTGGTTTAATTCAAACCTAATACCGATTCCAGACAGTTGCAGTAAACAAGATTCAATCAATACCTGCCAAACTGAAATGCGGGTCCCATGGATCATTATAGGCCCTGTTCTTTTACTCTTTACACGCCCCTTTGGTCACATATAATAACTGTTATCAAATCAACCATCATCTTTACGCAGTTTAAACTCTCAGATTCAAAGCAGTGTTACTCCTGAAAATCTGCCTTCTCTCCGACAAATATGCCCGCTGCTTTGAAGAATATTCAAAAGGGGGATGATACAGAACAAATTACAGCTAAATGCGATAAAACCGAAGCATGTTTGTGGGGACCAAACACAAACCTCTTCCTTTACAACAGCTTAAATAGAACTGGGCATTAACATTCTCATGCCTCTATCAACTGCTGTGAAGTATCAGGTTTCTTATCGACAACACACTCTCTATGCAAACATTAATCACCCAGACCTGTCGTCGGGGCCACTGCCCAATTAGGGAAATAGTGCAATTCGAAAGTACCTATCCACAGAATCAACATCCAAATTTGGGTCACTTCTCTCATTCTTTCATTCTGGACTATTGCAATGCCTTTTGTCTGGCTGCCAGCAGCATCTGTCCACTCCCTTCAATGTACACAAAAACTCCGCAGCTCGACTATTCTAAAAAAAAAAAAACCTAGCACATTACCCCTCTCTCTTTGCGATCCTCTTTACTGGCTCCTGAGGCCACAAAAGAGTAAATTATAAGATCAAAACCCTCTGTTACAAATGTCTCCAAAAAAAACTGCACCCTCCTACCTTTGTGAATGTCTTAACCTTATACTCCTTCACTTCCCCCCGCTCGGGGCCGCAAGATACCTTGTGCCACAAATACCTAGATTCACCAATCCCCTTTGGGCCGCCGCTCTTTTCTCTTTTTCGGGTCCATCGACCTGAATGAGCTCCCTCTTTCTTCGCCAGAAACCTAGTTACGACACTTTAAAATCCAGCCTCAAGACCTATTTATTTCAAAAACCTAATTTTCCCCCCTCCTGTTTTCATATCAGATCTACCCCCCTTCACTAACCCATGTCCCGTCACGCTGCTTAAGTATACACCTGTGTTAGTGTGTGTGGCTTTTGAAAAACATTGACTATTTAAATTTTATTTAATAGATTTTTTTCTCTAGCGCCGTGTTTGTAATATCTGTTTTTAAACTATTGATTATTTATCACTGATTACATTACTGTGTAAGATTAGGTTGAATACATGCACTTTGATTTGTCTTTGCAAGATATATCGCTATATACGTTATATTATTATTATTATTATTATTATTATTATTATTATTATTATTATTATTATTATTATTATTATTATTATTATTATTATTATTATTAAATCTACTTATTTAGCAAACGTAGAACGTATATTAAATGAAATCGGGTTAAGCGGCATTTGGCAGAATCATTTGATCTCAATGTTTCACCTGAATGGTTTAAAGCCAAAGTTACACATAGTTTACAAGATCAGTATTTGCAACAATAACAACGACATACTTCTTAATTATAGATTATTTAAAAAGTGTTTCTGCTTTGAAGATTATCAGATGATTCTTCCTTATAATTTGTCATTTAACTTTTTTTCATTTTCGAACGTTAAATCACAGACTTCCCATCCAAATTGGCAAATAAGAAATGTTTCCTAGAGCAGAGAGAGTCTGTGATAAATATGGTGAAAACGAGCTAGGTGATGAGTTCCATTATCTATTCAAATGTCATTTCTTTGTGCAGTTAAGAAACAAAATGATCCCAAGATATTATCAAAAAACCCTAAATGTTATGAAGTTCCAGGAATTGTTAAGCTCCACAAATAAATCCTTGCTTATCAAAGTTATAAAATTCCTCAAAGAAATAATGAAAAATTATTGATTTGACGCATCTCTTTAGATGACACCATGCATTTTATCACATTTAAAGGGGTAAAATTTAAATTTTCCCTTTTTTGGTATAGACTTGAATGGCCAGCATTGTGTGGAGCCACTGGCACCCCCACTGCGCGTGTATGTGTGTGTGTCTATTTGTTCCCCGCATTTGTGCATGTGTGCGCGCGTAAACTGTGTACTGTTGTGCTTTCTACATGGAGGTCCAACTCATATTGGTGCAGCTGCCTCGACTTTGTATTTTCATTTGAATTGTTGCCTGGCGTTTTTTTGAAATGCTTCCTGCTGCGTCGGTGCCGATGTGGTTTAAATAGGGGGTGGCGGCCTCTTGTGTTTAGTTTCCCCTGCGTGTGTGTGGCTTTGATGCCTTGCGTTGCCGAGGGGGCGGGAGAAGAGAAGAGAAGAAGAGAGAGAAAAAAAGAGAGAGAGAGAGAGAGGAGAAGAAGAGAGAGAAATGAAAGAAGAGAGTGGAGAAGAAAGACCCTAAACACTGAAAACTGAAAAGTTTTTTTGGGGGGGGGGGGGGGGCCCCCCGGGGGGGGGGGGGGGGGGGGGGGGGGGGGGGGGGAAAACCGGGGGGGAAAATTCCCCAAACGGGGGGCCCCCCCCCCGGGGGGGGGGGGGGGGGGGGGGGGGGGAAAAAAAAAAGGGGGGGGTTTTTTTTTTTTTTCCCCCCCCGGGGGGGGGGGGGGGGGGGGGGGGCCCCCCAAAAAACCCCCCCCAAAAAAAAAAACCCCCCCAAAAAAAAACCCCCCCTTTTCCCCCCCGGGGGGGGCCCCCCCCCCAAAAAAATTTTTTTCCCCCCCTTTTTCCCCTTTTTTTTTGGGGGGGAAAAAAAAACCCCCCCTTTTTAAATTTTTTTAAAAAAAAAAAAAACCCCCCCCCCCCCCCCCCTTTTTTTTTTTTTAAAAAAGGGGGGGGAATTGGGGGGGGGGGGGTTTTTTAAAAAAAACCCGGGGGGGAAGGGGTTTGGGGCCTGGGGGGGGGAAAAAAAAGGGGGGGGAAAAAAAAAAAGGGGGGGGGAAAAAAAAAAAAAAGGGGGGGGAAAAAGGGGGGTTTTTTGGGGGGGGAAAAAAAGGGGTTAAGTTTTTTGGGGGGGGAAAAAAAAAGGGGCCAACCAAAAAAATTTAAAGGGAAATTTTTTTAAAATTTTTTTCCGGGGGGAAAAAGGGGGGGGTTCCCGGGGGGGGGTTTTTAAAAACCGGGGGGGGGGGGGAAAAAAAAGGGGGGGGGAAAAATTTTAAATTAAAAAAAAAAAAGGGGGGGAAAATTTTTGGGGGGAATTTGGGGGGGGGGGGCCCGGGGGGGGTTTGGGGGGAAAAAAGGGGGGGAAAAAAAAAAAGGGGGGTTTTTTTAAAATTTTTTTTTTTTTTTAAAAATTTTTTAAAATTTTTATTTTTTTTTTTAAAAAAGGGTCTTTTTTAAAAAAAAAAAAAAACCCCCCTTTTTTAAAAAACCTTTTTTTTTTTCCCCCCCCTTTTTTTAAAAAAAAACCCCCCTTTAATTAAAATTTTTTTTTCCCCCGAAAACCTTTTTTTTTAAACTTTTTTTAAATTTTTTTAAAAAAAAAGGGGAAAAAAGGGGTAAAAAAAAAAAAAAAAAATTTTTTTTTTTTTAAAAAAATTTAAAAAAAAAAAAATTTTTTTTTTTTTAAAAAAAAAATTAAATTTCCCCGGTTGGGGGGGGGGGCCCCCCCCTTTTTTGGGCCCCCCAAAAAAAAACCCCCCCCCCCCCAAAAACCCCCCCCGGGGGGGGGGAAAATTAAAAAAATTGGGAAGTTTTTAAAAAAAAAAAAAAAAATTTTTCCCCCAAAAAAACCTAAACCCCCCCCCCCTTTTTCCCCCGGGGGGGGGGAAAACCCCAAAAGGGGAAAATTTTTAAATTTTATATATATATATATATATTTTTTATATAAAAAAATTTTTAAAAATTTTTTAAAAAAAAAAATTTTATTTATATATAAAAATTTATAAAAAAAAAAAAGGAGAGAGAGAGAGAGAAAAAAAAAAAGGGGGGGGGGGGAAGGGGAAAAGAGAGAGAGAGAAAAAAAAAAAGGGGGGGGGTTTTTTTTTTTTTTTTTTTTTAAAAAAACCCCCAAATTTTTTTTAAAATTTTTTTTTTCCCCCCTTTTTTTTTGGGCTTTTTAAAATTTAAAAAAAAATTAAGTTTTTTTAAAATTTTTTTTTTTTTTTTCCCCCCGGGCCCCCCTTTTCCCCTTTTTTCCCCTTTTTTTTTTTAAACCCCCAAATTTTTAAAAAAAAAAAATAAAAATTTTTTTTTCCCAAAAAAATTTTCCATTTTTTTCCCCTTTTCCCCCCAAAAATTTGTTTTTTTTTTTTTTTTTTTTTTTTTTTTCCCCCTTTTTTTTTTAAAAAATTTTTAAAGGGGGGGGAAAAAAAACCCAAAAAAAAGGAAAAAAAAAAACCAACCAAAATTTTTAAAAATTTTTTTTGGGGGGGTTTTTTAAAAAATTAGAAAAAATTGGGGGGGGCCCCCCCCTTTTTAACCAAGGGCTTTAAAAAATTTTTAAACCCTTTTTTTAAAAAAAAAAAAATTTTTTTCCCTACCATAAAATTTTTCCTTTTACACCTTGTTTTTTTTATACATTCAAGAAATTTTCTTTCGAAAAGAATCCCAAGCTTTCCTTAAGTCAACAAAAGCAAAAATATAATTTTTTTCCCCCTTTTTTTCATGCATTTCCCGAAAAAAACTACATATAGGTTTAACATTTAAACCACAGTTGAGTATCCTTTTTCCCGGGAAACCTGCCTGACTTTCTGAAAACATATTACTACTTTCCAGCCCTTTATAAAGTTTTAATTTTTAAAATAGATTTTGTAAAACTTTGATAAAATGCTTTTAAAGGGAAACCCCCTGTAATTTTCAACGTTTTTCGTGGTCTCCTTTTTTGGATTGGAAAAATTATGGCCCTTGGAAACCCCTCTTTGGGATAAATACCAAATGAAAAAAAATTATAAAAATAAACAGACCAAAAAAGTTTTTACAATTTTTTCACCGTTTTTAAAAACTCGCTGATATGTATTTTAACCACTTGCCCTTTTTCAGTTTTTTTTTTCGAATTGCTTCTTTTACTTCATCCTCTGATATTTCTTTATTTATTGTGTTTATTGGGGGAATTCCATTAGTCCGCTGAAAAATCATGGGATTATCACTTTCTTCATGTTTTGGAAAAACCCCCTTTAAAGTTTATTAAACCACTTCTCAGTATTATTTTTAAACATTTATCTTTTACTATTCCCACATCCCTTTTTCAAAACCCCTTTCCAAACTGGGATGAACTTTTTAACCCACTTGCTAATGATTTTAGCCTTTTGCTTTCTATTTAAATTTTCTTTTTTTGGGTTTTTTAAAAGCCCTTTTTTTACGTTTTTTTTTTCTCGACGTAAAAAATTCCCATCTTTTTTATTTCCCTTTTTGGTGGAAACGAAAACAGTTTTTGCATTTTTCCCGGGTTTTTTTTTTTTCGCAAGTCCATATTCATTAACAAAACCCTTTTAGATTTCTTTGTAAATGTTTACCCGAATCCTTTAAACATGCATTTGCTTTTCATCTTTTCCCAAAAACTTTGGGAAACATGTTAGAGCAGTTTTAAAATTTTTTATCAAGGGTGTTTGTAGCAAACAAAATTCTGTCGTGAAAGCCCCGCTTTTTTCCCCATTTAGATAGTTGTCTTCCCTTTTTTTTGGGTTTCCCAAAAAAATTTTTTAATAACATTTCCCCTTTTAAATTTTGAAGTTTCCGGGGGTTTTTACATAAACCCTTTGTAACCTCCTTTAAATTTTTTTGCTAACCCGGGAAGGGTCGATTCTGTTAAGCTTTCGACTATAAAGAGGCTACTTTTAAAAGACATGGATAAATCAAAAAAACATTATGAAGTAGTCCCAGTGCTTGAGCCAACCCGGAGATTTTGAATGGGGTAACTATCAAACAAAAACTGAGTCACAAAGTCCCGTTTAAGATGGGACAATCAAAAAAGTTACACAGTTCAAGCAAATGGTTTACCAAAATTTTGTTTGTGTGCACATCATGAGAAATTTTTTTGGGATTTTAGAATTGGTTGACCATTGTAGGTTCCAAAATCATTTTTTTATTGGTTTAAAACAATTTAAATTTTTAGATGCTGTTTGGGGCATTGAAAATTTTCCCCTTAGGATAAGGTAAAAATCATGGAAGTACTTTGAAAGGGCCAGAAAACATTGTTCCAGAGTTTCCTACCCTTCACATCATGTTTTTGTTCTCCAAAAAAGTGGGAACTTTTGGGGAATGTATGTGGCCCCACTAATATAAACCCTTTCTTGCCAAAAAAAAATCTTTATGATTTTTTATAGTTATAGTAATTTTTCAGTTTTTAACAACAATAAAATTTTGTTCAATATAATAAAGCCCGGGGTTTCCTTATCATAGCAAAATTTCCCCCCCCCCCCCCGATATCTCCCCCTTAAAGGATATTTTTTTCTTTTGAAATGAATAATAGGGAATCATGAAAAATACAAAACACAAAAAAACATTGCAACAAAAGTTTTCCGTTAAAAAAAATAAATCATTAAACCAAAAAAAAAACTAATGAAAAACATATCATCAAGTTTTTGGGAAGAGACCCTGCACATTTTAATTTAGAAAGTCGATATGACTTTTTTCTTTTCTACAGAAATTTCCTTGGGGTTTCGTGATTCTGGGCTAGGTTCTTATTCACCCTAATAGAAGTGTTTTGCTGGTTTTTTAAAAGGGGGGCCGGCCAATCCCACTTTTGGCTCAAACCCCCTGTTTTTCCTTTTTTGGTTTTTTTCCTTGGTGGGGAGTGGGCCTTTGCCATGCCTTCATCAGAAGCTAACTTTTGAAAGGAGTCATAATGCGTCGTGCAAACCCTTTGCACAACATTACAGTATTTTGTCTGGACCCCCACTGTGGAGGTATAACCCTGGGTCTTGGGGCCCGGCTATGGACTGGGGGGCTACCTGTTTGCCCACTGTCTTGTTCACAGTCTCTATGACCGTCTGTTGTCGTGTTTACACATGCCGTGTCTGAGGGTTTTTAAACTACAACTTTCCACTTTTTTTTTTTGGCAATTGTATTCCTGTTTGTTGTTTTCAGTTCCACGGCTGCTCAAAACAGGAAAAACCCGACTCTTTAGTTTCCCCGCGGGCACTTTCGCTCCGAAACCAAATACCACTGGCTCACCCCGGACCGCGCGGTCAGGGGCCCAAAGTCCAGCGTCTTGCGGTGCCAGCACCATTCCTTCTTTGCTGTCTTTTACGACTGGGCGAATTTTTATTTGAAAGGCTTATTTATAATTCGCTGCGGGATGTCCACTTTTTTTTGTACAGACTATACTTTAGGAACAAAATTTTAAATACCTGTTTTACTTGTTTTGGTGACGGTTGTACAGCAATTAGGTTAATATTTTAAACATTTTTTTTACAAACACAGGTTTCCCAAAAAATGGGCGATGTTTTGTGTTTTCGCTCTCTCTCCCCTTCTCTCTCCTCTCTCTCTCCTCTCTCTCTCCCCTCTCTCTCCTCTCTCCTCCTCTCTCTCTCTCTCTTCTCTCTCTCTTGTTATGTGTGCGTGTGTGAAAGAAGTAAGTTTTCAAAAACCCTAAATAGGAGACTCATAAAAAGGGAGAGAGGGGGGGGAGAGAGAGAAAAGGGGGGGGGGAAGATCTATTTTTATAGTGGGGTGTTTTGGGTGGGTGTGTGTGGGTTGGCGTCCCTGATGCTGCGGTGGTGTGTGTGTGGGGGTGTGTGTGTTTTGTGTGGTGCGGGGGTGTGATGTGCTGCGGCGTGGGCGCGCGCGTGTGCGTTTGCGGTGGTGGTGTTCGGCACACGTGGTGCGGCGTGTAGCGTATGTCCCGTGTATGCATGTGTAACGTGTGTGTGTGTGGGTGTTGTGTGGGGTTTGGGGTTTTGTGACGGCCACAGCACCTACATTGCCAGGGGCCCTGGCTGTGTTCAGTTTCAAGCTGTTATTTTTTTCAACACATGTGTGCCCGGCGCCTTCTTTTTGTTCATGTGTGTGGGTCACACGCCGCGTGTTTGAGTGTGCGGCGCGCGTATGTGTGAGATGGGGATGCCTATATGATTTATGCCATTTTGTGTGTGTGTATGTTTTTCTCTTGTGTGTTTGTGGGGTGTGTGCACGTGCCTCAGTGTGTGTGTGTTTATTTATTTGCTTATTCTTTATTTCAAGGAAATGGAAAAAGCACTCGTGCTTTTTAAAAAATTAGTTCCCCTTTTATGCATTTTGTAAATTTTTGTCATCCGTTTTGTGTTGTGTGTGTTTTCTTTCCGCTTTTTTTTGGGGTGTTGCTTTGATGTCAAAGTGTAGGCCGGGTGTGCAATTTGTTTTTTGTTTTTTTACACAACACAGGACTGATAAGTAGATAAACATTTGATCACAACAATTTCTAACAGGATCAGAAAATGCTTTTTGAATAGTATCAGAAACATCAGTGAAATAAAAACCTGAGCCATTTGTGAGGTATCTTGGCTTGATGACAGTATAGGATACTGACAGGACATTTGTTTTCTAGTGTGTTCTCGGGGCTATAATTATGAGCTGTACTGGAATTGGTTCATGAACCAACCTTCAGCTGTAGCAAGGATACCGCTAAAAGCTGATGAAACAGTAGACTGTGTACGTGCTGTAACGCCTGACCAGCAGGAGTGTTTATAGAGAAGTCAGATAGCTGACACTAATGACTGCGGCAGACTCTCTCCCCACGCTCTCCATCACCCTGCCTCTCACGGCCCTGGCTGCGCGCGGTAGCCGGTAGCGGCTACAGTGTGTTTATTTATGGCCTCGTTCTGCCAACAGGTTCAATGTCGCAGCCCCCCAAAAAGGTTAGTCTGCATGCAGACATATTCAATGTTTTCTCTATGTTCATTGTTTATATAATATAAATATAAGCTTTTTTAGAGAGAGAGTTAGAAATGTCTGGTTTTTTTGTGATTGTGTTTCTTCCTGCACCTCTCCTGTTTATCTTCATGTCTGTTTGAACTGCTGTCACATCAACCAGTATGAAAGAAAGTACATGGAGTTTGGAGTCAAAAGAAAGCTCGTTTAAAGCTCATTTTAAAGAGTGCTTTGCTTGTCATTTTTAAACAATTCACTGTGCAAGAGGATGTGTGAAAGACACAAGGGTAATTTACGGCTGAACACGGCTACAGCTGCAAGCTGCTAGTGCTGCCTTTCCTTTTGCCCTGTTTATTTATATCCACGCCCTGCCAGCTGCCAGTCATGATCTTTGGCTGGGAAACTAAACAGAGGGAATGAGAAGCAGTGTCTCCTTGCTCTTCTCACTGCCAGGACTCTGTACTGTCATTGCATTGTCTGTATTTTTGTCATCCTTATTATCATCATTAACAGTCTTATCATAACAGTCATGTGTCCAGAATCTATTTCATCATCGTTTGCTTTGTCATACATGTAATGACTAATGTCATCACCTCTGTCAGATTTATTGTCTTCCCTATCTTCAGAACCGTCATCAGTCATCATTTCTTTTGTCATCTCACCTGAGTGGCTATAATGGAAGTCTGTCTCAGTCACCTGGTCATCTTCCTTGTGTTCAGCTTGTCCATCCTCACCAGCAGGAACAAGTTCTAGCTGGTTATTCAAGCTGCAACCTCTGTTGTGCTGGTGCCTGATGAGGCCCACTACAGTTCTGTTACTGCTGTGACTTGAAGGAGCAGGGGATTATTCTGTTGTTGCTGCTTTTCTGAAACACAAGTCTTCTATCTGGCCCCGGCTGCCTCTCCTGCCTTACTACTTCACTGTAGAAGCGTAAGCCTGGAACAACAGGTGTAGCACTGTCCATTCCATCCTCTTGGTGAAGGGCACTGTTCTGCAATTCTGGGCTTTCCTTCCTTGTGGCTTTGTAGTGCTTCTCAGATGGCACACTTCTGTCTCTGTCCTGGGCATTCTGTAGTCGTGACTTGTGCCAAGAAGAAGGTCCAGATGTCCCCAGGCCAGGTCTGCTGGTTGACCAGGAACGTCTGTTGTGCTGATCATGGAGTCCAGCTGGATGTGGGCGGTTCCAGGTCTGCTGAATTCCCTGCTTCTCACGTGGATGCCTGGGATTGAAATACCTGGGTTCTGCTGTTCTTCCATGTCCCCCTCTGCTGTTTTCCCGGACTGGTGGCCATTCTTCTTCTGTAGAGTGGACTGCATGATTGAACTGCCTCCATGGAGGTGGTTGCTTGTCTCTTACGTGAAGCTTTCCATGGTGGAAGTAGGCAATTTTTCCTTGGCTCCGATGGAAATCCACAATTTCTCTTTGGTGGGCAGTGAGATCAGAGGCTACCCGGATACCACTCTCCAGGAGGTTGTCCCTAAGCTCCCTGTCAGCCAACACTGCCATCTTGTCCACCCAGCGGCAAAAGTGCACGATTATGGGGCGTGGTTCATTCTTCCATGGGCGTGGCCTTCCTACACGGTAGGCTCTGGAGATGTCTTCCTGGCGCCAGCTGGGGTGAGGTCCATGGTCGTTTAAGATGTCCACAATGCACTGGGAAGTCGTCTGGTCATTTTCCTCTTCCTGTTCTTCGACGTTGATAAACTTGACATTGCACATCTTTGTGTTTTGCTCCGTGGATTCCAGTTTTCTTTCTACTGTTTCCAAGCAGTCAAATATCAACTGACTGTCTTCTTGCAGTTCTTGTAATACCTCTTTATTGCACATGACACTTTCTTTCAGTTTATGTATTTCTTCCATAAAGCGTGAAATTCGGGCATCTAAAGAAGTGAACTTTTCTTCAATACTATTTTTTTCATCTCACTCATCTGTAGGAAAAGCACCTGATGGATCTGCATAAAAGGCCAGTCCATCATTGGAATGACGTTTGCTGGGGGAGGAGGAAGCTCTTGGTGAGACATTTCAGGCTTTCATGTGCAGGTGCCTGTGTTCGTTGATTTGTTTACAAATATGACAGTACAGGTGCACCGAAAATAGAAAGTAGGGAGTTGATGACAACATTATCCACTTGTGAATACATCTCAGGACCTACTTTCCTGTCAAGAAGCGTGCACCCACTAGCAACGTGAAGACAGTCTTCTTGCAACAGATTGCACGTGCATCAACTCACAATGTTAGCTGTACTGATTTTTTCAGCTGGGTCTACATTGCTATGTAAACATTGTCCTTCTTTGCAGTATATTAAATAATAAATGTTAATATCGTTTCAGTCACTGACCTTTCCAGTAATTTCACATCACCTTTAGTAACACACACCATCAAAGAACACTGCTGCAGAAAATTTCCACATATAAAGGCCAAGAACTGTCACTTTTTAAACATTTTTGAAGAGCACATCCAAAACACGTCCTCCACTTGCGACTGTAACTCACCCCCTGGGGAGAGAGAGAGAGAGAGAGAGAGAGAGAGAGAGAGAGAGATAGATAGATAGATAGAGAGAGAGAGAGAGAGAGAGAGAGAGAGAGAGAGGAGAGAGAGAGAGAGAGAGAGGGGAGGAGAGAGAGAGAGAGAACTTGAACTCGAACTCGAACTCGAATATTTTAATGAGGGTAATTGGATAAGCCAGAGGCTTCTTTACACCAGGCCCTTATGGGGTAAAAGTGAAACAAACATAAATAAACCAATTGATCAACAAACAAGATAATGTCAAAAAGCAAAATAAATGAATCATTCAAATTGCCATTCAATTATTGACTGAAGTCATGAAATCAATGAAAGATCACAGAAGTAAACCAATCGAATAAATAAACAAAACCAATTAAACGACAATACGAACTAAAAGAATGGAAGGAGTATTGCTAAGATCTAAAGCACGATGGATAGCAGATGGGGAAAAGATTTCAAAGTACTTCTGTAACTTAGAGAAAAGGAATTTTGTAAGTAAACAAATGACAAAGTTAGTCACTAAAGAGGGCAATACTATTGAAAGCCAGGCAGATATTGAAAAAGAAGTAAGTGCGTTTTATGAAAACTTATATAAAAAAGGAAATGTGGAAGAATGTGTAATTGATAACTTAGTAAGAGCAATACCCAAACTGTCAAAGGAAGAAAGTGAGTCATTAAACGGTAACATTAACTTGAGAAGCAAGTCTAGCTTTAAAAAACATGAAAACGGGAAAAGTCTGGCACCGATGGATTAAAAAGTCGATTTCTTTAAATTTTTCTGGAAAACAAATAGGACACTTTAGGGTTTGTTTCCCTTAATGAAAGCTACAAATTTTGGTGATTGTCAACCACACAAAAGGGGACTGATTACTTGTCTCCCTAAAGGAGACAAGCCTAAAAAATATAAAAAAAAAATTGGGCGTCCAAATACTTCCTAAATGTAGTCTAAAGAAGGGTTCTCCTGTATAGCCAATAGAATTAAAGGGTACTTCCAATGTTAGTCAGTGAGGACCAAACAGGCTTTATGGGGCAGCAGGTGACAATATAAGGTTAATTTTGATTTGATAAATTTATTTAAATTTATAAAAAATCAACAGGGCTACTCAATTAGTATCGATTTTGAAAAAAGCTTTCGACTCTCTTAAAAACTGGATATTTTATGTTTAAAGTGTTAAAAGCGTTTGGGTTTGGAAATAGTTAATGCCACTGGGTTGAAACATTCTAAAAAAAATATCAAATCAACTGTTCTCGTAAATGGTAACACTATCCGATGGTTTAAAATTGAAAGGGGATGCAGGCAGGGTGATCTGATTTCACCCTATTTGTTTATTCTTTGTGCAGAGATTTTGGCCTTAATGATAAAGGAGGACAAAGTAATAAAAGGAATTAATATAGGAAAAGAAGAGCACAACATTTCTCAATATGCTGATGACACCCAACTCTTAAATGCAGGAGATGAGACCTCATTTGAACGTTCTATACACATAATGGTGGATCGGTGGTCTAGAGGTAACGCGCCTGTCTAGAAAGCGAAAAGTCCGGGTCTGAAGTGTGCGGCGGTTCGTACCCCGTTTGGACCGGAAATTTTTCCCCCATCCATTAGACCATGAGTTGTGGTCTGGGCGCTTGTCTTTCGGATGAGACGATAAACCGAGGTCCCGTGTGTTACACGTAATTATTTAGCGCACGTAAAAAACCCCACGGCAACAAGAGAGTTGTCCCTGGCAAAATTCTTAGAAAAAAGCCACTCTGATAGGGAAACAAATACAGCTGCAGGAAAAAAAAAAAAAAAAAAAAGAAAAAAAAAAGGGGTTTGAAAGGGTGGCGCAGCGCTAAGTAGCGACGCGTTCTCCCGCTCTCCCCGGGGAGAGCAGCCCGAATTTCAACTTAAAGTGGTATGAAATAAAATCTGAGCGCTTTGATTTGTTGCTTTACAAGATTCAGCGCTATATAAATTCCATACATTATTATTATTATTATTATAATCGAACGATTCTGTAGAGTTTCAGGACTACACATGAATAAGGAAAAAACCCAGATCATATGGTTAGGAAGTAAGAAAAATTCCAGCAAAATATTTTGCTCCCATTTAGAAATGATTTGGAACCCCTCCAGATTTAAGATATTAGGTGTCTGGTTTACCCAGACACTAAAAGACTGTGAAATGATAAATTACAATAATACATTTTCAGAGGTTAAACTGCTTTTCAAAATATGGTCACAAAGAACTATTACTCCATTATTTAGAGTAGCTGTACTAAAGTCTCTTATTCTTTTCAAAGCTTATACATCTGGGGATATTACTACCAGACCACCAGATCATTTTTTTGAAACAGTTACAGAAACTTTGTTTTCAATTTGTTTGGAACAATAAGCAAGACAAGATGGGAAGGACAGAGGGCAGTTCGACCATTAAGCAAGGTGGTCTAAATATACCTGATATACGAAATTTATATATGCTTTGAAGCTTTCATGGGTAAGAAAAGTTAGAAAATTTAATCACAAATGGGTCAGTATTGCAGAAATACATTACCCATTTTTTAAAGACTATAGACTGCTTTTGGTCCATCAATAAACACACAAGCACGTGAGGTTAATCCTTTTTGGACCCATGTTTTTAGGCTTATAGATTTTTCTGTACTTGCATCACTCCGCAAAATGAAAATTTAAAATTTTTTGCAGAACCCATATTGTATAATGAAAACATTACTTTAGGAAATAAAGTTGTTGAAAAAAAATATTTTAGCAGAAAAGGGGATATATCTAATAAAACTCTTGTCAAAAAAAATGGTGAATTTTCTAACTATGACTTTTTTTCTAAAGCAAATGATAATTCTATTGGAAATTTGTAACTTTCAATGGGCTAATCTCATTTAATAAACACTTTGCAAAAAAGGCAGGAGTCAAAACAGGTGACAATGTGAATTGTTGTACAGACACAACGAAAGCAATACAGACAATAGATAGTGTGCACTGGGGCTCAAAACTGTGCTATGAAAAATTGATGTCAAGCAACACAGAACCCAAATGCTGTAAAAAAATGGACACAGAAACTTAATGAAGAAATCAATTGGAAAATGGTATTTAAAAAAATACACAAGATTAAAGACATCAAATTACAATGATTACAGATAAAAATTGTCCACAGAATTGTGGTTACTAATGTTGTTCTGTGCGCAATGGGTGAAACAAATACAACAAGTTGTCCCCTGTGCAATATCACAAAAGATTCAATCGAACATTCATTTTCGGACTGCAACCAAGCAAGAATTATATGGACAAATTTAGAAAAAAGTATCAATGACCATTGTGAATATGCATCGAATGTGAAAATTTCACGTAAGGGTTGTACTTTTTGGAGTGGATGATTGCATGAAAACTGATGCTATTTTCGACTTCATTATCCTTCTTGCCAAATGGTTATTTACAGATGCAGAATTTAAAATCATTTACCAGTATGGAAGTTTTTCTTAACAGTTGAAATATAGGTTTCAAATCGAAATATTTTAAAAGCAACAATTGCAAACAACTTGAGTAAGTTCACTTTTGAATGGAGTCACTATAGACCATTGCTCGACTGAACAGATTAGATTTTTTATAACTGAGACATGTTGTCTGGCCATATGCCTTTGCTGAATTTCAACCATGTGTAACAGAAAAGATGGAATTGTGCATGCATTGTTTTTACTCTCCAAGGCCATGCTGTCATACATTGGGTATTACACTGACACTGGCACATTGTGATCTTCCTCATGGATGAAAGAGTGCAATTGTATAGATCTACAGAATTGACAGAGGCGTACACATATTGTTTTTCTCACGATGGCATGAAAATGCGTGTGTGTGTGTGTGTATGCGCGTGCATGCGTGCGTGTGTGTGTGTGTGTGTGTGTGTGTGTGCTTTGGCTGATTATGTACTTGAAAAGCAGTTGGTATCACTTGTTTATGAAATAGAATTGTATTTGTACCTTCTTTAAATCTATTTTTTAATTTAATTTTTTTATAGAAACATTGTGTCTGTAACTCTTTGTAAATGCAAAACGAAAATAAAAAAGTTTATAAAAAACAACAACAATTAAACACTGACAAACTACCCTCCATGACACTCCCCTCCCTAAGACAGACAACCCTCCCAAAAAAATCAAAAAACACACACACATACACGCACGCACGCACGTACGCAACAAACACACACACACACAACAAAACCACACACACACCACAACACACACACACACACACTACGCGTACATATGCACAGACACGCAAAATACACGTGAGAGCTTGCACAATTCGCCAGGATCAAATCCATACACATGTACATTCCTCACATTCATAACAGCCTATGTCATAATCAAACAAAAAACCATAGCCCACCCTTACAACCCGTCAAAATCAAACAATGAACATTATTTGAAGCACGAAAAAAACAAACCACAGAGCATCACACCAACCAAACCCCACACACACAACACACACACACACACACACACACCACACACACACACAACACAACACACACCCACACACACACTCACACACATTTTCGCGCGCTTGCACGCACACACGCTCACACACACCTGGTATCACTCACACACATTTGCGCGCGCTTTCACGACACACGCTCACACACACCTGGTATCACTTAAAGTGGAAAGACGTTAAAATTGAAGACACACACGCACACACATACTCACACACATTTGCGCGCGCTTGCACGCACACACGCTCACACACAGAGTTCAACAAGCAGGCTCACCCAATACATATTACATAAAATTAAACAAGTGTGTGTGGTACGCTTTTTTAAAAGATGATAGGCTACTTTTCTCTTTTATAATGACGGATTTCGTTCCATAATTTGCTACCAGAATAAACAAGTGATGACATAAAGAGATCGGTTCTTGGACGAGGAGTAACAACACTGCTTTTGTTACGAACAGTTTTAGCAGGGAACTTCTGACAAAGATAATGAGGGGCTAGTTTACTCATAATCTTATACATAAATACACCTTTGTTAAAGAGACAATGTAAATTAAAAGGAAGAATGTTCAACTCTTTGTAGCTATTAGTTTCTAAGGAAGTAGTTCTAAGCAGAATTAACTTGAGAGAACGTTTATATACTCTCTCAAGATAGAGAGAGAGCAGTTGGTAGCGGGAAATGTATTCAGGCATCATGTTAGTTTGCTGTGCCCTTCCTGTGTTGTGAATGCTCTTTCACTTTTCATGTGGATAATTTGTACTCTTCATTTTGGAGCGAATTTGTGTTGTGAGTATTTTTAACACGCCCACATCCACAAGTTGTGGTTTTGTTAAATTTCAGTACCCCTTGGGTGTTTTTTTATTGAAATAAAATCTTGAAAAAACCAAGCTTTCATCATCCACAGTCAAACCCTAAGATAGAGAATTTCACAGAACACTGCATGATATGTCAAAAAAGATACACGATGATTTGCAGATGTGGGACGTGCATTTTAATCAAACCATTGCAGCCATTCATGTAAGCATTTATGAAACTACTCAGCATTCACCATTCTTTTTGCTGTACAATCGTGATCCGGTGTTGCCCCTTGACAACATCCTGTGACCATGAAGAAAGTACCCTGGGGAAGATCAGTATAAAATTGCACTCGAAAATCAGCACAAAGTGTTTTCACAGATATCATCATCATCATCAGACCCGTGACCTTGGCGGTCGTGGGGAAGACATGAAAGACGATGCCGTGGTAAGCCTCCTCCATCCATCTCGGTCCTCGGCTCTGCGCAGTAGTGCCGAGTCATTCATCCTGGTCCATTCTCTGATGTTGTCCATCCTTGACTTGTTCTGTCTTCCCCTCCTTCTGCCACCTTCGAGTGTTCCCTGCGTACTGTTTGGGCAGAGTGTTTTTGGCGGGTGACGTGGCCGAACCATGTCAGCTTTTTCTTCTTGACGAGGGGGAGAAGGGGTTTCCTGTGGACCTGCCAGCCTGTGTTTATTTGACTCTTGACAAATTCGTTGGTCTTTCGTTCTCTCCAGGATATGCCCAGTAGTTTTCTATGGCATTTTGTTTCGAATGACTGGATTTGCTTTGCTGTTTCAGCAGTCAATTGTCCAGGTTTCACTTCCGTTACAGCAGGATCGACTGAATTAGGCTTTGTAGAGCTTTAGTTGATTGGGAAACTGATCTCTTTACTTTTCCATATGGTGGTGAGTTTTGTCATGGAAGATGTTGCCATGGCTATTCTGACTTTGATTTCTGTCGTCGATCGCCCGTCCTTTGTGAGTGTAGCGCCGAGGTATTTATAAAGCGTCTACCTCCTCCAGTTGTTGGCCGTTCATGTAAATTTTAGCGGTGGCATTGCTCGTGCTGTTCACAAGTACTTTACTTTTCTCCGAGCTCACCTCCATCCCATATGCTCCAGCTCTGTTCTCAAGTCTGGTCGTAAGATCTTGCAGCTCTGTGTTACTTCCGCCATGAGGTCAATGTCATCGGCAAACCGTAGTTGTTGAGGGGTTCTGCCGCCAATGGAGATGGTAGGGTGGAAGTCATGGAGGTCTCTCTCATGATGTTTTCCAAGAACAGATTGAACAGGACTGGAGATAACAGGCATCTTGTCGGACCCCAACTGTGGTTTTTTGAAGTAGTCTCCGACCTGATTGTTCAGAAGGACTGCACTGCTTGCAGTGTTGTATAGTGCTTGAATGGTTTGCACTAGTCCTTCTTCAATGCCAAACATTCTGAGGACCTGCCACAGGCCTTCGTGCCATACTCTGTCGAAAGCCTTCTTGAAGTCGATGAAGTTGTGGAACAGGTCTCTCTGATGTTGAAGATGTTTTTCCATCAGGATGTGGCAGTTAAAATCTGTTCGATTGTGCTCCTGCCTGCCCTGAACCCAGCTTGTTCCTCTGCAAGGTGTTCTTCTGCCTCCTTCTTGAGTCGATTCAAAATAACTTTGAGCATGATCTTGCTGGCGTGGCTGATGAGGCTGATTGTTCTATAGTTTTGGCATTGGCGTAAATTCCCCTTCTTGGGCAGGGTATGATGAGTGATTGGTGTCCAGTCTGTTGGCCACTGTTTTGTCTCCCAATCTTCTGACAGATAGCTGTAACATATGTGATGACTGTTTCGCCACCATGCTTGAGCAGCTCTGCTGGTATATTTCTGCTCCTGGGGACTTTCCTACTGGAAGCTGCGGATGGCTTCTTCCACTTCTTCCCTCAGTAAGGTAATGGCGAGGGGTGCTCTTGATGTTGCTGCTTTCTCTTCTATTATGCTCTTGTCAGGTTGTATTGGGTAGTTGTACAGTTCTTGACAATATTCAGACCACCTGTTCAATGCAGCTGAGCTTTCTGTGAGGAGGTTTCCGAGCTGTCTTCAATGACTGATGATGTTGGTTTGAAGTGGTTTTGTGAGTTTCTCAGGGTGTCGTATGCCTTTTTACTGTTGCCCACTTTCATGTTTTTTTCGATCTCATCACATTGATCACTGATCCACTTCTCTCTGGCCTTTAACATTGACTTCTTCACGAGATTGTTGGCCTCCGGTATTCTTTAGGGTTGGAAGACCTGGTTGGTTTCAGTGCTCTTCTTGTATCGCAGAGGTCCAAGATGTCATTGGTAGTCCATGGCTGGTGTTTATTCCTCTGACGACCGAGTACCTCCTCTGCTGTTCTCGGACTGCCTCATTGAAGTTGTTGGTGAGGTCATTGATGTCATTGTCCAGGAGGGTTAATGCCGCAAAACGTCCGCCAAGCTTAGCTTGGAAGATCTCCTCGACATCTGGATCTTTTAGTTTGTCCACGTCAAATTTGATACGTGGGTTTGCAGGCTGTTTGTTTTTCTTCAGCTTCATTTTGAATACCAGCAGCACAAGGTCGTGGTCACTGCCTATGTCAGCTCCAGGGTAGGTTCTTGTTCTGGCTCTGTTGATGCTGGATTTGAAGCGCCGTGGTGTTAAGATAAAATCTATTTGGTTTGATAAAATCTATTATCAGTTTGCCTGCACCCACAGACTTACCATTGCCAATACCCTCTATCCCCACAAGCAGTCAAGGAGGACAACCTGGCATGCGCCAAACGGCAAGATCACAGGTATACTACAGGATAAAGAAGTCTCAGAAAAAGGCGCACACTATGGAAACCAATCCACAAAACCTGTAGATTTGCAAGGTGACCATGTCTATTTGCAAAACCACCAAAGAAAGAGTAAGTTAGAACGGAAATGGAAACCATATTTTAGGGTAGTAGAACAGTTAAGACCGGTAACTTTCTAGACCAGAAATTATTTGAATGGTACTGAACAGAAAACTCAAGCCCAACAATTGTGCAAGGCTCCAATTGGTAACTGGAACATACCACCAGTGCTGGGAAACAGGTGAGCCAGTAAATAAAGCACAGATTGCAGTTCCTACTGATGATTTTTTTCCAGATGAGATTGAGAATGAAAGCAACAGTAAGTCTGACGAAGAGATGACACAATCCGAATACATTATAAGATTCCATTGTCAAGAAAGAGAGATCCTCGGATGAAGACGACATTCCTTGGTTACGAGCTAGACAAGAGAGACTAAGGGATGTTGATCATGTGACACGTAAGCAGGTAGAGACAAGAAAAGTGACTGAACTGGATCTAGAAACTAAAGATGTAACTGTAGGGGAACACACAGTTGGTATCATCCATGCAGGGACAATATGCTCGCGAACAGAGTAAAGACTTTACTGGATGCCGTAATTTCTCTGCTATGAAGAGGCTTTCATAGGACTAATCTTTCCAATGTCATGTTGGAATATTGGTCAGTGCAGGAAGCTTATAATTCTTAGAGACTTTAACTTCCACTTCGACAGCCAGTCATCTCCTGATGTCAAGCGTCTTTCTCTTTCTTTGTCAAATCCCTCTCTTTCCCAGCTGGTAAACGAAGCAACACACAGATCAGGTCATATTTTAGACTGGCTTATCAGTCTGTATCTGACATTGACAAACTGCTCTCCGATCATTCTGCCATTCTTTTCTTTCTCAAGATTGCAAAGCCTATCAGAACAAAGAAACGTATTCCCCGTCTCAACCTCAAGGCCATTGATATTCAAACTTTCCTTTCCCAAGCTGCTGAACGTCTATCACAAGTCTCTGACCATTCTGACCCTTCTAAACACTACAATACTGTCCTCAGCCAACTCCTTGATGAGCATGCACCTCCTACTGACCATCTCCTGCCTGATAGCCCCTGTGCACCATGGTACAACCGTGACATCCTGGTCGCAAAATGCAAACGCCGAATTTCCTTCTATATTTTCTGCGTTCTTTTCTGACAAAGTCCGCTACATTCGCTTCAGTTTGGATCAGACTCCTTTCCAGCCTGCAACTTCTAATTCGCAATTCTCTGGCACTCCTCTCTTTTCCTTTTATCGCGCAAGCTAGAAAGAAATCACGATAAATCTGAAAGGAATGAATATGAAATCATGCATTCTCGACCCCATACCTGCTTCTCTTTTTGCAAAGTGCCTGCCACAACTTATACCCACTATCAGGAAAATAGTAAACTGATCTCTTGTTTCTGGAAATGTTTCTTCAACTCTCAAAACTGCTATAGTCACACCTCTACTCAAAAAGCATGGCCTTGACCCCAACATTCTAAAGAACTGTAGACCTGTTTCCAACCTACCTTTTATCTTTAAAGTCCTTGAAAAAGTAGTTCTAAAACAGTTCAAACACCTCCTTCTCTCCAACAGTCTTCTTCCTGAGTTTCAGTCTGCCTATCGCGCCCACCACAGCACTGAAACCACCTTGCCCGCACTTTAAACACGCTTCTACTCGTTTCTGACTCGAGAAAAATCTCCCTTCTTAATCTACTCGACTTATCTGCAGCCTTCCACACTATTGACCACTCTATTCTTCTCTCTTCTCTCTATGTGATGGCCACATCAAACCTTCCCTCCTAATGAGGGCTGGTGGGGGGCTCTTCACTTGTCCTTTGCTGTGACTCCCCCCCCCCCCTCCCAATTAATCATGTGATCTGCTCCAACACACCTTCCACAATGCGACCAACAACCAGATCTGTAAGTGCAAGACATTCACTAGCGTTAGAAAATATCCAGTTCACTAAAGACAGTCGTCAGGTAAAATTCATTGCAGCTTACAACCATTTAGCAACATGGAGAAATGTATTACACAATAGATATATCGACACACTCAAGCCAGACACTGCAACAACCATATGGCAAGACTTCACACAATCAAAATAAATCATACCAAATCTAGACACATATTCAACCACACTTCCACCACAACTCTTCAAGACATTTCTACAGCTCTTCCTTGACGAGGCAAAACTTTTGACAGTCACTGTGTACCACACGAAAGTGACAATATGAACACTTGTCAGGAGTGGCTAAATAAAGAATTCGAAATCTTTAAAGACATAGAGAACTATATGTGTGATTGTTGCGCCAGTGTTGTGAACCCCACCAATTCCCCCTCCTCTCCTGTGTGTTTGCCACTGCCTGGCACATCATTTGCCATAATGTCACCTGCAGCAGACCCTGTGTGCTTGCCAGTACACAACACATTGCCTGTCACTGCCATCCCCCTAAACACAGACAGTTCTGTCACCATGTTCCCAGGAGACAAACAGTCATCTGCGCTGTCTCCTAACCCTATCCTCCCTTCCTCCTCAACTCCAAGCCTGCCCCCTCAGTGTTCCGATGACGCCATCTCCACAGCAACCCCAGCTCTCCTCTGTCCCTCCAGCTGACGCAATTAGTATGGACCATTCCTCCCCCCTATCCCACCCCCCTGACAATGACACCCCTCTCAAACGAACCGCTCTGATCCCATCTCCGTCCCTCTATTCTACCACCCCCTCTCCACCCAGACCCAAAGCCACCCTCTCCTCCCCTGACCCTAGCCTTTCTATTCCTGCCTCTGACCTCCTCCATTTGCCTTCACAACCATGTCCAACAAAACAACACACCTACACAAAACTTCCACTCAGTCTCTACAGCTTGAGCACAGTATCTGCTATCACACATCTCCACTGCCAACTGTCCACAGCCATCTCCACCATCAATGCCCTCAAAGCACAAGTTGACCACTCCGACAATCATTCAGTCACCTCCATTCCAAAGATTCCCACCAGCAATCTATCAGCAACCACCAGAACACCTCTAAGTGACTCCCTCTCTGACATATCCGACACCCAAATAGAAGAAGAAATCATCTTCCCAATCCCCACTGAAAATAGATTTTCACTCCTGGACCCCGACCAAAACCCTAACTCCAAACCACCCCCTCCTCCCTCCCCTCTTTCATTTTCAAAATGCAAACTGACAATATATTCAGTTCCCAGAAGGCCTATCAAGTCCACCCCCCTCTTTCCCAACTCCCTTAGAAGCACTATTATACTGATCGGTGACTTGGTCTTAAGCGCAGTGGGAGACAGAAGTTCCCCACACGGCCGACAAGCTAAAAACTTGTCGGTACCAGGCCTGACAGTCCAACACCTCTTGAAGTGGCTGTCAACATTCCCCCCTTCAACACACATCACCAATCATGCAGAAAGTCAAGAAGAATGTGGAGCGAGATTTATTCCTGCACAATCCAGAAGCAGTAGAAGTTTAACCTAAAGTGTGACTAGGGTGGTTTTCTGTGCTGTATTGGGGCGATAGGCAGATATGAAAAAGTGGGAAGGAGATCATTGGATTAAAGTACTGTTGAGCTGTTTGAAACGACATTTTCCTAGTACTTTAGAAGACAAAGGGTAGTTTGAGACAGGCTATAATTCTTCAAATGTTGATCGAGGTCGTTAACGCTAGACGAACCGTCTTTTCACCATGATGTAATCTATTTGTTGTGTGTATCCCATTGGGCTATGCATTCCATTTTCCTGATTTCTTGTGTGGGGCCAAGTGTAGTCAACTAGCTGAGGTGGTTGTTACTTCGGCAAACTCCAGGAGTCTCAAGCCTCTTTCATTTTGGATTGGTTATTACAATGTGATCTCGAGTCGATGCTTTTTTCAGTAGAGGGTGACTATTGCTGTTTTAAAGAGCTGATGAAAATTCCCTGACACAAGAGTGAGTTTACTATTATAGTGGATAATAGTACAAGTTGTGGAATGGCATTGGAGAAAACAGGAGCATGAATGGATCAAGGTCGCATGATTTTATAGTCATTTCCCCTTCAGAATTGTCATGATTTCTTTTTTCACTTGTAGTGGAAGGAAAGGAGAGGAGTGGCCAGTGAACTGGGGATCAGGAAGGCGCAGGCTGGAATTGAGTCTGATCCAGTCTGGAAGCGTATGTTTCGAACTTTTGTCTGAAAGAAAGAGCATAAAATATGGATGGAAGTTCAACAGGCATTGGGGTGTAGGTTGAAGAGTTGTTTTTGCAGATCCAAGGTAATTTTGAGGTGAGGAAAAAAAAAGATTTTTATGGATGTAGCACAAAGAACTTGGGAGAGAAAAAAAGGTAAGTCTGTCTTGCTGATGGATTAAGAGTTTGACTTTGTTTATTTGTGTTCGGAAAAGGCTTTTGTTGATTTCGGTTTTTGCATTCCGCACTGCCGTTCTAGTTGCCACGTTCTGCACTTCGCTATCTAGATGTCCTATGGGTTATACCCATGGCGCACAGGTCCTGTCAGGAGGAGATGGACAGGTAGAGGTGCAATGCTCATCAACAGTTGGCGAGAATAGTGTTATAGTGATAAGAGGTCAGTGTGGGTCAGAGGTTTGTGAAAAAAGTTCGAAGCTGTGAAGAGAAGGTATGATGTCTAAGGCCTTAAGATGGCGACGATAACATATTTTCTTCTTTCTGACTGTTTTGTGATGTTAAGATGGAAAAGAATGCGAATGATCAGAATGGCAGTTTCGTCAGTGACAGAAATAGACTGAGACACGAAATTGAATGAAGCAATAGTAAACAGCCATCCTAAAATATGACCAATTCGTGTGTAGCTTCGTTTACCAGTTGAGAGAGGAGAACGGTTTGGACAGAGAAAAGAAAGACGTTTGACATCTGGATAAGACTGGTGTCGAAATGGAAGTTGAAGTCACCAAGAATAATAATTTTAGTGGGAGAGAGGCCTGTAAGGGTCGTGGGAGTGACTGAATTCTTGGTGAAAAAGAGAAGATGTCAGGATGTTTTTTACGCGGGAGGTGGACGGTAAAGCAGCAGAATAGTAATAGAGTGGCCAGTAGGTTGAGATTGATTTCGCAAACTTCAAAAGATACATGTGTGAATTTGAAAGTTGTGACGAAAGAAAGAGACGGTTCCAATGTGTCTTTGAGAATGATGGCAATCCCACCACCACGAGAGAGTCGGGGAAAAGAAATAGTTTTATATCAGGAGGAGTCAGCTGTTTTATTTTGTTTAGTTCATGCCATGTGGTATTAACAAGTTCGGTTGAGGAAGGGGATAAGTCAATGCATTTCCAGAGATAAAATCAGAAATGTAGTCCAGGCTTTTCCATTTGGACAACCAGACTGGCAACATTGAACAAACAAACTTGAAGGAATATGTAAGAGTGGGAGAGGTTGAAGATGAAAGTGGTGAGTTTGGACAAGCATCAAGAGTAAGAGGACTAAGGCGATGGTGGAGATCGGCTAGCGAAGAACAGACAAAGTTTGGATGGTGAACCAGAAGTAAAAGAGGTGAAAGAACTGTGCTAATCAGGGATTCGGTGTTTTGAACACAGCAAAACATGATATACATCATCAACATCATAAACAAAAAACATTATCAGAGTTACAAACAACAGAACATGAACAGCTGAAGGGTCGGGAGGACGGCAGCAAGGGGAAAGAAGCGTTGTCAGGGGTAACAGAGTAACGTCAGAGTGAGGGGGAGAAACCAGAGTGAAGCCCACCACTGGCGTGACGTCGGCTTGCCTGTATCCCCCTCTGGTTTTAGCCCACGGTGAATGCCTAAGTTTGTTATATGCTGCTTAATCTGAGGAGCAAGCGTGAAACAGCTTTTTACAAATTCAGGTGCGAGCAATAGCTATAATGTCGGCGGCTCTCCTGCATGGTAGCAGCACAACAACACTAGTCTTGATTGATGGGGTGTGTCAAGTCGTGAATCACGATGCAATTTGTTGAACGGCAGCAGGGTCAGATTAAAATTGGTCACAAATACCAGCACAAATCCGTCCGGAAACACCAATTCATGAAGTCGAATCGAAATTTTGAACATATCAAACAAAGATGAAAAATATAAATCGAAATAATCTCAAAAAGTAGATAATAACAAGGAAAAATGTTCTGACCAAATACCAGGGTAAAACATAACAAGAAGAATTAAAAAATTTTCTGGAAAGAAGCAGAAAACCCCAACACATCCATCATCAAACACAGACGCCCCACCACAGTGCTGCCGACAGGCCAAAGGCAGATAAAACCTCCACTAAACACATATGGTCTTTCCTTGTCCATTCCTGTCACTCATATACAGACCAACCACCAACAACACAGACCTTGGCTGTAATTTTTTTGCTATACACACAATTTTTTTAAAAATCACTGACGACTTTTCATTGAAGGAAGTCCTTTCACTGCTGATAGTCTGCTCCAGCCCTGGCTTCCAATGCCGCCTCACCTATATCCCTCAGTAGCAGAAAAGAACCCCCACTATTATACCCAGTATTAATATATGTATATTTTTCCCTTTACCTATTTTTTCTGATTTTTGGTTGTTCCCAAAACCTGAACCCATCCACACTCCACAAACCTACAGAAGTCCATGCATTGCACTATTTTCCTTAAATTAAAGCAAAAGAGTTTTTTATTTTTAAAAAACCCAATTTTTTATCAACAACCACAGGTCTGTTACAAAGGTCAATAACCATTCAATTCTTCCTTCTTATTTGAAAACCCTTGATAAATATTTAAAAAAAAGATATTAATTTGCATTTCGTATAACACAATCTTTTAATGAACAGTCCTATAGGACAATTGTTATAGTTATAAGTTCGCATTAGCATTTTCTTATGTATTGATTTGTTTGTTATCATTGTTTACCTTTTCTGTATACTGTTCTATGATCTTTAGCAACAAATACCATTGTCACAGCACACAAACCATTAACATCAATGGCCCCATCCCCTCCCCTACCCATCTCTAAATAATAGCTTTGAGTGAACAACGTAAAATCGAAGCAACAACAACAATCACATGCCCGCCATGTGCACGCACGACAATAACAAAGGTTGTACACTTTGGTAGGTGGAGGAGATTTCGGCTGTTGAAGGCAGGGACGAAATGAGATGAAACATGAGAGAAGAAAAGGGTGTCTTGAGGCTGGACTGGCAAAGTGTGGTAAGGGAGAGAGGGAGGTCATTCCAGATCACTGACCAGAAACAGAGAAAGAAGCGACAACCAACAGTGGACTGGTTGAATCTAGGTAATTCGTAAAGCACAAGGGTATCTGCAGCAGGCAGAAGGGAATGAGGAGTGGACCGGTGGACATCACAGAGGTAGGAGGGAGCTGTTTTGTGGAGGCACTTGTCACAGAGGGTACTGATCATATAGTTTACTGAATGTGCACAGTACCCAGTGGAGAGATCGCAAGAGAGGGTAATTGTGTATCAGATTTTCTTCTTTTTTGAAGAACTAGTAGAGCACAGAGTTTGATAACGTTAAGGGAGTGGGTTCTTTGAGGATGCAGCAGAACCAGTCCAAAGAGAATTGCAAGTCAAGTCAAGTCAAGTCAAAACTTTTATTTCCAGATGGTACATTGAATAAGCAATGCATTTGCTTTTTTTTTTCACAAGCAATCTATCTAAGAACAAATTTCTAATGATTATACAGAAATAACTACTTAAGCATCCTATAACCATTAAATTAAACAGTAAAAAAAAGGAAAAAAAAGGAAAATTGATAAGGAGGGTAAGCATTGAAATACAAAATTACCACATATACATATAAAACGCACACGACATACTCATACACAAAAAAAGAACCTGCGCGCGTGCGCCGCTTACATCCACAATACATTTAATAAGAATGTTTCTAAAAGAATTAAAAAAGAAAATCTTAAAACGTCAGTACAAACAAATTAACGTCACCAACAGTTTCATCATTCTTTCACAGTTTATACTTTAGATAAAAAAAGGTAACGGAACAAAACGTTAGAAAATACAAGGCATTTGTTTGTCATTACTGACAATATCGCCTTCAATGACCACCCTCCTCTCTCCTCCACCCAGCAAACGTGGTGCTTTTTATGCACTCATAACACTTCAAATAGCGCTTTAAAAATAGATTCACACAATACAATCAAACAAGCAAGAAAGTCAAATAAGAAATAATAATGATTATTAATAAGATACAATGATAACACAATCACCTATCACCATGAGCACAACAATATAACAAATAATTCCCCATCACCACGAGACCCCACAACATAACCATGATAACAGAAACGCATTGGAAGATGGGGGGGTGGGGGGAGGAGTATCAAGGGGGAAGGGGGAAAACACGATTCAATCAAATAGGAAAATAATAATAAAAAAACAATTATTCAAACAAGTAAAACCCATAGACGATACAAAATTCAAAAGCCCTCATAATCACTGAACTATCAAACTAAAACAATTCAAACTAAAACAGTATCGCTTATAATGTACTAATAATATCATCTCTAAACTGCAATAAAAAACCAGCATTCCATGATAAAATCTATTGAAGAATTGGACAAGAAGAAAGGGCATGAGGAGAGGAGAGGAAGGAAAAGGAGAGGAGGAGAGGAGAGGAAAAGAGATAGAGAGAGAGAGAGAGAGAGAGAGAGAGAGAGAGAGAGAGAGAGAGAGAGAGAGAGAGAGAGAGAGAGAGAGAGAGAGAAGAGAGAGAGAGAGAGGACATACACTATTAAGCTATCAGGTCTACCATAAAATATATAAAAAATTCCTCTTTCCAACGTTTTTTAAAATTTGTAGATTATTTACTAGCCAGTACAGATTACTCTTATTCTTTGTCATAATTAGTGAGCCTCTTTCTGCCTCTCCCATCCACACATAAACAGCTGTGTGACTGTAGAATTTCTAGTCACACAGTAACATACTTGAGTTGGGTTTGGTTTTTTTAAAGGAATAGCCGTAAGTGCTGATAAATGTAAGTATTGTTGAATTTGGCCGTATTATCATGTTCATTGGCCTTATTAGTCAATTCCTAGGCATGTCATGCATTAGATGGCTTTTTAGCTGTGCCTTGAACTGATTTTTGTTTTTATAACATTAAGCATTTTGGGAGCTTGTCCATAAATCACTATACCTGAGTACAAAAGCTTGTTTGTAAAGATTATTTCTTGGTCCTCGGAAATGGTTAGTAGATGATTATGTCTGTGTTCATTGATTTTGAAGCTATATGTGGATCTTTAGGGCTTCAATGGAAACTTTATAGAAAATAGAGCTTTATTTAAATAAAGTCTGTTTTTTGAAGGTTCGGATATTTGTTTGCTTATAATCGTTGATGGTTAGGGAGCTTGATTTTAGTAGAACAAGTTTGAGTGCTATTTTATATAATCGATGAATCAATTTTAAATTTGTATCACTGCAGCACTGCTCCGACCTGTATAACTATAGAACCGCAGGAGATCCAGAAATCCTTAATCTACCCGCAACCAAAGACACAGACAGTCACCCTATCCTCCGAGAAGAAGTGGAAACAGCAGTCAGATCGCTGAAAAAGGGGAAGTCAGCAGGGGCTGACAACATTCCAGCTGAGTTGGTTCAAGCTGGAGGGGAAGCCATGATATCAGCACCCTACTAAGAAACTGCAACAAGATCTGGCAGACAGGAAAATGGCCAACACCATGGACACAGTCACTCATCATCACCTCTCCCCAAAAAGAAATCTACAACAATGCCATAATTAACGTACAATCAGCCTCATATGCCACCAAGCAAGGTCTAAGCTGCAGATAATATTGAATAGACTGAAGCCACAAGCAGAGACCATCATTGCTGAGGAACAAGCAGTTTTAGAGCAGGGCGCAGCACAACAGAACAGAGGATATTCAACCTCAGAAGACTATGTTAGCGTTCCTCAACATCAACAAGACCTTACATGTATTATCAATTTTAAGAAGGCAAATATGACGGTGTGCATGCAGCTTTGTGGGCAACCATGATTGTACAGCATCAAGCAAACCGATCAGAGCATCAAACAGCTGTAGCAGCGAGGCCACCAGTGCACGTGGTCTACAACAACAACAATGGAGAATGGTTTCGAACACAGTTGGGATAAAAGGCAGGGCTGTCTACTCTCACCACACTCTTTTCAAACTTCCTTGAGAGATCATGGCTGATGCACTGGAACTTCATGAAGGTTCAGTCAGCATTGGTGGCAGAACGATAACAAACCTCTGCTATCGCAGATGACATTGATGGAATAGCAGGATCAGAAAGTGCATGCCAGCCTAACGAACACTTGAATAAGACCACCAAAGCATATGGCATGGAAATCATGCAGAGAAGACTCAAACTGATGACTAATAACAACCAACGCATTAGCACTGATATCATGGTTAATGACAGAAGCTGAAACAGTTCAAAGCTTCAAGTACCTGGGAGCCACTGTATCAGACCGGTGATCCAAGCCAGAAGTAGTATGCAGGACTGCACAGACAATAAAGCAACTGTCCAAAACTAAACACCATCTGGAGAGATAAAAATATCTCACTTATCACCAAGACAACTAATCGCTCCCTTGTCATATCCCATATTCTGTATGCCTGTGAATCATGGACCCTGACTGCAGATTTGTAGAGAAGATACAGGCGGTGGTGGATGAATCTTTCGGAGACCTTCCTTGGCATCTCTTACAAAGACCACACAACAACGAAAGCGTGCATAAAACAGAATCCCAGCAAACCATTGGACCCTATGAGAACCTTCGAAACGATCGTGAAAACACGTAAACTCAAATGTATGGGCATGTCACAAACATCAAAGGACGTTGCAAAGACAGTTTTACAAGGCACTGTCCAAGGAGGAAGAAGAAGAGGCAGACCAAGGAAGAGCTGGGAGGATAACATCAGCGAATGGACAGGCCTAGAACTCAACAAAACCCTGAGAAAGGCAGAACAGAGAGAGGAATGGAGGGAACTGGCTGTTGAGTCTTTGAGTGTGCCCCCACGGTCGTCAGACCTCGGAACAGATAGATAGATAAATAGATAGATCACTGCAGCTGTCCCAAAGAGATGAAGCATAGTCAACTATAGGCAAAATATAGCCGCAAAAAAGAGTTTGCGAGAGTGGTTATTCAGAAAATGTTTTATTTTTGATAACAGAGTAGCTTGAATCAAGACGATTTCCTTCCACGCGCCATCACATGGTCAGTATGCCAAGGAAGATTGTTGTCAATAATCTACTGCCAGAATTCTATGGGAGTAAACTTCTTCAATACTTTTTTACCCCCATGAACAGAGTTGGAATTTATCTTATCATTTTTGTTTCTTTTGTCTTGCTAGTACATACATACACTTAGTTTTCGTGTATTTAGGGGACATATGGTTTTAGCTAGAGTCCAAGTAAACCATCTGTCATACTGTTTCGAAGTTTAATTGTATGATCTGTGGGGGGTCAGAATCACTACAATAGAGGGATGTGTCATCGGCAAACATTTCACAGCTACATTCTAGAAATTGGGGTTCATTTACATAGATTGAAAATAGAAGTGGACCCAATATTGACCCTTGTGGACTCCATGTTTAATAGGTACTAGTTTCTGATGTTTGATTTATTTACAGATTACTACTATCTCTGCCTATCGACAAAAACTTCTCAAACGATTTATTATTTCTGATCCTAGTTTATAACAAGTGAAAGTTTACGCAATAATAGTGAATAATTGATTACATCAAATGCTTTTTTCAAAGTCCAACAAAAAAAGTCATGTATATTTAATTTTAATTGATATAGTGTAGGAGACTTCTGCAATGTGTGTAAGAGTTGTGTGACAGGAATAGTTTTTGACGAAAACCTGACTGTTCTTCATATTAATTAGATTGGTTGTTTTACAAAGTAGGAATATATGGGTTTTTTGGATATGTTTTTCGATGGGTTTAGATATGACAGACAGAATTGAAATTGGTCTGTAATCTTGTAGACAAGCAGGATCAACCCTGATTTTTGGAATGGTAAGATTTTTGCCTTTTAAAATATGACAGGAAAGTTGTTTTTCTCTATGCACAAGTTATACAAAGTATGGTCAGTGTTCCAGCTATAACTTGACCACAAAGTTTTTAATTATTCTTCCATCTAGATTGTCTAAACCACGTGTTCTGAAACGTTTTTGAAGAGACAGGCTTTCCAAACGTCTGTGATTGTCAATGGTAGTATTTAAATGGAATTTTATTGTTTTGATTTCGATATATTGTTCTATAATGGAGATCATTTTCATTTGAATTGTCATTTGATATTTACTTTGGTGAAAATGGTTGTTCATTCATCAGCTGATATATCATTAACTGCTGTTGACTTTTTGATACAGGTTTATTACATAAGTATTGATGGCTATCCATCTTGGCAGATGGGTAAGTTGTAATTAACAACTTATAAAGTAAATCACATTTTGATTTGGTGTTTTTAGTAAGTTACTTTGTTCTTTTGCTCTGAACTGCTCATTTGAACCATGGTGTTTTCAAATAGTCCTAGGTGTATTTCCGGATTCTATGACTTTTGTTATCCAAGATGGTTTTGATTTTTTTCTTTAACTCTTTTTTTAATGAAAGGGCATGATGTAATGTCCTAATCCTAATTCAGCAGCTTCATCAGGGTCTCTGATTTGAATATATTGTCCATGTTATAGGCGAGTTTGTCAAGTCTAAAGGAAATCTTGCTGTTTAAAGTTTTTAAAATTTCCGTAAAAAATAGTTTTTATGCCTACTTTAGGTATTTTGATACATTTTAACCAAGTAAAGCACACTGATTATTGATCCTACATCCACATGAGAGCACATACTTCTGTTATGTGTTGTTTTATAGTAGTGTAGATATGATCTAATAAAAATGTTCTAGAGTTATTGTTATCCGAGTTGGTCTATCTATAAGTTGTTTTCTAGGCCAAACATAGTAATGTTGTGACTCCATTTTGGTTTAGGTTTTAATAGTCTATGTTAAAATCCCCAAGATACATTGTTTTCATTGATAAAAGTATTACCTCGTCCATAAAGGGAGTTTGGGAAGTTTTTCTAGCCCGTATGGTTTCTGAAGATTTCTGTATTAAATCCCAATTAATATTGTCTATCGTTTTTAATTTTATTTCTAACCACATGATTCAATGTTTATAAACCTCAAGTTATATATTCTTTTACAACTGAGGCGAGAGGCTATATATGTAAGAAACGCCGGTGACTTGGGTTCGTGGTATCTTCAAGAAATTTGATACCACTGGAATATACAATGTGTGCATCTGTTTTACGTTTGGAGAAAGTCTCCACTAAGGCAAAACAAATGAAACGATTCCCACTGTTTGTATAGCATGGTTGCAATGTCATCTTTTTTGTTTGTTGCACTGTTGATATTCAGGTAGCCTACAGGGAGGCCCTGTTTTGTTGGCCACTTGTCTGAAGTTAGAGACATAATATACGTCAGGATTGGTTTGCTAATTTATATATATATATATTCTTGTTTTGTACGTTTTAGTAATCTATCAAAATAGAAGACCCGTTTAGTAGGTTTTCAATTCAATAATCAAACAGGAGAATATAATATGAAATGAAGGAATACCCAATAAAAACTAAACAATACTAAAAGTCAATTTCAAAAGCTGCTCTGGATTTGCAAAAAATCGATCTGTTATATCAACACAGTGTATAAATTCTAGTCCCCTTTATATTTTCATACACTAATGGAGATCAAAGTATACACACGTACCATTAAAGTGTAAAATATTTTGATAAAGAGAGGCAAACAATCTTTTTTTTAAATCAATAACTATCACTTACACAATACACATTTCATATAAAGCTCTAAATCAAAGGAGAGATACAGTCAAAAGCAGTAGATACAATAATATAAGGTAGAATTTCTTGGGAAAATCAATATTAAAAAATTGTCTTCTACCGACAACTGTTCTGATGATAAGAGTCTCCGGTGTAGCAATATAGCTGCTAGTCACAAAGTCAAATGTTACAAGTCACGCAGACTGCTTTATAAACCATCAACATAGATGCTAAGTCACAAAGTCATTTGTTCAGTCAAGCAGAATAGCTTTAATCCCGCAATATAGCTGCAATCACAAAAGTCATATTGCTTCAGTCAGGCAGAAAAGCCTGTATAAACCACACAGCACCGACATTGATCAACATCATTTAATTTACGGGAAAAAAGAAAGGAAAAAAGGGAGGGGGGGGGGGGAGGAAGTGAAAAAAGTAAGTGAGAGGGGAGGGAAATTTGTTGGGGAAATAATTTGAAGTACTCCGTTGGTGGATCGGTGGTCTAAGAGGTAGGGAACGCCCTGTTCTATAAAGCGAAAAGTCCCGGGTCTGAAGTGTTGGCGGCGGTCGTACCCCTCGTCGTACCCCTCCGTTCGGACCGGAAACTTTTTTTAGGTCGGGGCTGAAATATGGCGGCGGCGGATCGTACCCCGATTGGACAGGAAACTTTTCCCCCATACCATTTAGAACCCATGAATGGTGTTCGGGGGGCGCTAGTCTTTCGTTTCGGATGAGCGATAAACCGGAGGTCCCGTGTGTTAACACGTAATTAATTATTTAGCCGCACGTAAAAGAACCCACGGCAACAAGAAGAGGTTGTCCCTGGCAAAATACTTAGAAAAAAGTAAGCCACTCTGATAGGAGAAACAAATACAGTTTGCAGACAACATGAAAAAAAAAGGTGGCGCAGCGCTAAGTTGCGACGCGTTTCTCCCCTCTCCCCTGGGAGAGCAGCCCGAATTTTTCAGAGAGAAATCTGCCGTGACTTAAAGTGGTATAAATAAAAATCTGAGCGCTTTGATTTGTTGCTTTAACAAATTCAGGCGCTATATAAATTTTCCCAACATTATTATTATTATTATTATTATTATTTATTATTATTAATAATATTATTATTATTATTATTATTTATTATTGAATTAAATTACTTGGTGATCAAAATACCTTCTGTTTGGATGCAGGCAGACAGGCATACACACCCACAAACACACACACACACCACACACACACACAACTACACACACAACACCCAACCGCACCACACACACACACACACACACACACATACAACCACACACACCACACACACCACACACACACACACACACACACATACACAACACATGCAGAACACTCTTAGTCTTACTCATATCCCACCAAGTCTTGGATGATACTATAAAACCATGCCACCCTTGCCCACCAGCGCAGAACATCATGCATATATGTTAAAAATCCCTTTCAGAGCCCCTTTCCAAAGAGTCATGTCATTGTTGCCGGTGGGAACAATGAACAAAATTTACAAAACCAGCATACACACGGGAACGGATGTAAAAAAACAACACCACATGGATGTTTAAATGCCATTATCCCTCGATACACAATAAATGAATACAATAAATAAAGATAAATAAAACACATCTAGATCAGTAGAAAAAAAACCCACATGCTCATAGCACACATACTTTCATCCACCTACACGATGTACACCACATGCACTCACAGACAACATGCAACCACCTACATTATATTTTGTCACATAATCTAAGTAGACTCAGAAAGCACATTGACTAATGTTGTGTGTTGGAGAAGGGAGTGCAGATGTCATCCCTAACACACTGGCGACTTCTGAACATTGGGGGTACCTGGCTGGGAGGGGGGAAAAGTGTGTGGTCAATGGAATAGTGTTGTATTGGTCGTTGGTCACAAGGAGGGGTGGGGGTGTCGTCGGTCCTTTTTGTTAGTAGCAGCAGGTTGTGTACTCCTCATCACAAACCTTTCGCTGCTGGCGTAGCTGACTGAGTTGCAGCCGTCTGTATAAGGTCGGTGGTTAGTCTCGGCTTTTCCATGGCTGGCGGCATGGTTTGATGGTTTCCGCCGGGGAAAACGAATGTTGAGGGCCACGTTCTGGTTATACCTTTACCCTGGGGGCTGGGATGTTAGAGCATCTTAGGACAAGAGACTTTTTAGGTGCTACCAGCCCTGGTGAGACGGGAGGGAGGGGGTGATTGTCAATAAACACAACCCCCCTCCTTGCCTTGCAGGATTCCCTAAAGAAGCCGACGACTTTGAAGCAATGTCACGAAAGGGAAGTCTCCCGAAGGGGGGGGGGGAGGGATGAGGAGGCTCCTGTAGAGAGGTGGCATGGGGGAAGACTATTTTGTTTTTAGAGGTGGATCAGTTTGGTCCACATCTGCATTGTGAGGGGTGTGAGGGGCCCTGCCATTAAACAAAAACGCCTTATCAGCTGTTGATGCCCACAGTGAAAGGTGACCCACGCGCTGAATGTGTGGGAGAGGGACCAGCCTTGTTGCCAAGCCACTGAACAGGTGATGACTGTCAGTCCTGGTACAGACAGGATGCAGACTAGCCGGCCGCCAACTGGCACTTTTTCTCGTCCACACCAACACCCTTTCAGACGCTGATTCACCTATCAACAAGGTGTCCCACACTCCGTCAGACTGATTTTGGTGGAGGACATTTATGGACTTGAAAGGGGGGAGGGGGGGGGGGTGCTCTCCTTGGTGCTCTCCTGGTGAATTTTGTGAATGGGAAAATGGAGGTGTGTTTTGGTGAAGGACGGAAAGGAGTTGTGGATGTGTAGAGCAATGTTGTTTGTGGAGGAGGGCTGTTTTGCTGTGTGTTTTTGTTTGATGTTTGTGAATTGTTCTCGTATAGTCGTTTGTGGTGTGTGTACAGAGTGTGAGGAGTGTCAGTCAGTTCTGTCATTCAAATAGGAGCGATATCTGTTTGGATGTGTTGATATTTTATTCCACATGTGTGGGACTGTCTGTGAGTGGTTCAGTGTTGGTGTCAGTCTGACTGCTGAGTGATTGTGTATGTCCTTGGTTGTGCTGCAGTGTTTTTGGTATCTGTTTTCTGGTAGTATTGTTGATGTTTGTGTTGACTGTCTTGAATGAAGTAGTTTTGAGTAGATTTCTTTCAATTGATGTGACTTGGTTTTCCTTCTGGCTGTTTTGGAGTTTTTGTCTCGTTCGCGTGATGCGTCCTTCATTATCTTTATGGAGTTTTTTTAGTTCTTTATTCAGAGTCAGAGAAAGAGATGGTCTGCTGTTAGTTTATCTGTTGAGATATTTGTAAGAATTTGAGTTTGTTTGAGTTGATTTTCTTTATGCCATGTTGGAGGGATAGTGAGAATGGCCTGCAAGGAAGTTGTTTGTGGAGCATCGTTATCGGTTGCATATAGTTTGTCCAGTTGAAGAAGAGGTGTGGTTTCTTGCATGTGATTATTGTGGTGTCTTTGGTTGTTAGGAGAGCAGTTTGGGAGTGGAGATTGGGATGGTTGGAGATGGGAGTGGGAGAGGAGGGAGGGGTGGAATTGAGATGATTCACATGGGGAACAGAGGGGGAGGGAGGAGAGGCTGAGTAGTACCCTGGTCTGCTGAAGAAAAGGGTGGCAGGGGAGAGTGGTAGAGTTTTACGTTTTCTTCTCCCTGGAAAAGCACTGCATGAAGGGTGGTTGGGGAATAGTAGATAGGTGGAGGGAGGGTGGGAGGGTATGGTCACATTGCTGGTAGGGGGTAGGAGGGTGTTGCATCGTGAACAGGGAGTGAAACCTAGGGGGAAGTGTTGCCTCGGAACAGGGAGTGAAGCATGGGGGGAGCAAGGGGGTATGGAGTTGGGGTGGGGAAGTGGAAAAGGGAGGGGTGGCAAGGAAGAGAAGATGGTGGGAGTCATCACTGCCTGTTGTCTGTCTTGTTGACAATGGCTGGTCGTCAAGGGTTGTTACTCTACTCCCCTGGCCATAGACAGTAGAGCAGACAGTCCCGAGTGTATGGCCTTGTAACGTGAACAGTCCGAGTGAAAGGTGAGGCCATAGTAGGAGCGTGACGGTCCGAGGACGCTGCGGAATTAAGGGCGTCAGTCACAGTTCTGAGAGTCCACTAATGTTTTGGCCACTCGTTATAAACAATGAGTTTTAAGTTTCGAACCTCCCTTTTCCACCCTCTCCTGGCACACGTTATCCTTGAACATGTTATTGTGCCTGTGGAGTGGTACACATGAAATGTCAGGAGTTTGCCATTCACTAGAGAAACCTGGATGAAAAGTACTCTCAAAGTTCATTTGGTAAATGTAAATAAATACCTGGCTGGAACACTTATACTCTTTGTGTTATTTTTTTCTTTTTTTATTGGTGCGGTAATATTTCTCAAGCTAGTATTTGCCCACAGTAAAATATAAAACTGTGTTGGACGTAGACAGACAACACAGAAACGACTATGGACTCTGTCCCATAGCCCTCACAAAAGGAGCACTTCCGCTTGTCACACGAACATAGTTATGAACCTACACAACACAAATGGGCAACTGGTCCTACAGCCTGACATAAGAAACACTCCTGTTCAACACCGCTGTGGCGGCCTGTTATGGCAAAGCCATTGACCCTGCCCGGTTACATTCGTTCTTTTTAGCGTAGGCCTTAGTTAGCTGTTGGCTCACCACTATTTGGTTAAAATAAAGAAAACTTTATAGAATATGATTAATAGCTAATATTTTCATCAATACTCTATTGCACTTTTTCTGTCGACAAATCCAGATTCACTCATCTGCACCTTTGTTGTATCAAAACTCCTTGATATCTTAGGGAAAAACAGCTTTCATTGGAGAGCTCCTTGGACACGTCTTGACAGCTTGACAGCTTTGGGAGGATGCAATAGTCCAGATGTGAGTGAATGAGAGATGTGATTAGTTTGGATGTTGCATCAGTGGACAGGTACTTTTGAATTGCACTTATACGCTGTAATTGATAGTAGCATGACTGGCAGGTCTGGGTGATGAATTTTTGTAAGAAGAGTGTGTTGTCAATAACAACCCCAAGATACTTCACAGCAGTGGATAGAGGAACTGACATAATTATTACTGAATTCTATTGAAGCTGTTGTGATGGAAGAGAGTTTGTATTTGGTCCCTTCAAGCATGGCTTCAGTTTTATCTGCATTTAGCTGTAACTTGCTCTGTCTCATCCCGTTTTAGATATCACTGCTAAGAATCTGAGAGTCATCGGCATAAAAATGGTGATTGACCTGATGACGGTTTCTTATATGTGAAATTGGAGCAGTGTAGAAGGTGAAAAGAACAGGGACCAGAACTGGTCCCTGTGGGACTCCATATTCACGTTTGACAGATGATGATTGAATCTTGTTTACTGCAACTGTGTAGAATCAGTCTGTGAAGTATGAACAAAACCAGGTGAGGGCTGTGCCTGTAATACGAAACGTATTTTGGAGACAAGACAGAATAAACGAATGGTGTATGTGTCAAAGGCTGCAAATAAATCGAGAAAATTGAGAAGGGAGAGATACCCTACGTCAGAAGCTTGTAGAAGCGTGTTTAAGGGATGGACTAAGGTGGTCTCAGTGCTGTGGTTAGCGCGATAGGCAGAATGGAAAAGGGGAAGGAGACTATTGGAATGAAGGTGGCTGTTGAGTTGTTTTAGAACAACTTTTTCAAGGACTTACGACATGAAATGTAGGTTAGAAACAGCTCTGTAACTCTTCAGAATGTTGAGGTCGAGGTCGTGCTTTTTGAGTAGAGGTGTAACTATTGCAAGTTTTTAAGTTCTTGGAAAAATTCCTGAAAGAAGAGATGAGTTTACTATTTTAATGATGGTGGGTATAAGTTGTGGTAGGCAATGTGTGAAAAGAGAAGCAGGTATAGGTTCAAGATCACATGATTTTATTGTCTTTTTTCATAACTGTCTTGATTTCTTTCTCACTTGTTTGATGAAAGAAAAGGAGAGGAATGCCAGTAAATTAGAGATCAGGAGGTACAAGTTGGAAAGAAGTCTGATCCAGTCTGGAGCGAATGTTGCTGACTTTGTCAGAGAAGAATGAAGAAAATATAGCAGGAAGATCAGAGTGGCTCTGGACAGTAGGCAGAGGGCTTGCCTTTGCAGATCCCAGAAGAGTTGAGGTGAGGGAAAAAAGATATTTCATGGACGTAGTATCAAGAACATGAGCAGAGTAATACTTTATCTTTGCTGAAAGGATTAAGGGTTTGAATTTGTTGATTTGTTTTTGAAAGAGCTGTTAATTGATTTCAGTTTTCGATTTTCGCCATTGTTGCTCAAGTTGTCGGCATTTGGGCTTTGCTGCTAGGATATCACAGGTGTACCATGGGGCGCAGGGCCTATCAGGAAGAATGAGGTCGGTGGGAGGTGCGTGCTCATCGAGCAGTTGGCCAAGAACAGTGTTGTAGTATTTGGAAGGGTCAGTGTGATCAGGGATTTGTGATGGGCGTTCAGCAGCTTGGGTAGAGAAAGTTTGAATATCTATGGCCTTGAGATTGTGACGGGTGACGCACTTTTTCTTTTTGATAAGCCTTGCAATGTTGAGAAAGAAAAGAATGACAGAATGGTAAAAAAGTAGTTCATTTGTGACCAATACGGACGTGACGAGATCTAATGAAACATCAGTGATGAGCCAATCTAGAATATGACCCGATCTGTGTGTAGCTTCATTTACCAGATGGGAAAGAGAGTGGTTAGACAAAGAAAGAGAAAGGCGCTTGACATCAGGAGAAGACTGGTTGTCGAAGTGGAAGTTAAAGTCGCCAAGAATGATAAGTTTCTTGGGAGAGAGGCTGTAGTGATCAAGGAGAGATTGGAATTCTTGATGAAAAAGGGAAGATGTCAGATTGTTTTTAGGCTGGGAGGTGGGTGGTAAAGGCAGCAGAAAGTAATAGAATGGCGGGGTAAGGTGAGGTTGAGTTCACAGACTTCGAAAGGGAGGGAGTGGCAGAAAGAAAGAGCGGGATGCAGCTGTCCTTGTAAATAACAGCGATGCCAACTCCACGGGAAAGTCAGGGAAAGAGTCTTATAGCCAGGTGGTGTTAGCTGTTTTTATCTTAGGTTCATGGCCTTGTTGTCTTAACCATGTTTCTGTGATAAAAGTTTAATCTATGTTTCCTTCCAGATCAAATCGAAAAGAAAATCAGCCTTTCCATCCGGCAGACAGATTGTACATTGTGCAGACAGATGTGAAGAAGATTTGAAGGAGACGGAGAGCTTGAAGGAGAAAGTGGTGAGTTAGGACAAGGATCTGAGGAAGATGATGAAGGCGATGGCAGATAAGTAGACAGTGGGAGAACAGACAAGAGTTTAGATGATGAGTCAGGTGTGGAGGGTGGTAAAGGAACTGAGTCAGGCAGGGGATCTGAATCTTTCTACACAGCATGAAGCACATTACAATTAAGAAAAGTCTTTTCACACATAGAAGATAAATCAGTAACAGGGGGAAGCATGTCAGGGGAGATGAGGCAGCGTGGTCAGTGGTTACGGAAGTGACGTCAGAGGTGAGGGGGGAGATGAGGCAGCGTGGTCAGTGGTTACGGAAGTGACGTCAGAGGTGAGGGGGGAGACACGTGGAGGCCAGGCACACTGCAGGCGATGACGTCTGCCTGCACGTGTTCCTCTTCAGGGTTTTCTGCGATTAATGCCCAAGTTTGAAATATGTTGTTTTGTTTCTTCATCAATTCTGTTCTGTTTGCAGCCATTTGAGGTAAGAGCAATGTTCTCAAGTCTGCAGTGGTGAGTGTCATTGGGGTGGAGTCAAGACATTTGGATGTTGGTGGTGGATATAGCTGAAATCTTTCCTTCCACATTATCTATCTATACTCTTCTGCAGCCACCCCCATCTCCATCACCGTGTATAGGCATGCTGTGGGCATGCGTGCGTGCGTGCGTGTGTGTGTATGTGTAAAATATTTGTATCTTTTTATTTTATTCATGAATAATTGCATAAGTGTAAATGATTTGAATATAAGCGTTTTGATTTGTTCCATTGCAAGATTCAGCACAGTATAAATTCCATACAATCTTCTTCTTCTTCTTCTTCTTCTTCTTCTTCTTCTTCTTCTTCTTCTTATTATTATTATTATTATAACTAAGGGGAAACAGAGGGCAGACAACACAACCTGTCTGCGTGCTCTAAGCAGTGATTGAAGTTCCGATCGAGCTTATCCCGGACGAACCCCCAAAAATGTCACGGCTGCCATACGGATCCCTGCAGGAATCCATACGTAGCCGAGACAGGTCGTTGTGAAAGGAAAGGGAGGTCAGTCCTTCCAGGCACGACTCAGCACAACACAAGCCAGGTGAAACAAACAATACTTTATTACACTCAATCATACACACAAATAATAACAACCTACCAACTAAACCCACTCCTCCTGCCACTGCTCCTGCTTCCCTAACCCCACTATCCCCTTTAACAATAAATTTGGGGGGATCAGATAGCCTGGTGGTTAGAGTGATGTATTCCTGATTTGCTGACCCAGGCTCCAATCTCATTCAAGAAGATTTTTTTCTCTGGAATTAATATCGGTGCCGACTTCACTCTCCCCAAAAGTCCTTCGGATGAGACTGAACCGAGGTCCCGTGTGTGAACGCACGCAGAACATCTTGCGCACCAGTTAAAACCCGTCATCTTGGCAGACATAGCCAGGTACATCCCTCCTTCCCCCGTAACTTTAATGGAGTTAGGCCGGCTCTCCTCAATCAAACAAACACTTCATTACTACAATATCTAACACACAACTATTCGACAAGAATACAGACACTGACATGGGTCCTCATTGGATGGGTCACATGAATTATATTTTATATATATATATATATATATATATAATATATATATATATTATATATATATATATATATATATATATATATATATATCTGTGTGTGTGTGTGTGTGTGTGTGTGTGTGTGTGTGTGTGTGTGTGTGTGTGTGTGTGGCCTCTAACATAGTCTAGCATTTAATCACTGGACCCGGTGGTGTTCATTATAATACCATTGTTCTTAATTTCATTTATCAGCCAGAGGATGCTTTTGGCATCACAAAAATATTTCTGCGACAAAAATATGATATTATTTCTATTCCGACAGCTAGGTCACAGCCGAGTCTATTCTTCTTCACCTTTTACAAACGCTAAATTAATAATTTTGATTTCAACAACTAGTTTTCTCTCATTCAGTAATGAAAGAGGAATTTCTTTTGAATATATTACTGCTGGTATAGTTGGTTTCATTGTCCTGCCTTACAGTATTTATTATCTGAAATTCTTAAATCGTCTTTCAACACAACGTTATTTAATTGAAATATTATATGAAACAACAAAGTTCTACTTTTAAAAACCCTATCCTCATTTTTCACACAGACATTCGCTCATCTCTTTTATCCTTGTCAACTCATCCACACGACCCAAGCAACAAACTACATGTGACGCGAGACGGAATACCTGGCCGCAGCACACCCAGAGGTCTGCGGTTCAAACCTTCGGAGCCCTGTGGTAAGTCCGCTCTACCTAAATAAAATTTGGTTGGAAAAACTGCTGAAAATAAGGAATCAAAACACCAAAAATGTAGTGCGGTCTGGACCTACTTCTGTGGCGCCTCACCGAAGTGCTAGCACACACAGACAATTATCAAAATTAAATAACAATAGCTTTTATATCCTTCCTCCTGGAGGAAGGCAATCTTCCTGCAGTGCCTTACACTGCAAAGAAAAATTAAGGTGGGATGTTTGCAACAACAAGATTCTTCCAGAGGAAGTCAAACAAAAAGTAAAACTGTCCTAATCCTCAATACACCTACCCAGCTGGTGTACGTGGGGACATTCCTGGCCACTGGCGATACACTGACTTCAGTCAGTTCGGGTCTCTCGCTTCGCTGAGAGTTTGGCTCCCCAGCATTCTCTCACCGAGCTGGTTGCAGAAACAGGGACGACCTAACCGGGCAGAGTCACATCTACGGGTGTGGAAACACCGCTCACAGAAAGGAGATACACGGGTAGCTCACCCTCTGCCTCTCGGCCTACCCGCCTTTATCAAGAATTCTTTTCTGTGCTTCCAAATTAAAAAAAAATAAACGTACCCGACACATGCTGCATGCCAGCGGGGTTAAGAAACTAAAGCCTACATCCACACACAGGGATGGGGTGTCTAAAGGTGAGGGTTAAGGATCCTCCGTCAGTCCCCGAAGACCTTGATTCCTCCGTCATGATGGAGATGGAGGTGGTGGTGGTAAGGGGTATGAGACATGGCAAAGGTTGATCCGTGACATGGGGATAAATCTACAATAATGGCTCACTATACCTGCAGAGCTACACACTTCTTTCACAGCGGTAGGTGCAAGCATACCCTGATTGCTTTAACCTTTTATTGCTCTGGCTTGGCACCATCTTTACCCACTACAAACCCTAAATACTTAGCGTCTTCTCTCATCAATTGGCAGTTTTTCAGCTTGAGATGCAGGTTATGGTGGTCTAACCTGTCAAACGCCATGTTGATGTGTTTAAGATGGTCCTCTAGAGTTTAAGAGAAAATCAAACTGTCATCAAGATATGCTATTGCAAAGTTTTCAAAGCCACTAAGTACAGTATTCATCAGCATAATGAACATACTGGGTCCATTGGTCATCCCAAATGGCATGGCATTAAATTCAAAGTGACACACAAATGCTGTTTTCTCCCTATCCTTGTCAGCCATCTTTACCTGCCAATAGCCACTTTTCAAATCCAGACTGGAAAAGTGCATGGCTTTCCCCAACAGGAAAAGTAGATCATCAATCAAAGGGAGGGGGTATTTTGTTGTTGTTGCTGTGGTTTTTTATCCCATTAAGCTTACATAATCTACATAAAGACGTTTAGATCCATCTTAGACACTGACTAGACTTGAACACCAAAGATATTGCGACCTGTAACTTTGGCTTCTATCATTGAATCCAATGCTTTATCAACTATCTCCCTGTCTTGCAAAGGAATTCTATTTGGGCGCATTTTAATCATTGCTTGATTGCCAGTGTCACTGGTACACTCAACAGTATTCTGTTTGTCCTAAATACAAATCCCTAGTCAGGAAAAGGTGTTTCCTCTTTTGGATCAGTCCACTATTTTTGCATCAATTTCTGAGAGCTTGATTTCGGAATTATGCTTTTTGATCTTGTCTTTTGACACCAACGCCACACTCCCTACTTTAACTGCGTTTACTTCCTGAACTTTTTCTACCTTTCCCATTATACATCCTCTTTTTAACTTAATGGTCTTATTTGTGGTGTTCAACACCAACATCGGATGTTTTCCTAATCTTTTCTTCTTAAAAAGTGTTCCTGCTAACATTACTCCTGGTTCTCCTGACAGTAAACCTCTATCACTCCCTGAAATTTCCCACTCTTCTGCCTCCTCAAAATATGGGGAGTCTTCAAATAAAATCTACAATTTGAACAGTTTGCTGCTGTAAGACAGTAGTCTTATCTGCTCTGGCTAAAGAAGCTATGTGGAATATCTTGTTCATAAGAAACGTACACATTCTTGACCCTCAGCTTCTTCAAGTCAAAGTAGATGCAAACCCAATTTCTGCAATCCTGTCAGTCCCTACAATAAAATTTCTATTCAACTCTTTGACTACCCATTCAACTTGGTCTGGACTGCAGGTAGTGTGAGTGTCTGCCTGAGGAAAAGCCTCAGTGGCCAGAGCATGAACACACTCTGCGTAGGCAGGCACTGTTTCATCACGACCTTGGCGAATTTGCATGAGCAATGCTAGGGCATGCTGTGTGTCATCACATCATTGAACCTCAGCACCAGTTGTCTTTTCAGCTCCTCCCATGTGGGTCTTTTATTTTGTTGCCTCTAGGAAGGGTGTAATGATGTTGCTTACTATCCCACGACTTGTCTGATATGCTGTTTTAATTTTGCGGGTTTCATCCGCCTGGCTTATGGTGGAAAATTTCTCTACTTCTTTCATTCTCGGTATTTTATCGGGTCTCCCGAAAATCGTTGAATAATAGGAGAAATGCTTTGAACTGATAACATGTGGCCCATAGCATCTAACCTAGGGTGGCGCTGCTCTTGTGGCGACGCGCTCTCCCCGGGGAGAGCAGCCCAAATTTCACGCAGAGAAATCTCGTTACTTAAAGTGATATAAATGAAATAAATGAAAAGAAATTTGTCCACTTTCTGCAATTTTGTTTTGAGTAGTACTTCAGATATATACGAGACAGGCTATACTTCACAACCTAAAAAAATCAAAATGTTTTTTCTTAATTGAACTGACCTCTATTTGTCCAATTGGCTTAGTCCCTACACAGAGGCAGAACTCGAGACCCACCTGTCCTCCAATATTTCACCTTGTCTCCCTGGCTCCTGGACATGGCCTCCTCTATGTTGGAGAACCTTCACTTGTTCAATGGAAATCCTGGTGAGGGCACCAAAAGGGAAAAAGTCTGTCATACCACAGAAAGAATAACAGAGAGGTGGCGACATTGAATGTCACCAGTTTTTTCCAGTTAAACTTTCAAATCTTGTCTAGTGGATTCCTTAAGCAGACCAGGACAGCTATTGGCCAAATGGTGTCTCTAAAGTGTCCATCCCAGGCAGCTGGCTGGAGTCCGGGTCGGAGTCATAGTCTCTAAGTCAAGCCTCTTGTCTCCCTCATGATTCTGTCTTCTGGTCTCTTGTCAAGTCCTGCTTTCAGTCTGCCTTCATGTCTGTCTGCAGGTCTGGTTTTCCAGTCTGCCTGAACAGCCAGAGTCCAGTCCTTAAATTCAGGGTCCGGAGCTAGTCATTGGCTTGGGGAGTCACGTCCCCTTCTCTGACAATCACCACTTAATATCGTCTGCCACTGAACAAAGAGCCTACTAATACTCTTTGTTAATATTCATCACTCTTACATATAAACTATACTGGGCCTAAAGACCTATTTTACCGCTGGACCACTAATGTGCTAAGCATCCCACATGCACATATCACAGTGTAACACATATCCCAATTGTTTTCCTATGTCTGTCTGCTGCTATGATCTGCTTCTTAGGGAAAATGGTTTCTGTTTTGAGGATTAGAATAATGAAGGTGACGATTTTTTGTTAAGATTTATGATTTTGGTGGTTATCTTGGGCTGTGTAAGTTACCCACGCTATTTTCTTCTGACGTTTATGTTAAGGTTTGCTAATTGTAGTCTTTTTATCTCTGTCTGCTTCTTTCTCCAGTTCTCTTTTTCAAAGCCATAATCCCAACAAGACATTACAAAATATCTGGAATACTCCTCTTTCCTTTCGTTTGGGTCTGTATCTTTACAACAAAGCATACAAAGCCTGACTCCTACATTAAAATTTAACCCTTTAAAAACTTATGGAGGAAGGCAGCTATTTGGTGTCAGGTAGGAATAAATGTGTTTAGAATTTACATTGGTCAAAATTTCCCCATCCTTCATATTAAAGGTAAGATCTTGGTAGTTAACTTCTTTCTCGTAATTTACAGTCAATTTTATTTTTGATGGTTTGAGTGCTTTTAAATGTTTTTCAAAGTTTGTAATATCTTCCACGAGGTATGGCAGTTATATGATCATCTCTAAAACAGCTCCTATTAACAAATGAATGATTGTTTTCTTCTTCTTTAGGCATAGGGTTGGAGATTAAAGGGGAGGGAGAGATATATACATTTCTAATAGCAGGGTAATGCCTCTTTACCAGTAGAATATTTTATATAAACACAATTTTTATGATATAATTTAATGGAGGGCCTTTTTTGTTATAATATGATCTTTTTCGAAGGTTGTGAAACCCATCCTTACTTCTTAGCAATTACTTCTATACTTGGGAGTTTTGGGGTCGAGAGAGGAGAGGGAGTGAGAACAGTCGGGTGTATGGAGGGCAGGGGCTGAGGGGAATAATAATAATAATAATGTATGGAATTTATATAGCGCTGAATCTTGTAAGGGGAAGAGGGGGGGCGTTGATATTCGGGGGAATATGACCAGATCTCAGTGATTGTCTTATATTTCACGTGTAGGGAAGGTGATTACTCTGCACAAAAATCAGTAATCTGGTAGTTTTGAAAGTTGGTTTTACTATTGATGTTATCCATTCAGCCTGAGGAAGCTTCAGAATAAAAGCGAAAACTTGCTAATGTGAAAAATATAAAAAAATAGATCGAGCTGAACCACAATGCGTACACACACACACATACACACACACACACATATGTATATATATATATACACATACACACACACACACACACACACACATACACACACACACACACACACACACACACACACACACACACACACACACACACACACACACATATGTATATATATATATACATATGTGTGTGTGTGTGTGTGTGTGTGTATGTGTGTGTGTGTGTGTGTATGTGTGTACGTCCTTCCACTAAATCGTACTATCAGATGGTATAGTGTGTGTGTGTGGGAGGGGGGAAGGGGGGGAAGGGAGGGGTATGCACATAACTAATCAATGGCAATATTCAACTATTATGAAAAAAACAGAAACAAGAATTATTAGAAGAATAAATTAACAGCTAAAACATTAACTTTGCAATTCATTTAAATAGATGCTATCCTTATGTTAAAGGAGTCTGTAAATAGGAGTATGACTTAATGGCAATACAATTTCCTTGTCTTTTAGAATTTGCTGTAAGCTACGAAATGGGAAGGCAGGTAAGTTTTTTTTTATAGATTTCTGCATTGTAAAAGAATGTGATCATTGGTAAGATTTTCACCACAGGTACATGGATTAAAAAAATGTAGTTTTAAAAGCATTGAGCTAAATCCTGTAGATGAGATATACAACATTTCTATATTCATGTAAACTGCGACATTTGGTCTTATCAATGGGTTACATCATCACTCCAGGAATAACCGGTACGTTGTAGCTTCTTTTTAAAGCGTTTCCAACGTGTCCGACAAACGCTGCACCCGCCTCATTGTTGTTCAAAAGGGAACCATCTGTGTAAATTTTTAAATGATTTGGATATGTAGTTTGTATATATTCTTTTACCGATGCGCTAAGGATATTTTCATTACCTTTTTTCGTTAAAGAGGAATGATTTAAGTCAAAATTAGCTCTCTTAAGTTGCCAGGGGGGACAAGGGGAGGAGTGAATCTTCGATTTAGATATTTTTGTGGGAAATATTTCTGCTTGATCAAATAGTTGAGAAGTATAGGTTCTAGCTGTGGTGACAGAGCGAATAGAATGTGCTCTTTTTGGAAAGTTGACGTCAGATCTTAAACTAGTTTCGTTGTCCACATTGGTTTCTTGTGTTGAACAACGTAAGAGATATTTAGCCACAGCCAGTTGTCAATATTTGTCTAATGGCAAAATTCCTATCTCCTTCTATATATATATATATATATTATATATATATATATATATATATATATATATATATATTATATATATATATATATATATATATATATATATATATATATATATATATATAATACGCATGCACACTGGTGCTGTGTTTAGTCATCATCTCCGAAACAGAAATGTGGCTATCTTAATTGTGGGTGAAAATGATCCCATACGCCAAAAAATCTCACCATTTATGAACCTAGGGGCTCTAGCCAAGGAAGAAAAAAAAGTGACAACAGCAAAAAATACCCATGGTTTTTTTTTTAACTTATCCAAATTTCAAACAAACCAAGACATGCTCAGCCAAAGATATGGAGATCATCAAGATGCCCAGCCTGCAACTCGCTCTCTGGAGTGGACAGACTCTCAGTTTTGTTTTGTTCAAGAAATACTGCCTGAAGACTAATTCAGTGCTGTGTATCCTTCCCCCCCCCCTCCCCCCCCCCCCCCCCCCCCCCCCCCCCCCTGATTTGCTGGTATGCTCAGCCAAAAGTCAGGTCCTCTGTGCCTGTGCTTGTGAATGTGTTTGTATGTTTTTCTTTTATCCTTTTATTTCGAGGATAATGGAATAAGCACTCGTGCACTTTTTTTTACATCTAGTACCTGTGTGTATGCAGGTTTTGGATTAGGACACTATTGTTTGAGGTATTTCTGGGATTGTTTAGGGGGGGGATGTCTTTTAAGGATGATGGAACAATTCCTGTCATAATCTTGAACATCATGAAGCCTTTGTTATATTTCAATCTTTAGTATAGGGGGAGAATATTTAACTGAGTTTTGTCGGCTTCTAATAAGCTTGCCTTCTTTTAAAGGACCAGTTTCAGAGCACATTTATACAATGTGAGGTTTCATAGTGTTTGCACTAGCAAAATCCCACAAGGTAGAAGCATAGTCTACTGAGAATTGTTTACAAGATTGGAAGAATAGTTTCCTCAAATGAAAGTCAAGAACGTGCTTGATTTTAGTCAAATGGTATACTCTTTGGGACATGTATTTGCATAGAGATATATGGTAGAACCAGGTGAGATGTTCATCAATTCTAACTCCTAGAACTTTGCGGTGACATGTTTGTTCAATTACTTCCTTTTTAATTTTGATTGGAATAAGCTTATGAATTAAGTTTTGACGTATTTTGTTTTTTGGGGATGAACAGACATGTGCCTTAGTTCGGTCCATTCGAAAAGCTTATCAACGTATTTTGTAATTGGTTTGCTAGAGAGTTAAGGTCATTGTGGCTCGTATGAATAGTTGTGTCGTAAGCAAATAGTTCACATTCGGATTTGATATGGAGAGAGATGTCGTTTATGTATAATGAGAAAAGAATTGGTCCTAGTATATATCCTTGTGGTACTCCATAATTGGTTGATTTTAGTTTGGATGTAGATGTACCTATTCAGCCACACTATATCCTGTTTTTAAGATAGGAAGCAAGTAGTCTTAGTAGTCTCACCAGACTTGTAGATGGGGATTATTTTAGCTGTTTTGGAGGCATTGGGGAAATGGTTTTTTTCAAAACAAAAGTTAAAAATATATTTTAGAGTGTCTGTGATAATTGAAGCTGATAGCTTCAATATTCTGCTGTCTATTCCCTCAAGACCACACGTTCTTGATTGTTTGAGGTGAGTTAGATAACCATAGACCTCGAAAACAGACATAAATGGAATGTGAAGTTTTGAAGGAGTATACTTTCCTTCCAAGTGTTGTTTTAGTTCATCGAGTTTATTGGACTTTGATTCATCATTTCTAATGACGTTAGGAGGGACATTAATGGAATGATTGTTAAGTTGTTCAGCAGTAACGTCTTTGATTATGTTTGATTTGGAAGATGCTTGATTGTTAGTTATTTGATTTATTACTCGCCACACAGTATTTGAGTTTTGTTTGATAGGTAGTAATTCTTGGAAATACTTCTTTGTCGCCGTTTTTGTGAGTTTATGGCATTTGTTTTTGACTCTTCATAGTATTTGTTCTTTTAAAAGGTCTCTAAGATAGCATGCTTTTTCTAGTTCCTTAGTGAGCCAAGGGGGGATATGTTTGACCCTAATGATTTTTAGTGGAGCATATTTGTTGTAAATATCAGTAAAAGTTTTATCCAAAACTCAATGGCTAAGTCTGGATCACTGATGATAAATGTTTCCGAAATAATCATCATTAGCCATTACACCCAGCGGTGTGTAGGGCAGCAACAAAGCGCTTCCACTCCTGCCTATTCTGGGCCAACCTAGTCACTGATCCCCAAGAGTGCTGCATTGCCTTCATCTCACTTTCTACAGTTCTTCTCCACGTTGCTTTTGGTCTTCCTTTCTTTCTCCTTCCTTCTGGGGTCCAGTGCAATGTTGTTTTTTTTGGATTGACTGTGGGTCTCTTCGGAGGATGTGCCCAATCCACTTCCACCGTCGTTGGTGATGATGGTTCCCATGTCTTCTTGCCTGATCTCCGTAGTAGGTCTTCATTGGAGATTTTCTCTGGCCAAAAGATCCGGAGAATTCTTCGCAGGCATATGGTGTGGAAGGATCGAAGTTTGGTAAGATCCACTTCCGTCATCCTCCAGCACTCAGAACCGTACAGGAGCGTAGACACAACACAGCTCTGGTATAGCTTCAGCTTGGTGTTGGTGCTGTACTGAGTTGATCTCCAGATATTGTTCATCTCCCTAAACACATTCCTGGCCTTGCCAGTCTGTTGTGGTTGTCTTCTTTTGTGCCGTCCTCCGAAACAATGGGGTGATTTAAATCTAAAAGGAAAAGATTCTCATCAAATTTAGCAAAGGAGTGATATGTTTAGTTTTGTAGCCAGGTTTGGGGATTTTTGTTCGTTTTTTTGACCACGTGATACAGACTGGGTAGTGATGGCTGCAGGTATAGACTGGGATACACGTTTCAACACTGTTGTCAGGGTTAGATACATAGATATGGTCAACTATTGTGCTTGAGTTTGGTGTGACTCTCGTGGGTGAATGAACTAGTTGGTGGAGGCTGTATGAATTTATTAATTAGATCCATTGATTATTTACTTTTGCTAGATCAATATTAAAGTCTCCTAATAAGATTATTTCCGTTGATGATGATAATGATGATGATGATGATGATGATGATGATGATGATGATGATGATGTATGGAATTTATATAGCCCTGAATCTTGCAAAAGAATGAATAAAAACGCTTACATTCAAATCAATTACACTTACACATTCATAATAAAATAAAACGATATCAATATCTCACACACGTACGCACACACACACATGTCCACAGCATGCCTATACACGGTGATGGCTGGAGAGTACGGATAGACAATGTGGAAGGGAAGATCTTAGTAAGAAAATAAATGTGTTTTCAGGCTGGATTTGAAAGTATCAAAAGTAATAATAGGACTGCATTCATTATCGAGTCAAATATGTCTATCCAGTTTTTTTTCTTTCTGTTAGAGTCCTAGATAATAATAATAATAATAATATATGGAATTTATATAGCGCTGAATCTTGTAAAAAAACAAACAAATCGAAGCGCTTGCACTCAATCATTTACAGGCATGCAACTCTCCTTAAACATAATGAACAACATGTTTCAAAACCATGCGCGCGCACGCATGCACGCACACACACGCACGCACGCACACCACACACCACCACAAAACCCCACACACACACACACACACACACACACAACACACACACACACACACAAAACACACACAAAACACACAACACAACCCCCACACACACACACTCGGAACAACACTTAGAAGGTGAAAGATGCTGTTGAAAATTAGGGACAGAAAAAAAAAAATATGTGGGGGGAAAGTCTCAGGTAGGAAATAAGTGTGTTTTGAGGCTGGATTTGAAGGTATCAAGTGAAGGCTTTTGGCGAAGGGGAAGAGGGAGTTCATTACAGGTTTTGGAAAGGACCACAAAACAGAAAAAGAGCGGACGGCCAAAAAGTGGTTTGTTTGAATCTGGGTGTTCGAAAGCACAAAGTATCTGCGGCTGAAATGAAAGAGGCGAAGGGAACGGATGGAGTTTACAGATGAAGACAGTTTACAGAGATAAGAGGGTGCAGATTTGTTGGATACCATTTGAAACAGAGGGTATTATTTTATTAATCCAGTCTTTGTGAAACAGGCAGCCAGTGAAGAGATCGCAAAAGAGGAGTGATGTGTTCAGATTTTTTATTCTTTCTTAGACCAGTCCGAGCTGCAGAGTGTGATGCGGTTTAAGAGAGTGGATAGATGATGCTGGTAGCCAGCCAAAAGAGCATACAAATAGTCTAAACGTGAAAGAATGAGAGATGTGACCAGCATGGAATTTGCATCAGTGGACAGATACTTTGCGAAACGGCTTTATGGCCGTAATTGATAGTAGCAAGACTGGCAGGTCCTGGGTGATGAATTTTTTCATAGAGATTTTAGTTGTCAAAACTAACTCCTAAAGTCTTCACAGAGTTGGACAAAGGAACTGAAGTATTGGCCGACTTCTATTGAAGTTATTGCGATATAGGAAAGTTTTATGTTGGGTCCCAAAAGCATGGATTTTCTTCTTTTGTCCGGCATTAAGTTTGTAAACTGTATCTGAGACATCCAGTTTTGAATGTCTGAGCAGTAGGACATATTTGTCCAGGAGGGAAAGGCAATTTTTCAACAGTAACACTGCACTGAAGCTAAGTATCATCGGCATAGCAATGATGACAATATGGTGGTTGTTTAATTATATGTGAGAGTGGAGCAGTGTAGAGATTAAAGAGAACAGGCCCAGGACTGATCCTGCGGGACCACATTCCATTTTGACAGGATTTATTGAAATTTTGTTTACAATAACTTCTGGAACCGGTCTGTGAGGTATGAAGTTACCAATTGAGGGCTAGTGCGTAATACCAAACGTATTTTGGAGGCTGAAAAGAAAAATGAGTGATCTATGGTAACAAAGGACTGCAGATAAGTCAAGAAAGAGTGAGGAGGGAGATATTTCCCGCATCAGAGCAAGAAAGAAGTGTATCAAAGTGTGGACTAGGGTGGTTTCGGTGCGTGGTTGGGCATAGGCAAATGGAAAAGTGGGAAGGAGATCATTGGAATAGAAGTGACGTTGAGCAGTTTGAGAACAACTTTTTTCTTGTACTTTAGAGACAAAGGTAAGTTTTGAGACAGGCCAAATAATTCTTTAGAATGTAGGGATCGAGGTCGTGCTTTTTCAGTAGAAGGTGTGGACTAAATGCTGTTTGTAAGAGCTGATGGAAAATTTCCTGACACCAGAGATGAGTACTATTTTATGATAATAGGCACAAGTTGTGGACGGCGATTGTTGAGAAAACAGGAGCAGGTATGGGATCAAGTTCCATGATTTTAATAGTCATTCCTTCATATTTGTCCATGATTTCTTTTTCACTTGTGGGATGAAGGAAAATAGAGGATGCCAGTGAACTTGTGATCATGAGGCGCAGGCTGGAATTGAAGTCTGAATCCAGTCTGGAGCGTAAGTTACGACTTGTCTGATAAAAGGCAAGAAAATATGATTGAATGTTCTGACAGGCTTGGGTTTGTTAGCAGAATAGTTGTTTTTATGCAGATCCCTGGAGATTTGAGGAGAGGGAAAAAAGAATTTTAATGGATGAAGGCACAAAAACTTGGGAAGATAGTAAGTCCTGTCTTTCTGAATTGGATTAAGAGTTTTAACTTTGTTTATTTGTTTTCTCGAAAACATGTTTGTTGATTTCGGTTTTTGACTCCGCCACTGCCGTTCAAGTTGCCGGCGTTAAGCGCTTCGCTAATCAAGATGTCTTGAGTTATACCATGGCGCACAGGGTCTGTCAGGAGGAGATGGTCAGTAGGAGGTGCATGCTCATCAAGCAGTTGGCGGAGAATAGTGTTATATTGAATCAGAGAGGTCGAGTGTGGTCATAGGTTGTGAAAAACGTACGGAAGCATGTGAAAGAAAGATATGAATGTCTAAGGCTTAAGATTGCGACGAGTCACATATTTCTACCTTTCTGACAGTTTGTGATCTTAAGATGGAAAAGAATGCGGAATGATCAGAATGCAGCTCGTCGGTGACAGAAACAGATGTGACAAGATTTAAATGAAGCATAGTAAACATCCAGTCTAAAATATGACCAGATCTTGCGTTGCTTCGTTTACCAGTTGAGAGAGAGAATGGTTGGAACAGAGAAAGAGAAAGACGTTTTGAACATCTGGAGAAGACTGGTTGTCGAAATGGAATTTAAGTCACCAAGAATATAAGTTTAAGTGGAAGATGCTGTAGTGGTCGAGGAAGTGACTGGATTCTTAGTGAAAAAGAGAAGAGTTAGGTGTATTACTGCTAGGAGGTGGATGGTAAGCAGCAGATATTATAGAGTGCCCGGTAGGATTGAGATTGATTTCGCAAACTTCAAAAGATCATGTAGAATTGAAGGATTGTGATGAAAGAAAGAGACGGTTCCAATTTGTCTTTGAGAATTATGGCAATCCCACCGTCCTCAAGAGAGTCGGGGAAAGAATAGTTTTAGATCACAAGAGGAGTCAGCTGTTTTATTTTTGGTTTCAGGCAGTGTTTTAAGCCAATTTTTCGGTGAGAGAATGTTAAGTTCAATGCTTTTTTTCCGAATAAAATCATAAATGTATACGGCTTTTCCATTTGGACAGACAGACTGCACATTGAACAAACAAACTTGAAGAGATCTGAAGGAGGTGGAGAGGTGAAGATAAAAGATGTGAGTTTGGACAAGCATCAGGGAAGAGTGACGAAGGGCGAATGGTGGAGATGCCGCAAGCGAAGAACAGACAAGAGTTTGGATGGTGAATCAGTAAAGATGGTGAAAGAACTGTGTTAATCAGGAACTTGTTTGAAACACATCATGATATACATCATTATCAACAGAACAAAAAACATTTTCAGAGTCACAAACAACAGAACAGTGAACAGCTGAAGGGGCGGTGGACGGCAGCATGGAGCAGAAGGGTTGTCAGGGGTTACAGAAGTGACGTCAGAGGTGAGGGGGGAGACACGGGAGAGGGAAGCCCACCACTGGCGATGACGTCGGCCTGCCCGTGTTCCGGTCTGGTTTTGCGGCGATTAATGCCTAAGTGTGTTATAAGCTGTTTAATCTTAGAAGCAAGCGTGTACTGTTTTTGACAATTCTCAGGTGCGAGCATAGCTCTAATGTCCGCGGCTCTCACTGCCATGGTAGCAGCACAACACACACTAGACTTGATTGATGGGGGTGGTGTCAGTTCGTGAATCACGTGCAATTTGTTGAACGGCAGTAGGGTCAGATTAAAATGGGTCACAAAGACCAGCACAGTCAGGTAAACACAAATTCATGTCGAATCGAAATTTTGAACAATTCAAACAAAGATGAAAATTATAAATCGAAATATCTCAAAAAGTAGATAATAACAAAGAAAAATGTTCTGACCAAATAACTCAGGGTGAAAACACGAACAAGAAGATGTAAAAATTTCTGGAAAGGAAGCAGAAAAACACACACATCCAGCACTCAAACACAGAGCCCCACACAGTGCTGCCGAAAGGCCCAAAGGCAGATAAATCTCTTTAGATCCTAATTACCATAGGCGGAGCATCTTTTATAAAAAACCTCAATCCATATTGATTCTATATCTAAAACTGTAAATGGAGAAGACGCTTGAAAGTTATGGACTCACTAACATAGATTAGAATTCCTGTTTCTTTGGGTTTTAAAAAAAAATCTTTACGCAGGATTATGTGTTCTGAAAGTCTCGACTAAGATAACCCTAGTATGTAAAATGGATTGCCTTTGTTAGTGATAAGCGTTGGTATATCTTGCATGGTTTATATATAGGTTGCAAACACGTAGGCCATCCTTGGAGAGCCACCTATTGTGATTGGAATGCATCTGTCCTATTTAGTTTGTGAGGAAGGGATAGGTGTGAAAGAAAAATAACTGGCAGTAAGGAAAAGAGAACATAGATTTGCAGTGGGAGGTGAAACGATAGGGAGAAGAGAGGGTGAGGAGGAGAATATGTAAAACGAAAACAAAAATAAACGGAACTGAGTGATTTAAAATAAAATACCCATTCAAAACTGACTATAAAATACTGAAATGAGAGACAGACAGACCCAGACATTTATTCCGAAGGCCACAGCCCCTAAGAAAGGGGAAAAACATAATAATAAAAATATGACATAAAATGCAACACTACAATATTATCTACCTACTGGAAACATTTACTGATCTTAAATGCTTTCTGTAAGTGCAATGCTAAATGCCTAATAGCTGTTTCGGTTGTTGTAGTCAGAAGCAATACCAGTTTAAACAGACAAGGTTGCGGGTAATATTTGTATAGAATAAACTGGGTTTTTTAGATCACTTCACCCAGGACAAGTCAGTACAAAATGTACTTCATTTTCTTGTGACACAAGGCATAATGGGCAAATTAAGTTACAGTCAGGTACTCTTCTATAGCGAAAACGATGCACAAAAATATCAGAAACGCCATATCTAAATGTTGTAATTGTTCCTCGCAAATATCTATTTAATTGTACTGATACATACTCTGGAATACAACGCAATGAATTTAACATATTATACACATAAAATCTACAGCTGTCTTCCATATGAGCACTCCATCTCTGCCAACCACAATCAATAATATGTTGTCGAGGCACACAAATGTAACCATTCATATCACCTACACCCCATTCATCCATACAAAGCCAAAAACCATACTCATACAATGTCATTCGTACACGTGATACCCAGTTGGGTTTTTTTCCCCTTGGCATCTAACTTGCTAGCAAGTTGTAAGCCTAATGTGGCAATCTGTTGTGCTCTATCTGAACTACTTTTATACATAGGCGAAAATCACCATAGAACGTAAATATACCAGGGTTGTGGCGGGTGACGTGCCGAACTGTGTCAGCTTTTTCTTCTTGACGATGGTGAAAAGGGGTTCCTGTGGACCTGCCAGCCGTGTTTTGGCTCTTGACAAATTCATTGGTTTTTCGTTTTCTCCAGGATATGCCCAGCAGTTTTCTATGCCATTTTTGTTTCAAATGACTGGATTTGCTTTGCTGTTTCAGCAGTCAATGTCCAGGTTTCACTTCCGTACAGCAGGATAGTCTGAATTAGGGCTTTGTAGAGCTTTAGTTTGATTGGAAACTGATCTCATTACTTTTCCATATGGTGGGGAGTTTTGTCATGGAAGATGTTGCCATGGCTATTCCGACTTTGATTTCTGTCGTCGATCGCCCGTTCTTTGTGAGTGTAGCGCCAAGGTATTTTAAAAGCGTCTACCTCCTCCAGTTGCTGGCCGTTCATGTAAATTTTAGCAGTGGCGTTGCTCGTGCCGTTCACAAGTACTTTACTTTTCTCGGAGCTCACCTCCATCCCATATGCTCCAGGTCTGTTCTCAAGTTGGTCGTAGATCTTGCAGCTCTGTGTTGCTTCCGCCCATGAGGTCAATGTCACGGCAAACCGCAAGTTGTTGAGGGGTTCTGGCCGCCAATGGAGATGGTAAGTGGAAAGTCATGGAGGGTCTCTCTCATAATGTTTTCCAAGAACAGATTAAACAGGACTGGAGATAACAGGCATCCTTGTCGGACCCCAACTGTGGTTTTGAAGTAGTCTCCGACCTGATTGTTCAGAAGGACTGCACTGCTTGCGGTGTTGTATAGTGCTTGAATGGTTTGCACTAGTCCTTCGTCAATGCCAAACATTCTGAGGACCTGCCACAGGCCTTCGTGCCATACTCTGTCGAAAGCCTTCTTGAAGTCGATGAAGTTGTGGAACAGGTCTCTCTGATGTTGAAGATGTTTTTCTATCAGGATGTTTTCAGAACATACAGGTAAACTTATACAGGGGAACGTTTTCCGTGTGCATAGCAGCTGGGTCCCAACCCCAAGCTCTGTACCGCACTGTACCATTGATTGAATATGACAATCAAATATCTTTAAAAACACCATCAATTAGTCACTTTTTAATTAAGTTAACTTCCTCAAAATACAGAATAATGCATGTTTTGCCCTTCTTGTAAGGTTTTTGCAGGCTAAGGTAAAACTTAAAAATCCCCAGATATTTATAGACATTTACCACATGCACAAGTATACCACTTCCATTGTAAGCCCAAAGTTCCCTGTCAGCGAGATGACTGTTATTTATTATTTACAATGAGAACACCTGTGCATCACTTTCATCAGACAAGGGTAAATCATTATAAACATCATCTTTGTGGACCAAAACATCCAAGTTTCCTGTAACAGATGTATTTAACACATCCCTGCTGTTTACATTCTGATAAAGTGTTGTTGAACGAGTGGCAAAGCACAGGCTGCCAACTGTCACAAGACCATCACGTGGTTCCTGTCAAGCATTCTCATTGAAGGTGTTTTTATTTCCATCAATCAGGAAATGGTCAAAGACTATCGTGAAAGGCTTTCCATTACCTGTAGTTTTCTTTACGTCGGGGAAAGTCTTTACTAATAAAGATTTTAATTATCGAGTCTGCCTCTAGCTTTAAACACTTCCCGTTTTTGTTTGTAAAATACGCATCTGGCAATGACAGGGGAATCTGATTTCCCATTAATGCGGTGTACCCTATCAAATTCAATGCTATGTGCCAGCTCTAAAGTGTCTGTGATGAGGTCCCTCACGATACCTTCACACTCGGCTGGAGTCTCATGGTCGTCCCTCGGCAGGCCGTAGAAGATGAGGTTGTTCCTCTTTGACCTCCCCTCCAGATCGTCAGTCTTCCTCTGCAGGGCTTCCATCTTCTCCGAGAGGTCTTCATTCTGCTTCTGCAGCTCCTGGTTCTGCTGGCGAAGTCCAGTGATCTCCTCCCTCAGGCCCCTCAGCTCGTCGAGCATGGACCCGTGGTCTTCACGCAGGGATCGGATTTCGTCCTTCACCTCTGCAATCTTGGTGTCAACCTTCGTGCTCAGCTCCTGAAGCATGCCTACTATGTCCGTCAGAGAAGGCACTGTGGGTGTCTCAGGGGCAGCGCTGCCTCAAGGGGTGCCTGGTCTTTCCATGCTCGTCCTGTTGCTGCTTGACCTTGTGCTTGTCAGCCGGGACTGTCTCAGGTTTTCCTTGCCCTGGGATGGGTTGGGCCTTGGGTTGCTTTCATTGTCGCCACATCGAAGAAGTAGCCCCACCCCAAAACAGAAGTGAGAGGAGCAGGCCTGCCATGACACCGCCAGCTCTGCGTGTCAACTTCAGCATGGCGAAATACATGGCCCTCTTCTGCCTTGCTCGCTTCAACATGAAAGCTTGGAAGACTGCAATGAAGCAGCCTCGTGTTGCCCTGAGGTCCAGTGCTGCCTGCGGATGGCATGGTCCTTCACCAGTCAGCAGCTTGACCAGTATGAGGACGTAGGTCACTAATCTGTGACTGCTGTAATTGACCGTTTATTACAGATCAGAGGCAATCATGGTCGAATTCACTCAGTAATCGAATGTTCACCTCTCCAGAGAGAAAGAGAGAACACTGAACAGTGGAAGTAATTTTTGGCAAGGAGCACAATATGAACACAATTTAAACAGTATGTTTATTGCAACAAAGAAATACTGAAAACCGAAATAGGATGGAATCTTCAATAACCACATTCAACCGAATGCATTAATTGTTATATATTAATTGTTATCACAAGCTTGTACACTCACCCCCCCCCCCCCACACACACACACACATACCAGTGTCGTGTTCCTCGTTTTGATAAGAGAGAGAGAGAGAGATAGACACAATGACAAATTCTTTTATTTCGAGGATAATGAATAAGCACTCATGTGCTTTTTTACATCCAGTACCCACCCGTAGGGATACAACTTAATAATAATCCAATACCTATTCTCTCACGCAGTAGAAACAGGGAAATAATCTTTTTTCAAAACAAAACAACACCCCCCCAAAAAAAATAAAACCCAACAAAAAGCAAACAAATAAAAAAAACCCTAAAAACACCCCACCCTTCCACCCCCATCCCCCAACCAGAACAAGCAAACAATCAAAAGAAAGAAAAAAAGAAGAAAAAAAAAAGAAAAACAAACAACAAGAATATCAAGAAAACCAAGAAAACTAACAACCAAACTTAATAATTCATAAAAATAAGCATCTACACATTGTCAAATGGTACACATACTTGTTACATATAACAATAAGATATTGAAATAGGGCATTCATTAAAACTTAAGTACAGCCGAAGCCGAATAAAGTATTGAAAATATTAAGTATGAATCATTCATCAGGATACACTATAACTATAAGTATGTATGTTCTTTCGAGCCAGAAGGCCCATAGAGCCGGAGCTTATCCCGGTTTCTGTAGCGTTAAGCGAACTGATGGTTTTTCACCACCCCTGTGACAGGACGCTAGTCTGTCGCCAGATACTTCCCCAGCAGAGCTGGTACCCACTTGTACACCTGGGTGGAGTGAGGAAAATAGGAGTAAAGTGTCTTTCCCAGGGACACAACACCGAGCCGAGCAAAACGATAAAAGGTGAGAGAGACGGAGACAGAGAGACAGAGTGTGTGTGTGTGTGTTTCAGAGATGATATCAAATATATAATTATCCACAAGGGAGAGAGAGAGAGAGAGAGAGAGAGAGAGAGGGAGAGAGAGAGTGGGAGAGAGAGAGAGAGAGAGAGAGAGGAGAGAGAGAGAGAGAGAGAGAGAGAGAGAGAGAGAGAGAGAGAAAATAGTTTATTGTTCAGACTCAGTGTCCGTATTCAAAGGGAAAATGACTGAATGTATACACACTTTGGAGCAAATTTCTAATTCTTTTGAAGAGAGAGAAAGGAAAGGGGGGGGGGGGGGTCTTTGGCCAGTGCCGGATAAGCTTAATTATTTTTATTTGACTGAAGAATATCTACCCACTAAGTGGATTGTAATTTTCTGCATTTGAAGGCATAGAATATATACTTTGCCAAGTGGATGATTTGTTCAGGGCTCTGTAACTTTAATAAGGATAACTTCTGGTTTCTGAAAAGTTCTAGATTAAACTTTTCTAGATAAGTATGTCGCAACTCAGTGTATGCTGGGCAGTAGAAAAGAAAGTGAATTTCATTCTCAGGTGCGCGACTGCACTTTGTACAAGCCATAGAGCTACTGTCTGCTGTGAACCTAAATTTGTTGCTATTGTGTTCTGTTACTCCTAATCTAAAGCGTGTAAACATAGTACGTACTTATCTGGCAGTGATCAAGTTCATGTATTTTTCTGGTTCTAATGTCCCTTTGAAGGAATTATATTGATTGTAGCGTTGTCTACTGGTTATTTTTTCTTATCATTGTTGTATGAAGCAGTCAATCATTCTTTGTTTGAATTCCCGTAAAAAGGCTTTATGGTTTCCTACTCCCTGAAAGACCCAGACATAGCCGAATCCAGAGGAGCAAAGGAGATTTTTGATATGTGCAACCCAATTTGTTTGCCTTTTTCATCCAGAGGTTTTAACATGTGGTAGGCCATGTTAGCATATCTCTAGGTAGGTAAGAACACACTTCTGACAGCTGACAGCGCGAGAAGAGGGTAACGGCCTAATTCTCCATACACCATGTAGTTTGGTGTGAGTAGACTAACATTTAAAAAGCCTTTACATGCCAACATATGAACTTTTTCAATCTGGTTAAAAGAATGAATACTCCATAGAGAGAGACAGAGAGAAAGAGAGACAGACAAACAGACGAGAGAGAGAGAGAGAGAGAGAGAGAGAGAGAGGAGAGAGAGAGAGAGGAGAGAGAGAGAGAGTGAATAAAACAGTTGAAGCAAAACTACATTACAGAAAACCAATTCACTTTATTTAACGCAGAAAATTCTTGAAAAATAGTGGGTACTGAGATCCAAAGAGACATGAGGATAGTTCTATGACATGAATATACCCAGTTTCAGTTTACACTGCAATATTGTCTTGTTTGCTTGCTTCTGTTATTGTTTCCATACATGTCGTATGTAAACAAGTTCATTCTGTGTGTTCTAACTGTTGTTTTTTTTTTTTTAAGAAGACTAGGAAGCTTAAAACAACATTTCCTATTTTTTCTAGAATTTTCAAGACTTCACTATATTTATAATAAAAAATACTGGTAGCTGTGTAAAATCTGTCATTTAGTTTTATCTGAAACTTTTAAGGCTTCTTACATTTTTAAATGAAATTACTGATGTATAAAACCTCTCCTATGTTTTCGTCTACCATTTTCAGAACTTTGTTATATTGTTTATGAGATTGACATTTAATATTTCCATTCCTCCTTTTCCCCTTCCTTTCTCGTCTCCATCTAACTCTTTGATATCTCTCTCTCTCTCTCTCTCTCTCTCTCTCTCTCTCTCTCTCTCTCTCTCTCTCTCTCTCTCTCTCTCTCTCTCTCTCTCTCTCTCCCTCTCTCTCTCCTACATCTCTCTAGCTCCCTCTCTCCCACAGTTACCCCCGCCCCATCCCTCCCCTTCTCTCTTTTATTCTCTGTCCCTTGCCCCCCCCCCCACCAGCATCCCCGACCCCCACCCCCTCCACTCACAGAGAAGTACATAGATACTGTACTGTATGTGAATAGAATTTAACCAGCAGTGCTTGTAGCGTCAGCAGTTGAAGGAGCAGTGCTGGTAGCAGGCGCTTGAGAAGACACATCGGACTCCGCAACGCTGGATTCGTTGGCGCTAGACTCCTCAGCATTGGTTTCCACGCCCCCCTGCCCTGCAGCCATACCCAAAGTGGCTTCGATCTTGTCCAGCTCCTCTTCTTCCTGCTCCAGCCTAAGTCAAAGTCAAAATCAAACTTATTTATATTTTCCAGATGGTATATGGAAGGAGCAGTGTAATTGCCTTTTTCTTTTCTTTCTCTCTTTTTTTGAGTTCACGGCATCAATCTAACAAACAAAAAACTCATAGATATGAGGAAGGTCTACCTTGATCCTTTGTTTACATCCATATTTTCCCCCTTTTCTTTGTTTACGATTTGTAACGTCTTAAAGAAAATTATATCCCAATACAAATTGAAAATAGTCTCCCCATCTCCGAATAAACCACCCCGAAACGGCATCTTGATATATATATAGGCCCATACACTTTTTCTGTCTGACTGTCTGTCTTACACACAGACACAGACAGACAGACAGACAATTCTCTGGAACCCTAACACAAATCCAAACAAACAACAAGCAACAAACCAAACAGCCAGCAACCAGCCCCAACCCAAAACGCTTTAAAAAAATGTATGTCATACTTTATTCTATACCATGTCACACTGCTCTCTGGTGTGCGTGTGCGTGCGTCCGTGCGTGCATCCGTGCGTGCATTGTGTGTGAACAGAAACAATCAACACTTCTAACACCTCAAAATGAAAATTAAAAAATAACAATGGTAATCAAATACCACTACCATTAATTGAAGTTTTTAAATTTGTATTTCTATTGGTTTCTTTATATCGAAGATCATGGAATAAGCACTTATGTGCTTTTTTGCATCATCATTTCAATGGCAACGACTGTCATTCAAGGAAAGAACAATAGGAGGACATGTAAAGAAAAAGCAAACAAATAAACAAACAGACAAAGAGAGAGAGAGCAATTTGGGTTTAATTGCATCACATTTCAATGGCGTTGATTCTATTAAGAGGAGAACAATAAACTAAAAAAATGAATTTTGTTTAAACCTGACCATGGACAAAGAGAGAGGAGAGAGAAGTAACTGAATGATTGTCGTGAATCATTGAGAAGAGGCAACAAATAACAACATTTTTGTTTAAAACCTGCCTCTGGATGAGAGAGAGAGAGACGAGAGAGAAAGACAGAGACAGAGACACACACACACACACACACACACACACACACACACACACACACACACACACACACACACACACCCACACACACACACAAGAGAGAGAGAGAGAAAGAGAGAGCAAAAACCCTGAGAATTATATAAAAGAGGGAGGGTACTTACAGCGTTTTCACTATGTTATCTGGAAAAAAAATGAAATATTAGAGTGGCTCTCTCTTTCTGTATCTCTCTCTCTTTCGTTCTGTCTCTCTCTGTTTCTGTCTCTCTCAGATTGTAGAAAGTCGACTGTCATTGAGCGCCTGCTAAATTGCTAATTTGCTAATTACTCTGTACTTACCAACAGTAACTTATAATGGTTGTAATAGTCTGGTCAGTTTGCTCGTGCTGATCTCTATAGTATAAAGTTTGTTTATCAAAAGCAAAAATTGTTTTCAAAATCGTTAATTGAAATTCGTCGTGTGAAGCCAGCCTACTATCCCACACAAGGAAAAGTTGCAGCGCTGGTTTGGCTGTGCATTGAAGTTCACCTCTCACAATGCATGCTGACTTGGGGGCCCTCCTTCATGCCGCATTGCTCACCATGTGAAACCAGCTGACCAGTTGAACGGCAATAATGTTGGCGCTGCGACGTATGAATGTTACAAGAATTCCCTAATAGCCCCCCCCCCCCACCCCCCAATCCTTCCATTTTATTGGTTTGTTTATATATTTACTTCATAATTTTATGATGATGATGAAGTGTTATAGACTGATTACAGCAATGGCAGAATACGCTACTTCCGATCCTTGTTCCGAAGTGGAGGAACAAATCAAGCTAAAGAAGCTTCAACCAACCCTGGATGAAATACAAAAACAGTTCTCCTGTGATACAAAAGAACTGATGGTGTGGCGAAACGTACTGTTGTACCGCTACTTAGCTGTATCACATGATTCGTTTTTTGCCAGAATTGCTGACTATGACAGTGACATGAACGAACTGCCTTCAAAATGTATCACCACGCTGCCCCCCAAGCTGCACAAGACTGTGATACGCCTGTATCATAATTCATTCAAAAGTGTGACGGTGACTCTTTACTATTCTCCCTCTCAGTCTTCAGGCACCCTGTTGTGCCAAGGAAACGACTGTGTGCAATGGAACTCACGTGAGTGTGAAGCCCTGAAAACAGTGGTCGTGGACTATATGCGGCACAATGATTGTGACAAACTGGCAAAGTCTGTGTTTAATGTGCTGCTTGTTTTCCTTCACACCCCAGACCCATTACCGATCACCGCCCCGGACATTAATGTTGCCAACAGTGAGGGTAATGCTGATGCTTCTCCTCAAACTGACTGCACACCCCTGCTTATGTCTTGTGAGCAGCATCAACCATCCCCCCAAGCTGTTGTTCTTATGTCTCCCACTCCCTCTGCGAGGGAAACAGATGTCCCACCCTCACAACTATTGACGCCAATCAGCAAAAATAATAAGCATTACAGAAGGCGTACCTTGTGCTTCACACCCAAGCAGGACAAACGCAAGTCACTCCATGTTTGTGCATGTTCTAAAAACCTTTGTCAGCTGGAAACCGTTCTTGAGGACATTGTTAATGAAAACAAACAGTTTACAAAGGTACAGGTGTTAAAAATTGATGTGGTAAAAATAGCTGTGAAAATGAAGTTAAGTCACAAAATGAAACATTTGACATGATGATGGACAGAATGAAAACAAAGATGTCAGAACTTGCTCATACACTTGATCAGATAAAGAAAGAAAACCAGTCCCTGAAATCTCAGTTAGTTAGCATAAAATCAGGCATTCGTAAACACAGGGTATCTGCAGCAGAGCAGAGGGAATGAGAAGGTGTGTACAAGTGAAGACATTCACAGAGGTAGGAGGGTCTATATTGTGGAGACATTTGTAACAGAGGGTACTAATCTTATAGTCTATTCTCTGTGGCACAGGCAACCAGTGGAGAGATCGAAAGAGAGGAGTAATATGCTCAGATTTTTTTCTGAGGACTAGTCGAACTGCAGAGTTTTGTATATGTTGAAGGGAGTGGATAGATGATGCTGGCAGACCAGCCAAAAGAGAATTGCAATAATCCAGACCTGAAAGAATGAGAGATGTGACAAGTTTGGATGTTAGGTTGGTAGACAGGTACTTTTGAAATGGGCTTATAGGCCGTAATTGATAGCAGCATGCCTGGCAGGTCTGGGTGATGAATTTTTGCATAGAGAGTATGTTGACGATAACACCACCTAGATACTTGACTGTGGTGGATAGATGAACTGTGGTATTGCCAAAGTCTATTGAAGCTGTTGTGAAAAAATCAAATGACAGGTGCGTGACCTGTATGACACATCTAAGAGCTTCGCTTCGGGTCGGGCGGAGATACACCATGTCTGGCAAGAGAACAGAAAGGTGTGGCGGTGACCCCTTGAAACTGCCAGTGGAGGCAGTGGACCGTATTTTAGAACATATGGACAACGACACCTTACTGACCATTCGGCAGGTGTGCCATAGGTGGAATGAGGAAATCACCACCAGGAAACAGTTATGGAGAAAACGTTGTCTGTGGTCCATCCTAGATGATGACATGATCCTCCATTCAGACACTGACTTCTTCCAGCTCTTTTTGACCAGCAAACGTGTGCTGCGTCAGATGACATCAGGAAAATGCTGGGGGGTGGCTAATGGAAATGGTGAAGGGTTACTGAGTGAACTCAATCAAGGAATTCTGAAGAGACTACGTGAATTTGACGAACCTGAAAACAGCGTATCTGTCATCATACCTGACATAGTGGAAAAAAATTCACAAGAAAACCTCATTGCTGTCCGGACAAAACGTGGTGAACTGATTGTCTTTGACGCGAGAAACAGAGAGCAGCTTTGGAGAACAGAGACAAATAGGACCCAATGTATTGTAAGATTTTGTGGTTCAGTATTGTCTATCACACCCGCAGGGGATATTGAGGTGTACTCTTTTGATGGAGGCTCGCGACAGTTCAAAGTGACTGAAACATGTGTTACTGTTCCCAGGCTATATGCTTCTGGGGGTATGGCTTAAAAGTGACCAGGTCATTTTGGTCAATAGCAGGATGGAGATTTCCACCTTGAACCTAACTCTACCAGAGCTCTCTGAACAAGAAGAAAAGGAACAGCCTGCTGATGCTGAGCTCTTTAAGGATGTGAACACAGTTGGCCTGGATACAATTTATTTATTTTATTTATTTATTTATTCTTTTATATCGAGGATAATGGAATAAGTATTCATGTGCTTTTTTACATCCAGTCCCGTGTGTATGCGGTTTTGTAAATTTTGTCATCTGTTTCCACCGGCACACAATGGCCTACTCTTCCGAAAAGCGGAACAGGATTTAACGTGTGCGCAAGATGTTCTGCATGCGTTCGCACACGGGGCCTCGGTTTATAGTCTCATCCGAAGGACTTTGACATTCAGTTCATTCAGTACAATAGGTCTGAGTGCTGGACAGTATGCATTAGGCGCGCAAAAACGATCCACACTATGTCTTTTCCTTATTACCGAAATTGGAGAAGTTCTTCAACACATATCAGTAAAATCCAATATGACCTATCAGTGGCCTGGTTACATTTTACCCTCAAAACACTATCGCAGACTGATTATTAGATTCGTTGTGGCATATTCCATCAAGTTTCAGTCCAGCAGAATCCTCCTACAGCAGCTCTGGAAGACGGCCCTACCTGCCAGATTTGCCGCTTGCCCTCGAGAGGTGATTACAGCAGGAAAAAAGTTTGTGCTTGCCTTTGAGAACACTTCTCTTCATGTGTACCGCACTCCTGATGGAACAGTGGCTACTGAAATGCCTGGCTTCTTTACTGAAATTTGCAGTATTCAACTCTGCTGAAGCAGCCAACTTTTACATGGAATTCAGACATCCATATGCATGCTGCGAAGAACCGTATTGCAAGTCTCAAGAAAAAACACCCGGAAACAAGTACCAAGGATTTGTTTTGCATCCTCAATACAGAATGGCTCAATGGACTGTCTCCAGAAATAACCCAAGAATTTATTATAGCAGTCGTCTTTACCTATGACCACCCAAAGGGAAGGTTCCTCTGCTGGTCAGAGAAGCTGTGGAAAAAAAGTGGAGAACAGTGATGGAGAGAATGAACAAATCTGACCTGTCCACGTGGCTGACAGATGATCGTGCTTTTGATTCTTTGTTTTGTTCTTGGAGAAAGGTTCAATGGTATGACATGTTATAATCATTTGCGCATGTGTGTGCACTCCATGTATGCACATGCATGTGTGCCTGCATGCTCTGTGTGTACATGCACACCTTATGTATGCTGTGAGTGTGGGAGGTTTGTATGTTTTTGTTTGTGTGTATGTGTTTGAAATTTTTAAGATTGAATTTTTATTATTTTCTGTGATAATTTTTTTTTGTTTGTTGTTGTGTATGGCTTGTAACTCATGAATATTTCTGGACACAGAAACTAAAAAAATATTGATATTGGTAAAAGCAGTAAACTAGGATGGCCAGTCTAGAAATCCAAATCAAAATGTTTTGTCAATCTATAGCTAATTACAGAAGCATAACAATTTCAACTTGCTTTGGAGAATTATTAAATTTTATGTCTGTAATTAACAACTGGCTTCCAACGTATTCCAGTAAATCATGACTATTGGTAAAGATCCTGCAGGTTTTGAAGTCGGTTATTCCACCACTGATTACTTTGTTTTCCACTTCACTGCATGGTTGCTGTGTTTCTTGCAGAGAAAAATACATCGATGTCTATTTGTAAATTTTGAACAGGCATTTGACCCTGTGAACAGAGTTTTGTTGTGGTGGAATCATGGGGTAAAAAGGAGCATAATATGTATTGGGCTTGTGAAAAATATTTACTGTCATGCCTCATGTTCAGATTTGAATCCTCACACCCCCTCATCACCCCACTTCTCCTGGCCACCAGGATAAAGGACCCTGGACAAGGAGGGAAAAGTGGGGTTTTAAGGGGACTAATGGGCCAGGGTGGGGGAGGGGGGTTGTCATTTACCTCCACACTATCTTTGCCCCATCTTTAGTCTGATAGCAATTTTGCTCTGCCCTGTGCATGGGGAATCAAAAGTGTGTGCATGGGGAATCAAAAGTTAACTTAATTAAAAAGTGACTAATTGATGGTGTTTTTAAAGATATTTGATTGTCATATTCAATCAATAGTACAGTGCGGTACAGAGCTTGGGGTTGGGACCCATCTGCTATGCACACGGAAAACGTTCCCCTGTATAAGTTTACCTGTATGTTCTGAAAAGTTTGTTTTGCTGTTTTTGCTCCCTCATCTTCTGTAACGTCCACGTCTCGTTGTTCCCAGGCCGCTCATTTCAATCTCCTAGCCAAGGCCATGCCCAGATTTGTTATGTCTCTTCCTAAGGGTCGGAAGTCCACAGGGAGCCTATCAATATCAGGCCGTCATAGGGTCATCATCCAGAGGGGCCCTGTCTTGCTGGTGGTTCATTTTGGTGGTGTTCAATGGTGCCTGTTCTGAGCTAGCATACGCAGGACATGGGTGGCAACCACCACAACGTCCCACCAACGTCCGCTCCACCGCCCTCCCCCCCCTCCCCGCGAACCTCCAACCCCAAAGGCTTTGACACAAACTCACCACAGGCATAGAAGTGTATGGAGAAACCGAATTTGAGGTCACCATGAGACCAGAGCAACTGGGACCACCAAATCAGAGGCAATTTTTTTTATTGCATGATTATCAATGGAGCTGTCTTCAATGACTGATGATTTGGTTTGAAGTGGTTTTGTGAGTTTCTGATGATTTGGTTTGAAGTGGTTTTGTGAGTTTCTGATGATTTGGTTTGAAGTGGTTTTGTGAGTTTCTGATGATTTGGTTTGAAGTGGTTTTGTGAGTTTCTGATGATTTGGTTTGAAGTGGTTTTGTGAGTTTCTGGAGAAACTCGCAAAACCACTTCAATCCAAATCATCAGTCATTGAAGACAGCTCCGGAAACCTCCTCACAGAAAGCTCAGCTGCATTGAACAGGTGGTCTGTGTATTGTCAAGAACTATACAACTACCCAATACAACCTGACAAGAGCATAATAGAAGAGGAAGCAGCAACATCAAGAGCACCTTCGCCATTACCTATACTGGGGGAAGAAGTGGAAGAAGCCATCCGCAGTTTACCAGTAGGAAATTCCCCAGGAGCAGACAACATACCAGCAGAGCTGCTCAAGCATGGTGGCGAAACAGTCATCACTTATGTTACAGCTGTCAGGAGATTTGGGAGATAAAACAGTGGCCATCAGAGTCGACACAATCACTCATCATACCTATGCCCAAGAAGGGGAATTTACGCCAATGCCAAAACTATAGAACAATCAGCCTCATCACCCACGCCAGCAAGATCATGCTCAAAGTTATTTTGAATCGACTCAAGAAGGAGGCAGAAGAACACCTTGCAGAGGAACAAGCTGGGTTCAGGGCAGGCAGGAGCACAATCGACCAGATTTTTAACTGCCACATCCTGATGGAAAAACATCTTCAACATCAGAGAGACCTGTTCCACAACTTCATCGACTTCAAGAAGGCTTTCGACAGAGTATGGCACGAAGGCCTGTGGCAGGTCCTCAGAATGTTTGGCATTGACGAAGGACTAGTGCAAACCATTCAAGCACTATACAACACCGCAAGCAGTGCAGTCCTTCTGAACAATCAGGTCGGAGACTACTTCAAAACCACAGTTGGGGTCCGACAAGGATGCCTGTTATCTCCAGTCCTGTTTAATCTGTTCTTGGAAAACATTATGAGAGAGACCCTCCATGACTTCCACTCTACCATCTCCATTGGCGGCAGACCCCTCAACAACTTGCGGTTTGCCGTTGACATTGACCTCATGGGCGGAAGCAACACAGAGCTGCAAGATCTTACGACCAGACTTGAGAACAGACCTGGAGCATATGGGATGGAGGTGAGCTCCGAGAAAAGTAAAGTACTTGTGAACGGCACGAGCAACGCCACTGCTAAAATTTACATGAACGGCCAGCAACTGGAGGAGGTAGACGCTTTTAAAATACCTTGGCGCTACACTCACAAAGAACGGGCGATCGACGACAGAAATCAAAGTCGGAATAGCCATGGCAACATCTTCCATGACAAAACTCCCCACCATATGGAAAAGTAATGAGATCAGTTTCCCAATCAAACTAAAGCTCTACAAAGCCCTAATTCAGACTATCCTGCTGTACGGAAGTGAAACCTGGACATTGACTGCTGAAACAGCAAAGCAAATCCAGTCATTTGAAACAAAATGGCATAGAAAACTGCTGGGCATATCCTGGAGAAAACGAAAAACCAATGAATTTATCAAGAGCCAAATAACACGGCTGGCAGGTCCACAGGAACCCCTTTTCACCATCGTCAAGAAGAAAAAGCTGACACAGTTCGGCCACGTCACCCGCCACAACCCTGTATATTTACGTTCTATGGTGATTTTCGCCTATGTATAAAAGTAGTTCAGATAGAGCCACACAGATTGCCACATAAGGCTTACAACTTGCTAGCAGAGTTAGATGCCAAGGGAAAAAAACCCAACTGGGTTTCACGTGTACGAATGACATTGTATGAGTATGGTTTTGGCTTTGTATGGATGAATGGGGTGTAGGTGATATGAATGGTTTCATTTGTGTGCCTCGACAACGTATTATTGATTGTGGTTGGCAGAGATGGAGTGCTCATATGGAAGACAGCTGTAGATTTTATGTGTATAATATGTTAAATTCATCGCGTTGTATTCCAGAGTATGTATCAGTACAATTAAATAATTTGAGAGGAACAATTACAAAATTTAGATATGGCGTTTCTGATTTTTTTGTCCATCGTTTTCGCTATAGAAGAGTACCTGACTGTAACTTGATTTGCCCATTATGCCTTGTGTCACAAGAAAATGAAGTACATTTTGTTCTGACTTGTCCTGGGTGAAGTGATCTAAAAAAACCAGTTTATTCAATACAAATATCACCCGCAACCTTGTCTGTTTAAACTGGTATTGCAGGGAACACTCGAAGGTGGCAGAAAGAGGGGAAGACAGAACAAGTCATGGATGGACAACATCAGAGAATGGACCAGGATGAATGACTCGGCACTACTGCGCAGAGCCGAGGACCGAGATGGATGGAGGAGGCTTACCACGGCATCGTCTTTCGTGTCTCCCCCACGACCGCCAAGGTCACGGGTCTGATGATGATGATGATGATGAATACAAACCAGGCTCCGATTTTGAAAGGCATATTATCAATCCATGCTAAAAGAACAAATTAGTACAAAATTAAGGTCATGAAGTTCTTTTAGGCTGGGGGGGGGGGGGAGTGGAAAAGTGATACATGCCCAAGCTGTGTGGGTCAGATGATTGGCCTTTGCGCGGGATGGCAGCAGGGTGTGTCTCTCTGTGTTTGAGTGATGTTTTTGTGCTTTTTTCTCGGTTCAGCAAAACAAATTTTATATCTACGTGTTTGTGATTTCACCGTGCATTGACTGGTCAGATTGGTTTTCCTTAATATCATTTACATTTCGCATTACTTAAATTTATAATTTTCATTTTCTGATAAAGTTTTGAAGATTCAACTGACTGTATGATTTGTGTTCAATTGACATTGCTGGTCCTTGTGACCCATTTTACTGTAACCCTGCTGCTGTGCGCAAAATTGCACGTGAAACACGAACTCAGATCTCCCCACCACAACTACCCAGTGTTTCTCCTTCCACCAATATGACACTAACTGCCGAAGACATGAGAGCTTTGCTCTCACATGGGTTTTTTTTAATATACCATACGAACTTAAACAACACATTTCAACTTTAGAAATCAACAACAACAAAAATAGACGAGGTATAGGTCCTAGCAGACATTATCGCCTGCAGCCCGCTACATCTATCTCCAGCCTCATTTCTGACGTCACTACCGCTACCACCATAACCAAGGACAACAATGCTTCGCTTCCCTCTGATCCACCTGCTTCTTCCTGTGTTTATGACTTTAATAAAACGAGTTCTGATCATGTGTATCATGGTGTGTATGAAACTGTAAACCCCCAAACTTCCCCAGTTCTTTCACCAGCTTCTAGGCCTGACTCTCAACCCAAACTTTTGTCTGCTCTTCCACTCTCCACATCTTTACCATCGCCTTCATCCTCTTCCACTGACAGTTATCCTAATTCACCACAGTTATTATCGACCTCTCTGCCTTCTTCTAACATCCTTCACATGTGCATGTTCAACGTGCAATCTGTCTGCCCAGAAGGTGAAGCTTATCTCATTTCTGATTTCATCTCTGAAAAGAACATTGAACTAACAGTTCTTACAGAAACCTGGTTAAAACCACACGGTCATGAACAGAAAATAGAACAACTGACACCACCTGGTTATAAAACTCGTTCTTTTTCCCGACCCTCCCGTGGAGGTGGCATTGCCATCGTTTATAAAGATACACTCGGACCTGCTCTTTCTTTCTGTCACTCCCTTCCTTTCTCACCTGAATCTTTCGAAGTCTGTGAACTCAACCAACACACCTGGCCACTCTATTACTTTCTGCTGTCTTTACCCTCCACCTCCAAGCCGTAAGAATAATCTCACATCTTCCATCTCGAGTTTCAGTCACTCCTGGATCACTACAGCCTCTCTCCCAGAAAGCTCATCATTCTCGGTGACTTTAACTTCCATTTTGATAACCAGTCTTCTTCTGATGTCAAACGTCTGTCTCTTTCTTTGTCGAACCACTCTCTTTCTCAGCTGGTAAACTAAGCAACACACAGATCAGGACATATTTTAGACTGGCTATATACTGATGTTTCCCAAGATCTGATCACATCTGTATCTATCAGCGCTTTGATTTGTTGCTTTACAAGATTCAGCGCTATATAAATTCCATACATTATTATTATTATTATTATTATTATCACCTGATGAACTACTTTCTGATCATTCCGCTGTTCTTTTTTCTCTGAATATTGCAAAGCCTATCAGAAAGAAAAAGTACCCCGTCGCAACCTTAAGAACATAAATATTCAAACTTTCTCTTCACAAGCTGCTGAACGCCTGTCACAAACCTCTGACAACAATAACCCCTCTAAACACTACAATGATGTTCTCAGCCAACTGCTTGATGAGCATGCACCTCCTACTGACCGTCTCCTGCCTGATAGGCCATGTGCGCCATGGTACACCCATGATATCCTGGTCACAAAGCGCAAACGTAGGCAACTAGAGCGGCAGTGGCGAAAATCAAAAACGGAAATTGATAAGCAGCTCTTTCGAAAACAAGTAAACAAAGTCAAATCTTTAATTCTTTCAGAAAAAACAAAGTATTAGTCTTCTCAAGTTCTTGATGCCAAGTCTAGGAAATCTCTCTTTTCCCTCACATCTACTCTTCTTGGATCTGTGAAGGCAAGCCCTCTGCCTTCCATCCTCAACCACTCTGAACTTCCTTCTATATTTGCTGCATTATTTTCTGAAAAAGTCTATAACACTCGCTCCAAACTGGATCAGACTCCTTTCCAGCCTGCACTTCCTGATCCCCAATTCTCTGGCACTCCTCTCCTTTTCTTTCATCCGACAAGTGAGAAAGAAATCACGATAATTCTGAAAGAAATGACTGTAAAATCATGTGATCTTGATCCCATACCTGCTTTTCTTTTCACCGAGTGCCTACCACAACTCATACCCGCTATCACGAAAATAGTAATCTCATCTCTTGTTTCAGGAAATGTTCCATCAGCTCTCAAGACTGCTATAGTCACACCTCTACTCAAAAAGCATGACCTTGACCCTAACATTCTGAAGATATATAGACATGTTTCCAATCTAACTTTCATTTCTAAAGTCCTTGAAAAGGTAGTTCTCAAACAGCTCAACAACCACCTTCTCTCCAACAATCTTCTTCCTGAGTTTCAGTCTGCCTATCGCGTCAACCACAGCACTGAACCACCCTAGTACACACTTTAAACACGCTTCTACTTGCCTCTGATTCAGGGAAAATCTCCCTTGTCACTCTACTCGACTTATCAGCAGCTTTTGATACTATAGACCACTCAATTCTCTCCCGTCTTCAAAAAACGTTCGGTTTTACTGGCACGGCACTCACCTGGTTTAGTTCATACCTTACTGACCGATTCCACACATTTGCAGTAAACAAGATTCAATCAATACCTGCCAAACTGGAATGCGGAGTCCCACAGGGATCAGTCTAGGCCCTGTTCTTTTCACTCTTTACACTGCCCCACTGTCACATATAATAAACCGTCATCAAATCAACCATCAATTTTACGCAGATGACTCTCAGATTCAAAGCAGTGTTACTCCTGAAAATCTGCCTTCTCTCGTGACAAATATGGCCCGCTGCTTTGAAAATATTCAAAACTGGATGACACAGAACAAATTACAGCTAAATACAGATAAAACTCAAGCCATGCTTGTAGAGACCAAACACAAACTCTTTTCCATTACAACGGCTTCAATAGAACTCGGCAATACATCAGTCCCTCTATCCACTGCTGTGAAGTATCTAAGTGTTGTTATCGACAACACTCTATGAAAACATTCATCACCCAGACCTGTCAATCGTGCTACTATCAATTACGGCGTATTAGTGCTATTCGAAAGTACCTGTCCACCGATGCAACAGCCAAACTTGTCACTTCTCTCATTCTTTCACGTCTGGACTATTGCAATTCTCTTTTGTCTGGTCTGCCAGCATCATCTATTCACTCCCTTCAACGTATACAAAACTCCGCAGCTCGACTAGTTCTCAGAAAGAAAAAATCTGAGCACATTATTTCTCTCTTGCGATCTCTCCACTGGCTGCCTGTGCCACAGAGAGTAAATTATAAGATCAGTACCCTCTGTTACAAATGTCTCCACAAAACTGCACCCTCCTACCTCTGTGAATGTCTTAACCTGTACACTCCTTCACGTTCCCTCCGCTTTGCTGCAGATACCTTGTGCCTACGAATACCTAGATTCAACTAATCCACTGTTGGCCACCGCTATTTCTCTATTTCGGGTCCATCGACCTGGAATGAGCTTCCTCTCCCTCTTCGCCAGAAACCTAGTTATGACATTTTTAAATCCAGCCTCAAGACATTCATTTCATACCTAAGACCCTCCCCCCATCTGTTTCATATCAGAGCTATCCCATGTTCACTAACCTATGCCCTATCATTCTGCTAAAGTATACGACCTGTGTGAGTGTGTGTGTGCTTTTGAAAAACATTTGACTATTTACATTTTATTTCATAGATTTTGTCTGCAGCCCACCATGTTTGTAAATATCTGTTTGTTTAAACTATTGATTATTTATCATTGATTGCATGACTGCTTTTAAATACCTTGGCGCTACACTCACAAAGGACGGGCGATCGACGACAGAAATCAAAGTCAGAATAGCCATGGCAACATCTTCCATGACAAAACTCACCACCATATTTGAAAAGTAAAGAGATCAGTTTCCCAATCAAACCAAAGCTCTACAAAGCCCTAATTCTGATTATCCTGCTGTACGGAAGTGAAACCTGGACATTGACTGCTGAAACAGCAAAGCGAATTCAGTCATTTGAAACAAAATGAAATAGAAAACTGCTGGGCATATCCTGGAGAGAACGAAAGACCAATGACTTTGTCAAGAGTCAAATAACACGGCTGGCAGGTCCACAGGAACCCCTTTTCACCATCGTCAAGAAGAAAAAGCTGACATGTTTCGGCCACGTCACCCGCCACAACACTCTACCAAAAACAGTACTGCAGGGAACACTCGAAGGTGGCAGAAAGAGGGGAAGACAGAACAAGTCATGGATGGACAACTTAAGAGAATGGATCAGGATGAATGACTCGGCACTACTGCGCAGAGCCGAGGACCGAGATGGATGGAGGAGGCTTACCACGGCATCGTCTTTCGTGTCTCCCCCACGACCGCCAAGGTCACGGGTCTGATGATGATGATGATGATGATGATGATGATCCATGACTGTGTAAGATTAGGTGGAATGCATGCGCTTTGATTTGTCTTTGCAAGATATAGCGCTATATAAGTTCCATTCATTATTATTTATTATTTTTTCATGATGGTTTTGATTTGTTGTGTTCTAAACGTTAATATCATTACAAGCCCAACAGTTCAAAATGGTTTCGACAGTGCAGGTACAGACACATTACATTTTATAATCGTGAACTCTTTTACTGTATAAAACATTCAGTGATCCAAATGGATGTTTGTTTGAAAATATTCCTTAAGAAATATCTGTTAATGATCACAATGAGAACAAGTGTGACAGAAAATGACAAAAGAAGTGAGAACACAGAGGAGGATTTGGGAGACGTCTATGCAGGAATGAAACCATGCCCCCTCTTCCCTCTATCATTTTATCAAGCATAAGATCCATTGGCGCCACAACAACTAATCTGAACTTTTATGAACTGTGAGACTGATGAGAGAATTTCGCGATGTATGTGTACTTTGTTTGACAGAAACTGTTTTTATTGATGGTTTTGGAACCCTTTTTAGAACTGATCCTGATAAAGTTTTAAGCGGTAAATTACAAGGTACCGGGGTGTGCCTGTACGTCATCCAACAATATTGCAACAGTGCCAATGTGACAGTTCGAAAGCAGCTGAGTACTCCTGACATTGACTTGATCTCAGAGTCCCTGCACCTGATTACCTTCCCGTGAATTTGGACAGGTTTTTATCACCCTCATCTACACCCTGCCCTCTGCCAACACTGCACATGCTGCCAATCTCGTTGTGCAAGAATTACAGATGTTTTCTTCTGATGCTCTTAATTGTATCCTTGGTGATTTGAATCAGTGTACTTTACCATCTGTTTACCTTCTTTTAAACAATGTGTTTCATGCCCAACACGTGGAAATAATAAACTCGATCTTTGTTTTGGCAATATTTTTAATGCATACAGATATTTGACACTACATGAAATTGGTAAATCTGATCATAAAACGGTTTATATTGTTCCTGCCTACCAACTTGTTTTGCAAACTCAGTCTGTTTTAAAGAAAACTGTAAAAGTATGGAAGAAAGATAGTGTTGAGCATGTGTTTTGATTGTACAGATTTGGATATCTTTTTAAACTCCTCTGTTGATACGAATGAGGTAGCTAATATTGTTTCTGATTACATTAAGTTCTGTGAAAATATGTTAATTCAAGAGAAAACTGAAAATTTTTCCCAATAACAAACCCTGGGTCACCAAATCTTTAAAGAAATCTCTTAACAAAAAGAAAATTGCTTTTCAATCAGGAAATACCTTGGCTAAAAAAAGAAATACAAGCAAAACTTAGAAATGAAATACTGTATGCTAAGACACAATACAAAACAAAAGTAGAAAGACAGTTTCAGTCGGGGAATATGAAAAGTGCATGGTCTGGTCTGAAAACTTTGTCAGGACAGACTAAAACACGAAACACATCCAGTTTGCCAGAAAAAGAATGTGTTGACATTTCTAATAAACTAAATGATTTTTATTGTCGTTTCGAGCGCAATCCTTCAGCATCTTCTTCCACAAGTCAGGGATGCCCTTGACCCTTACCAGTTCACTCACTCACTCAGTCCCATGTCTCAAAGGACGTAGGGGGGACATGAGAGAAGACGCGACAGAGATCTTTTTCCATGCTTCACGATCCTGTGTGGGTAGTAGAAGGTGTTGCAGGGGTTGGGCGGTCCATTCTTTGATGTTGTCAACCCATGATTTCTTTTGGCGGCCTCTTCTTCTCTTGCCTTCAACTGCTCCCTGCAGGATGGTTTTTGCTAAGGTGTTGTGTCTTGTGGTGTGACCAAACCACATCAGTTTTCTCCTCTTTATGGTGGAGAGCAAAGGTTCTTGGGGGCCCACACGCTTTTTGATTTCTTCTTTCACATAGTTGTTGGTCTTGTGTTCTTTGTATGATATTTTGAGGAGTCTTCTGTGGCACTTGTTCTCGAATGCTTGAATTCTCCTCTCTAGCTCTACAGATGGTTCCCTTTTGAACAACAATGAGGCGGGTGCAGCGTTTTTCATACCATCTTTGAAAATAGGGAGATCATTTTATGTAGGAAAGAATCTATCTATTTTTACAGCTGAATTGTCTGCTATTTTGATGGCTTTATATTATCTTCTAGATTTTCCTAAAGACGTATTGGAAACGCTTTTTTGTGTTGATTCCATGTCAGTCTTACTTGTTCTGAGAAACTTAAGTTCAAAATTGAGACAAGATCTCATGATTGAGAATAGTCATCTAATTCATTTTCTGATGATACGAGGCACTGGTGTTACCTTTTGCTGGATACCCTCGCACTGTGGTATCTACTTTAATGAACAAGTTGACAGAATAGCAAAATGTGGAGCTAAGCATACGAATGGGTCTTGCAGCATAAGTGTTCCTCTATTCATCCATGAGGGCTATAACATGTTACAAAATGCATGTTAGAAACACTTCAAAAAGAAATTACAATCCTGGAGTGACGATGTAGCCCATGTATCATCTTTTGATAAGATCTAATATTGATAATATTTATATGAATATAGAAATGTTGTATCTCTTACTTACAGGTTTAAGCTCATTACTTTTAGAACTAATTTTTTTTTTAAAGCAGCATGCATCTGTAGCGAAAATCTTTCCAGTGATCACATTCTTTTACATGCAGAGATCTGAAAAACTTTTTACCTGTCCTCCCAGTCCGTAGCTTAAAGCAAACTCTAAAAGACATTCCATTAATGAAACATATTGCATTGTCATTAAGTCATACCCCTATTTACAGACTCATTTAACATAAGGATCGGATCTAGTTATATGAATTGCAAAGTCCATATGGTAGCTGTTATTTTTTTTCTTTTCAGATATCTTGTTTATGCTTTTTTCATTATAGTTTTATTTGTCACTACGCGGCAATGACACTAACTGTAACAAACGTAAAAGCTTTTTCCTCACGTGGGTCTCACCACATGCAAAACGGACTCAAAGAACATATTGTAAACCTTGGAATCCACCACCTGGAAAACCAGTCGAGGAACACATGCGGGCATAGTCATCAACTGCAGCTGCTTCCGTCTGCCCCCATTACTTCTGACGTCACTTCCACAACAACTGTTACCAGCCACAACACTTTCTTGTCCTCCAGATGCTTCATCCTTTGTCTGTGACTCTGACGGTTCTGTCCGTGGTGTGTGTAATGATTTTCTTGAGACTATAAATCCCCTGACTGACCCAGTTCTCCAACCTCTCTGCCTCCCTCAAACCTTCTCCATATGTGTCTACTTAATGCACAATCTATCTGCCCTGATGGTAAAGCCGACTTAATTTCTGACTTCATTTCTGAACACAACATAGATCTAACCTTTCTTACAGAAACTTGGCTAAACCACTTGGTCACGAACCAAAGACAAAACAGCTGACACCACCTGGCTACAAAACTCTTTCTTTCCCCCGACTCTCCCGTGGAGGTGGCATTGCCATCATCTACAAAGACACTCTGCATCCAACTCTTTCTATCTGTCACTCCCTTCCTTTTTCACCCGAATCTTTTGACATATGTGAATTCAAACTCAACTTACCTGGCCACTCTGTTACTTTCTGTTGCCTTTACCATCCGCCTCCCAACTGTAGAAACAATTTGACATCTTCAGTTTTCCACCAAAAGTTTGTCACTTCTTAACTATTACAACCTCTCTCCCAAGAAACTTATCAATCTTGGTGACTTTAACTACCACTTCGACAACCAGTCATCTCCTGATGTCAAGCGTCTTTCTCTTTCTTTGTCTAACCACTCTCTTTCCCAGCTGGTAAACGAACCAACACACAGATCAGGTCACATTTTATACTGGCTTATTACCGATGTCTCACAAGGTCTAGTCACGCCTAGTCTGTATCTGTCACTGACAAACTGCTCTCCGATCATTCTGCCATTCTTTTCTTCCTCAACATTGCAAGGCCTATCAGAAAAAAAGAAGTGTATTACCTGTCTCAACCTCAAGGCCATGGATATTCGAACTTTTCTTTCCCAAGCTGCTGAATGTCTATCACAAATCCCTGACCATACTAAACACTACAATACCGTCCTCAGCCAACTTCTTGATGAGCATGCTCCTCCTACTGACCATCTCCTGCCTGATAGGCCCTGTGCACCATGGTACACCCATGACATCCTGGTCGCAAAACGCAAACGCCGACAACTAGAGCGGCAATGGCGATAAACAAAAACTGAAATAAACAGCTTCTTTGTAAACAAATCAACAAAGTTAAAACCTTAATTCATTCAGCAAAAACAAACCATTATTCTTCTCAAGTTCTTGATGCCACGTCTATGAAATCTCTCTTTTCCCTCACATCTACTCTTCTTGGATCTGTGAAGGCAAGCCCTCTGCCTTCCACCCACAACCACTCTGAACTTCCTTCTATATTTTCTGCATTCCTTTCTGGCAGAGTCCGCAACATTCGCTCTAGCTTGGATCAGACTCCTTTCCAGCCTGCAGTTCCTGATCCCCATTTCTCTGGCACTCCTCTCCTTTCCTTTCATCCCGCAAAGGAGAAAGAAATCGAGATAATACTGAAAGGAATGACTATAAAATCATGCGATATTGACCCCATACCTGCTTCTATTTTCGCACAGTGCCTGCCACAGCTTATACCCAGTATCACAAAAATAGTAAACTCATCTCTTGTTTCTGGAAATGTTCCTTCAGTTCTCAAAACTGCTATAGTCACACCTCTACTCAAAAGGATGACCTTGACTCTAACATTCTGAAGAACTATAGACCTGTTTCCGACCTACCTTTTATCTCAAAAGTCCTTGAAAAAGTAGTTCGGAAACAGCTCAACAACCACCTTCTCTCCAACAGTCTTCTTCCTGCGTTTCAGTCTGCCTATTGCGTCAACTACAGCACTAAAACCACACTAGTACACACCTTAAACACGCTTCTACCTGCTTTTTTCTCGGGTAAAATCTCCCTCTCACTCTCTGTCTATCTATCTGTCCCGTAGTCTGACGACCGTGGGGGCACCCTCAAAGACTCAACAACCAGTTCCCTCCATTCCTCTCTCTGTTCTGCCTTTCTCAGGGTTTTGTTGAGTTCTAGACCTGTCCATTCGCTGATGTTATCCTCCCAGCTCTCCCTTGGTCTGCCTCTTCTTCTTCCTCCTTGGACAGTGCCTTGTAAAATTGTCTTTGCAAGTCCTTTGGATCTTGTGACATGCCCATACCATTTAAGTTTACGCTTTTTTACGATCGTTAGAAGGTTCTCATAGGGTCAATGGTTTGCTGGATTCTGTTATGCACGCTTTCGTTGCTCATGTGGTCTTTGTAGGAGATGCCAAGGAGTCTCCGAAAGCATCTCATCTCCACCGCATGTACTCTTCTCTCCAAATCTGCGGTCAGGGTCCATGATTCACAGGCATACAGAAATATGGATATGACAAGAGAGCGCATTAGTCTGATCTTGGAGATAAGTGAGATATTTTTATCTCTCCAGATGGTGTTTAGTTTTGACAGTGCTGTTATTGTCTGTGCAGTCCTGCATACTACTTCTGGCTTGGATCCCTGGTCTGATACAATGGCTCCCAGGTACTTGAAGCTTTGAACTGTTTCCAGCTTCTGGTCATTAACCCTGATATCAGTGCTAATGCCGTTGGTGTTATTAGTCATCGTTTGGTCTTCTCTGCACTGATTTCCATGCCGTATGTTTTGGAGGCCTTATTCAGGTGTTCTGTTAGGCTGGCAAGCTCTTTTTCTGATCCTGCTATTCCATCAATGTCATCTGCGAAGCGGAGGTTTGTGATCGTTCTGCCACCAATGCTGACTGATCCTTCATGATGTTCCAGTGCATCAGCCATGATTCTCTCAAGGAAGATGTTGAAAAGAGTGGGTGAGAGTAGACAGCCCTGCCTTACTCCAACTGTTGTTCGAAATCATTCTCCAATGTTGTTGTTGTAGTACACTGCACTGGTGGCCTCGCTGTACAGCTGTTTGATGACTCTGATCAGGTTTGCATTGATGCTGTACAAATTCATGGTTGCCCACAAAGCTGCATGCCACACCCTGTCAAATGCCTTCTTAAAATCGATAAATACATGGTAAAGGTCTCTCACTCTACTGAACTTATATGCAGCCTTCGACACTATAGACCACTCTATTCTTCTCTCCCGTCTTCAAGAAACGTTTGGTGTTACTGGCACAGCCCTCACCTGGTTTAGCTCATACCTGACTGACCGATTCCAGACAGTCGCAGTAAACAAGATTCAGTCAGTACCTGCCAAACTGGAATGTGGAGTCCCGTAGGGAACAGTTATCGGCCTTGTTCTTTTCCCCATGTACACCGTTCCACTGTCACATATAATTAACCGTCATCAGATCAACCATCACTTTTATGCAGATGACTCTCAGATTCTAAGCAGCGACACTCCTAAAAATCTGCCTTCTCTCTTTACAAATATGGCCTACTGCTTTCAAGATATCCAAAACTGGATGATACAGAACAAAATACAACTAAACGCTGATAAAACTGAACCCATGCTTATAGGGACCAAACACAAACTCTCTTCCATTACAACAGCTTCAATAGAATTTAACAATGCATTAGTCCCTCTATCCACTGCTGTGAAGTATCTAGGGGTCATTATCCACAACACACTCTCTATGCAAAATTTTTCATTCAGACCTGCCAGTCATGCCACTATCAATTACAGCCTATTAGTGCAATTCGAAAGTACCTGTCCGCAGACGCAAAATTCAAACTCGTGGCATCTCTCATTCTTTCACGTCTGGACTATTGCATTTCTCTTTTGGCTGGTCTTTCAGCATCCTCTATCCACTCCCTTCAACGTAGTCAAAACTCTGCAGCTCGACTAGTCCTCAGAAAGAAAAAAATCTGAGCACATTACCCCTCTCTTGCGATCTCTCTACTGGCTGCCTGTGCCACAAAGAATAAACTATGAGATCAGTACACTCTGTTACAAATGTCTCTACAAAACAGCACCCTCCTACCTCCTTCTCGTTCCCTTTGCTCTGCTGCAGATTCCTTGTGCTTACGAATACCTAGATTCAGCCAGTCCACCTTCGGCCATCATCTTTCTCTGTTTCTGGTCCATCAATTTGGAATGGCCTCCCTATCTCTCTCCGCCAAAGACCTTGTGACACTTTTAAATCCCGCCTCAAGACATTTATTTCATACCTAAGATTTTCCTGTCCTGTTCCATTTCATAGCTATCCCTGTTTTTCAACAGCCAAAATCCCATTACCCAAACAAAGTGTACAACCTGTGTGTGTGTGTGTGTGTGTGTGTGTGTGTGTGTGTGTGTGTGTGTGTGTGTGTGTGTGTGTGTGTGTGTGTGTGTGTGTGTGTGAGTGTGTGCACATTTGAACTTCTTATAACTATTACTAGCTATTGGTTGCATGACTGTGTAGGAATGAGTTAAGTGCAAGCGCTTTGATTTGCCTGTGCAAGATACAGCGCGATATAAATTCCATTTATTATTATTATTATTATTATTATTACTATTATTATTATTGTGATTTATTAGTTATATGCATACCCTCACTCCCTACACACACATACACACCACTTTCGCGTCTAATATTACTATTAAATGGAAGGACGTTAAACAGCACTACTACTACTTTTACTTTACTTTTACTACTACTACTACTACTACTACTACTACTACTACTACTACTACTACTACTACTACTACTACTGCTACTACTACTACTACTACTACTACTACTACTACTACTACTACTACTACTACTACTACTACTACTATGAAGAAGAAGAAGAGAAGAAGAAGAAGAAGAAGAAGAAGAAGAAGAAGAAGAAGAAGAAGAAGAAGAAGAAGAAGAAGAAGAAGAAGAAGAAGAAGAAGAAGAATACAACATAATGCTCTACCACTTTGTGTAATATTTATTTTCTCGAGGTCAGCGTTTTTATCAGTTTTTAGTTTGTTAATACTCTCAGTCATCTCCCTTTTTGCTACTGGATCATTGAGCAGTGGTTCTTCTGACTGATTGAGTTCAATACTAGTGCTGTCCTTACGTTCTGTTACGGTTTCAAAACTCTAGTTTTTTTCTGTTGAGTGTTCCTGTTGTTGACCAGAAACAATCTTGAGTCAGTAAGAGGATCTTTCAATTTAATTGTTCTTGCTTCTTCAAAGTCTTGCTTTTTTGTCTTTTTAATTGTGTGCATTCTGATAGTTCTCTAATATATACATCTGTGTATTCTTTAACTTTGTTTTATGTTGTAGACATTTGGAAATTTTTCAGAAGTCTTTTCACAGTTTTATTCTTTTATAGACATTCGTAGCGAAATCATTTATCATTTGTCTTTCTTTTGCCACAGTCCTCACCATACATGCAGCCGCTTTATACCATGCTTGTACAAATAGTATGTCAATACTTTAATTAATGTATATACTTACTAATTGGTGTGGTTCGTGGATATTAACTCCGAACTTTCCGTAGTTCAACAATTTTCAAAAACTTATAGAAACTTTATCTTCTGACCAAACTATTTAATTCTTTTGCTAGTTTTAGATGTTCTGTAGGCTTAAACATTTCACGTTGACATGCCATTTCTAATGGTCAGTGCCATGAAGCAATATGATCACTTATAGTTACGTCATTAAGTTGTGAAAACCTGTATCTACTGCACTACATCCATGTGGTGATAAGAGAGAGAGTGTGAGAGAGAGCTCTGAATTCTGAACAGTTTTAATATATACATTGACCTTAGGCCACAATACACGGAGTTTGGGGGAAGGGGTACTGTGCAACTTGTGATAAAATTAATATGAAAAAACAATAATTATCTTGAACAAGCATGAAACTTGATAAACAATTATACTATACCCCCATCAATAACTTTATCAGTACACATAAAAATCAGTATCAGTCAAAATGCAACATATCAATTCAAGATCACAGGGACACATTTGTATATACAAAGCTTATTTAACACACCCATCATTAAATGATACTTTGACCCAAAATGTTTCCTTCTATTAATGGCTTGAAAAATTTATCTGGAGAGATAATGACAGTGATCTCTATTTGAGTAGGATTAATAATAATAATAATAATAATATATGGAATTTATATAGCGCTGAATCTTGTAAAAAACAAACAAATCGAAGCGCTTGCACTCAATCATTTACAGGCATGCAACTCTCTTTAAACATAATGAACAACAGATTTCAAATCCATGCGCGCGCACGTACGCACGCACGCACGCACACGCACGCACACACACACACACACACACACACACACACACACACACACACACACACACACACACACACACACACACACACACACACACACACACACACACGGAACAACACTTAGAAGGTGAAAGATGCTGTTGAAAATTAGGGACAGATATGTGGGGGGAAAGTCTCAGGTAGGAAATAAGTGTGTTTTGAGGCTGGATTTGAAGGTATCAAGTGAAGGCTTTTGGCGAAGTGAAAGAGGGAGGTCATTCCAGGTGGATGGACCAGAAACAGAGAAGGAGCGACGGCCAGCAGTGGTTTGTTTGAATCTAGGTTTTCGAAAGCACAAAGTATCTGCGGCTGAACGAAGGGAACGGGATGGAGTGTACAGGTGAAGACAGTCACAGAGATAAGAGGGTGCAGATTTGTGGCGACATTTGAAACAGAGGGTATTGATTTTATACTCCAGTCTTTGTGAGACAGGCAACCAGTGAAGAGATCGCAAAAGAGGAGTGATGTGTTCAGATTTTTTCTTTCTTAGGACCAGTCGAGCTGCAGAGTTTTGTATGCGTTGAAGAGAGTGGATAGATGATGTTGGTAGGCCAGCCAAAAGAGAATTACAGTAGTCTAAACTTGAAAAAATGAGAGATGTGACAAGCTTAGAAGTTGCATCAGTGGACAGATACTTGCGAATCGCGCTTATGCGCCGTAATTGATAGTAGCAAGACTGGCAGGTCTGGGTGATGATTTTTTTCATAGACAGTGTGTTGTCAAGAACTACTCCTAAATACTTCACAGAGTTGGACAAAGGAACTGACGTATTGCCGAATTCTATTGAAGTTTTTGCGATAGAGGAAAGTTTATGTTGGGTCCCTATGAGCATGGCTTCGGTTTTATCGGCATTAAGTTGTAACTTGTTCTGAGTCATCCAGTTTTGAATGTCTTGAAGGCAGTAGGACATATTTGTCAGGAGGAAAGGCAAGTTTTCAACAGTATCGCTGCACTGAAGCTGAGTATCATCGGCATAGAAATGATGATCAATATGGTGGTTGTTTATTATATGTGAGAGTGGAGCAGTGTAGAGAGTAAAGAGAACAGGGCCCAGGACTGATCCCTGCGGGACTCCACATTCCATTTTGACAGGTTTGTATTGAATTTTGTTTATAATAACTTTCTGGAACCGGTCTGTGAGGTATGAAGTAAACCAGGTGAGGGCTGTGCCGTTAATACCAAACGTATTTTGGAGGCGAGAAAGAAGAATTGAGTGATCTATGGTATCAAAAGCTGCAGATAGGTCAAGAAGAGTGAGGAGGGAGATTTTTCCTGCATCAGAAGCAAGTAGAAGTGTATCTAAAGTGTGGACTAGGGTGGTTTCGGTGCTGTGGTTGGAGTGATAGGCAGACTGAAAAGTGGGAAGAAGATCATTGGAATGAAGGTGACTGTTGAGCTGTTTGAGAACAACTTTTTCTAGTACTTTAGAGACAAAGAGTAAGTTTGAGACAGGCCTATAATTCTTCAGAATGTTGGGATCGAGGTCGTGCTTTTTCAGTAGAGGTGTGACTATTGCTGTTTTAAGAGCTGATGGAAAATTTCCTGACACAAGAGATGAGTTTACTATTTTAGTGATAAGAGGCACATGTTGTGGAAGGCATTGTGAGAAAACAGGAGCAGGTATGGGATCAAGGTCGCATGATTAACATGATTAACAGTGATATATTGATTCATCTCGTTAAAAACGAATCTCTTAAATCTGAGTACATTGAACATTAAAGCACAAAATGGGTTTCATTTTAAAATTTGATATATGTGTGTGAGAGAGTGACAGACAGACAGACAGACAGACAGAGACACACATAGGCTTACAGAGAGACACATACAAAGTAGGACAGATATACAGATCAGATAGGAGAGAGAGAGAGAGAGAGAGAGAGAGAGAGAGAGAGAGAGAGAGAGAGATCCAAATTCAAATTATTTTATTTTATTTCGAAAACACTATTAAGATCCGTGCCTTTTTTTTAGGGATACATATATGGATAAAGTAAACTCGTACCCAAAACCCCAAAAAACAAAAACGACACACCCCCCCCCACAACACCCCCCACACCCCCACACAAACACCCAACACAAACCACACACTCCATCAAACAGGAAAAAAAAAAAAAAAACCCCCCACACCAAAAAAAAACCCGACACACACAATAAAACACCGCACGCACGCACGCACGCACGCACGGCACGCCGGGACGCAAGCACGCACCAACACCACACCAACACCACACCCGCAAAGAAACAAAAAGGAGAGAAAACAAGAAAGGAGAGGGGTTGCAACCAATTAATCCCCCTAAGAAAAAACCCCCACAATTAAAAGGGGAAAAAAAACCATAAAATAAGCAAAATCATAACCTTTTATCAGAATATAAATGTAAAAAACATTATTTAAATTAAAAAAGCAAAAATAAAAAGGAGGAGAGGGGGTAGGGGAATAAAGGGGGGGGAGGGAAATCAACTCGAAACGAAAATTTTAAAGAGGGTCATTGGGAAGCCAGGGTTCTTTACACCCGGCCCTTGGGGGAAAAAAGTGAAACAAACATAAATAAACCAATTGATCAACAAACAAGATAATATCAAAAAGCAAAGAAATGAATCATTCAAATTGCCATTCAATTATTGACTGAAGTCATGAAATCAATGAAAGACCCCAGAAGTAAACCAATCGAATAAATAAACAAAACCAATTAAACACTGGCAAACTCCCATCCTTGACACCCGCTCCCCTAAACAGATAACCCTCCCCCAAAAACAACAGACACAACACACACACGCACGCACGCACGCGCGCACGTACGCACAAACACACACACACACACACTACGCATACATATGCACAGACACGCAACTACACGTGCGAGCTTGCACAAATCACACAAATTGTCCATGAATACAAATCCATACGCATGTACATTTCCCACATATCATAACAGCCTTATGTCATCAATCATCAAAATACCATAGCCACACATTACACCGTCAAAACCAAACAATGAACATTATTTGAGCACGAAAAAAACAAACCACAGAGCATCCAAAACACACCACACACACACATACATACACACACACACATACTCACACACATTTGCGCGCGCTTGCACGCACACACACTCACACACACAGAGTTCAACAAGCACGCTCACCCAATGCTTATTACATAAAATTAAACAAGTGTGTGTGGTGCCCTTTTTGAAAGATGATAGGCTACTTTTCTCTTTTATAATGACTGGGATTTCGTTCCATAATTTGCTACCAGAGTAAACAAGGGATGACATAAAGAGGTCGGTTCTTGGACGAGGAATAACAACACTACTTTTGTTACAGACAGTTTTAACAGGGAACCTCTAACAAAGATAATGAGGGGCTAGTTTATTCATAATCTTATACATAAATACACCTTTATTAAAGAAACAATGTAAACTAAAAGGAAGAATGTTCAACTCTTTGTAGGTATTAGTTTCTAAGGAAGTAGTTCTAAGCAGAATTAACTTGAGATAACGTTTATATACTCTCTCAAGTTGTCCTAAACAGTTTTTACTTGCCAAATCCCAGCATGTAGATGCATAATCAAGATCAGGTTTTATGTAAGCGTAGAAGAATAGTTTTCGAGTATGCTGATCAAGGAAATGTTTTATTCGGTTAAGTTGGAATAGCTGCTTCTTAGATTTTTTTAAATACTAAAAACATGATCAGACCATGACAAGTTATTATCAATATGTAGACCAAGTAGTTTATATGAGCTGACTTCTTCTAATACTTCATCGTAAATCTTTATTCCATTTAGTTTTGGTTTTAAGGTTTTGGCGCTTTTGTCTTGTTGCAACAACCATGAATTCAGATTTCAGTGGAAGGAGAGCCATGTGACTGCACTCTGTCCATGCTGCTAGATTGTTTAAATCTTTTTGCAAAATTTTACCTACAGAGTTTACATCATGATCCGCTGTATGTATGGTAGTGTCGTCGGCAAAGAGTTCACAAGTGGAAGAAACATGGAGAGGAAGATCATTGATATATATTGAAAAGAGGACTGGCCCTAGCACGGAAATTTGAGGAATACCATACTTAACTGGCAAAAGGGACGACATAATTGAATCTTGATAAACAGATTGTCTTCTTTTATCAAGAAAAGAGGTAATTAGTTTTAGTGAGTGCCCATAAACCATACATAGCCAGTTTCTTTACTAGGAGGTTGTGATCAATACAGTCAAATGCCTTGGCAAAGTCTACAAAAATTGCTCCAGTTAAGATATTATTGTTAATATGTAAATGCTATTGCTCTATGATATTGCTGAGTACAGTATGACATGAATGATTTTCTCTAAACCACTTTGATTAGGATTAAATAAGTTATGTTTAGTAAAGTGTGACAGAAGATGTTTCTTTAAATGCTTTTTTAAAGGTTTAGATAAGATAGATAGAATCGAAATAGATCGATAGTTGGAAGGGTCATTTGGATCTCCAGATTTAAGAAGAGGTATAACTTTGGCATCTTTAAACATTTGAGGATAGCAACTTTTTTCAATACAGAGATTATAGATATATGTAAGATGTTCAGAGATTACTTGCGCGTAAATCTTCAAAATTTTGCTGTCTAAATTATCTAAACCACGGGAGCTTGTTTGCTTTAATGGACACAATTCCTTATGCACTTCATGCACACCAATATATTTGAAGGACAGTTTAGACTTTATTGACTTGGAGTTACAAAATTCCTGTAAAAGATGTTAGTCATTGAATTCTGAGCGGTCAATGTTTACAATTTTTTCTGCAATAGATCAAAAGTGTTTATTGGTCTTTTCTGCAGATAGACCCATACCTGATGAAGCACATGATGAAGATGATTTACCAGCTAACTGATTAATTGCTTTCCAGAGAGACTTTGTGTCCTTCTTAGATGATATTAACTCACTAAAATATTTCTTTTTTGCAATTCGTTTCATGAATGTTACTTTATTACGCTGCTCCTTAAATGTTTCATCTTTTCCTGTTGATTTTAGTAAGTTATCTCGGACGGCTATGGCTTCAGTGATTTCATCAGTTAACCAGGGTGGTTTATCTCTAGCTTTTACACGTTTGATTCTAAGAGGAGCATGACTATCAAAGATTGATGAAAAAATATATATACCAAATTTCAAGTGCTTTGTCTGGGTCAGTAAACTGATAAACATCAAGAGAGTAGCTTTACATAAGTCGGACAAAAAATGTTCTGCATTAAACGTTCTAATAGCTGCGAAAAGAAATGTATTTGTGTTTGCATCTGGGTATTTTAGCCCCTTTTCAGACCATGTAAAACATACAGGATAGTGATCGCTTAGGCCATATACAGGTACAGACAGTTCAACAATGTTAGATGGATTGGTTGTGTATATATGGTCAATCAATGTTTCAGAACGTGGAGTTTTCCATTGTTGGAATTTTTAAACCAATTGTGACAGACTATACACCTGAAAGATGTTTTTTCCATTTATCATTAGGCTTGAGAAAATCAATATTGAAATCACCAAGTAAAATTATTTCATTGAGTAGTTACAAACTACATCCATCATTTGTTCAAAATTATCAAACCAGCTAATGCGTTCATCGGGGTTTTCGATACAAAAATCCTACTAGTATTGGTTTGGCTCCTTTCAGCGTACTTCTAGCCATATACATTCAATGTCATAGTTATCAAATAATGTTATCTGCTTATAATTTACTGACTGATGTATACAATTTAAATTAAACCCTGTTTCAAAATTTGATTTTGGCATCTCATCTGATAGAATTATAGCCCGGAACTGAAATTATATCATCTGCCACATTATGTGACAACCTTGATTCGGAGAAGCCAAAAATATGAAAGGAACTATTTACATTTGACAAAATGGAGGGCAAATCTGAAACTTTATTTAGCAGATGACAAACATTTAAAAGCTTACTTTGAATCCATATCTAGTTAGCCAACCATCGGAATTGGACAGATTGTCATAATGTATAGATTTAGTCAAAACAATTAAAAAATTCATTCACTATACAGTAGAACTCGTTATAAGGTGTGCTCGGGGACCGAAAATTTTACTCCTTATAACCGAGATTCCTTATAACAGAGTTCTCGGATATAAGGAGTACCCAAGCCCAACTACCTTATAACCGGACTTTTGCCGTTTTTTCGGTGTCAGAATCAGCAACCCCTCTCTCTCTCTCTCTCTCCTCCTCTCTCTCTCTCTCTCTCTCTCACTCTCTCTCTCTCTCTCTCTCCTCTCTCTCTCTCTCTCTATCTATTTATCTCTCGCTCGTACAATGAAACAACAATCTGATGAAATTACTCAAACAGCTATATTCATCTTTTTTTTTTTAAATTCAAACAAAACAAAACAAAAACAAAAAACGCACACTTTGTTAACTGAAAGCGAGTGTAGTAACCAAACAAAAAGAAGCAAAAAGACGCTAAACAACCCCGTTTAGAACAACAAACCTGAATCCTGAAAGTAAAACAAATGTAGCAATAAGTACAGAATTATTGTTAATCGTTGAAACGATAAGTCCTTTATGAAAATAGGCACTTCACTTGGTGAATTCAGTCATGTTGATTGGCTTTACTACTGGAAACATCATCTGGCATGGTACTGCGTATGATTGAATCAAAATGTGATACGAAATGGAAAAAAAAGTCATTTAGTGTAGTAGTACTTACATCACGTAAATCTAACTAAAATACATTTTGTAACGTTCATGAAAAAGCCGTACATGTACATAACAAAGCCTGATGACCGAGGATGGGAAGGGGTGAAAGGTCTTCATTTTATCTTGAAATCAAATTTTAATTCATCTTGCATACATTCAGTTTTTTCTTTTTCTGTTTTTTTTCTGTTTTTTTTTTCCATACTTCACAGATTAACCATGCACACACATACAAAGGGCGACCAAAACCGACCCCCCCCCTCCATCTCTCTCTCCTCTCTCAGTCCCCCTTCTTTCCATTCCTCCTCCGCCCCCCCCTCTCTCTCCTCTCTTTCAGGCCCCCTGTCCTCTAATCTATGTCTTAGCCCCCCCTCCCCCCTCTCTCTCTCTCTCTCTAAGTCTGTCACCCACACACAAACACACACAGAGAAGAAGAAGAAGAAGCCTTGCCTTGCATCTGTAACCATTTTAGTAGATCTGATGGACACTGTCTAATGTGGAAATCTCGACTTTTTTCGAGAAAGATCTTCCGAACCTTGGAACTGGTTCAAGTATCTTGGCGATCTCCCCAATGTTTACATAGTGTATGAAAGGAACCCCCACCTCTCTGCAATAGCTACTTTCCTTTTTAGAGGGTTGGCTCAATCTTTCGATTATTTCAAGCTTTTCACTGAGGGACAAAGACGTCCTTTTCTTCCGTTCCGACATCTTGGAGACGAACGGAATTGAGTTTCGCGAAAGCAAAGGCCTATGAAATAACTCAACCTACTTTCGGTTTCAAGCTGGTGCAGTCGCACTCCTTATAACCGGGCTCAGGGTCGATTTGGGGGCAATATTTTTCACTCCATTATAAACGAGGTATCGTATAACCGAGCTCCTTATAACCGAGTTTTCGCAAGTCATAACAAAGAACAAAGTAAATCGGGGATTTTTTTTTTGCTCCTTATAACCGAGGTACCTTATAACCGAGCTCCTTATAACCGGGCCCGACTGTAACAATCTTATTCTGAACTTGCACAATCTTAACAAACCAACAATACAAAGTTGCAAATGGAGACTAATTATTAATATCTGCACAACACTGAAGCCTACACCACCAACAAGCACAAAATAAAGGCAGAAAGTCAAAATTTGAGAATGAAAATACCAATACAATGCAAATTAAATAAGCAAAGAAAGCGAAAGCAAGTAAAACCTTGAAGTGAATGCAAATCAAGCCACAGACTTAGAGTCAGTCCCAAAAATAACTTCAATGTCCATCTATCAATTTCTCTCAAGAGAGAATACTTTTGCCTGACTTATGATTTTCAAACAGAATAAAGTCCTTGTCTGAGCACCAGCGTGGACAAGGGACTTTATTCTGTCTGAAAAATTGGAGAGAGAGAGAGAGAGCAATGTCGTGTATTGTTGAACAGATAGTAACGATTATGGGTTCCAAAACAACAATACCATCAATACTCTTTATGATTATAACACGTACAGATCAATACATACTCTAGCTATGATAATACATTTCTTGTAAATTATAATGTGTTAATAGTCTATAACCAAAAAGTCATACGTTGAGAGAGAGAGAGAAGAGAGAGAGTAGAGAGAGAGAGAAGAGAGAGAGAGAAGAGAGAAGAGAGATTCCATCAACTTAGTCATTATTCAGAACGAGACTTATTTGACACGAAACAGAAACGTATTCAATATTCCTACAAGATATATATTGTCTGCAATTTGCTGGTTTCTTCTGGGGAAAAAAGACCACGCACGTATTTCAAAAATACTAGCAGATATTTCTCATGTTGAAAAACTTAACATTTCTGTTTTTATTAAAGTCGTTCATTTGTTAATTTCCCCTCGTCATATCCGAAAAAAAGTTCCTAAGTGATCATATGAGTTACAAACAGTAACCAAGTGATACTCAATTTGGGATTTTTTAAAATTAACAACACCTATTTTTTCTTTTTTTTCTCAGAATATTTGTATATCCCCTTGCTCTCATCATTAAATCATGGGAGCTGGTGCGAAATCACTAAATCTAGTGTCTATAACTTTCATCTTAGTTATCAAGAGATATGGTCTCTAACTATAAACATGTAAAACTGATTTTCATTTTAAAAAACAAATTTTCATTCCAAAAAATCTCTGTACCATTCTTAAAGTTTTTCTTTTGTAGCATGGCATAGTATTTTAGTATTTGATGTAAGCATTCCATAGATGTTTAAATCCAATGCTATAATTATTGTTTTGATTACAAACATCCAGTGATCCATTTACATTATTTAGTGCATTTCATGATATAACATATTTAAAGTATTTCTTTACTTACTCTGTTCAAAAACTAAATTAAAATGCACTAATGATTTGTAAAGTTCATGGGTATCTACCAAGAAGGTAAGACCATTGGTTTGTTGTGTCGTTGGTAAACTCCTAATGAGTGTCTGCAAAATTTGCGTGAATATTTTTCATACAAAAATTGAATAGATAAGCATATTTTGAATAGATTGTCTATTTAAAAAGTTTTTTCATTTCACAACAATAAGGAAACCATATTTCAGTTCCATAAAACCCCAGGCTATATGATGGTATCAAACAACTGCATAACAATATTTATTTTAAGTACACCTCCATGGAGGGCTCTTTTAAGAGCACAAATAGCTTTGTTACTTTGTTGGACTAAGTGTCTCTGGGCCTCATTAAATTTTCGGGACTGGTAAAAAACTATAGCTAGATACTCATCTCTTGTTTCAGTTATATTTTGTCCATATTTAAAATGAATATGGATTTTAAGTACAGATTGTTTGAAGATTATAAATTTTGTTTTTTCTTCATTTACTTGAAGTGATAATTCTGAGAGAGAGAGAGAGAGAGAGGAGAGAGAGAGAAGAGAGGAGAGAGAGAGAGAGAGAGAGAGAGAGAGAGAGAGAGAGAGGAGAGGACTAGGGGAAATGTTCAGCCAGCCAACCAGCCAGACAGTCAGATAGAAGAGTGCTCACATTTTTTGCCCCCCCTGTTCTTGCGGTAGGTGTAGAAGACTCCCAGACAGCTGATGGAAAAACGAACTGGTCAGGCCAGGATCATGCCTACCAGTGAAGACTTCGTGTACGTCACCTCCGCCTTCACTGTCCACCCATCCACACAAAATCATTTGTTTGTCTGTCCATATCATCCAGTCCAAATTGATACATTCAGTTGTCCAGCCACCTACTTATTCGTCGTTCATCAATCCATTCATTTGTTAGTCCATCCTCCAGCCAGCCATACAATTGTTCGTTCGCTTTCTATCTGCCGGTCCATCCATGCATCTGTCGGTGTAGGTATGCGCCCATTGTTCATTCTTTGGTTCGTCTATCCATATATCCATATATGTAGGTATGAAACGCCTATTTGCCGTCTATCACTCCATCACTTATTTTCATCCGTCCATCCACCTATTTACCCATTTATCCATCTTTCTGTCCATCCATCCATATATGATTCAGTGATGGTTTCAGTTGTTCACTGATGCAATCACGGTAGGAATTAGCCAGTCAGTCGGACAACCAGCCAATGAGTAAATCACCAGTTGTTTTTCCTTGGGGTATAATGAAAATAAGCACTCTTGTGCTTTTTCCATCAATTTCCCGTGTGTATGCAGTTTGTCCAATTTGTCATATGCTCCCACCCCACACAATAGCTTAGTGGTAGAACATTCCGCTCGCAATCTGACGACCCGGGCTCGATTCCCGTTCAAGGGATATTTTCCACCTGGAGTTAACATCAGTGCAGACTCCATTCTCCCCAAAAGTCCTTCGGATGAGACTATAAACCAAGGCCCGTGTGCGAACACACGCAGAACATTTTTGCGCACACGTTAAATCCTGTTCCGCTTTTCGTAAGAGTAGGCCATTGTGTGCCAGTGGGAACGGATGACAGTAATTTACAAAAACTACATACACACGGGCACTGGATGAAAGAAGCACATAAGTGCTTATTCCATTATCCTCGATATAAAAGAAAAAATAATAAATGAATAACTCTTTCACAAAATAGTGAGCCAACCAGCCATTCAATCAGCCAGCCAGCCAACCAGTCAATTTATTATTTGTTTATTTCCGGATAATGGAATAAGCACTCATAATGCTTTTACATCCAGTCTCCGTGTGTATGCGGTTTGTAAATTTTGTCATCTGTTCTCACCGGCACACAATGGCCTACTCTTTCGAAAAGTGGAACAGGATTTAACGTGTGCGCAAGATGGTCTGCGTGCGTTCGCACACGGGACCTTGGTTTACAGTCCTATCCGGAGGACTTTTGGGGAGAGTGGAGTCGGTACTGATGTTAACTCCAGGGTAAAAAATCCCCTCGAACGGGATTCGAGCCCGGGTCATCTGATTGCGAGGGGAATGTTCTAACCACTTGGCTATCCCGTCACCTAGTCAATCAGTCAGCCCGCCAGTTTATCAGCCTGCCAGTCAATTAGCGACCATTCAACGAACCATTTCGCAAGTCACTGAGTCACTACTCAGATTTTTAAATGTCTTCTAATGAATATATTCATCAATTCAACCATCCATCAATCGATCAGCCAGCCAATGTGTCGGTCAGCCAGGCAACTAATCAGTATGCCAAACAGCCCTCCAGTCATTTAGCCAACCATTATGTCTGCCAAACATCCATTCAATGAACCTATCTGCCAGCCAGCCATTCCACCAACCGATTCAAAATCTAGTCTGCTACTAGCTATGTTAAAGTGATTTCAAACAAACCCTTCATTGTCTCACCTGTCGGCATCACAGGGAACGGTGTTAACCCCGTTACAACCAATGAATAATGAACATGATCCTCCCTCTTTAAGTAAATGTTAATTCAAATTAAATCAAATCAAATCAATTCACTTCTCTCTCTCTCTCTCTCTCTCTCTCTCTCAATCTCTCTTCTCTCTCTCCTCTCTCTCTCCTCTCTCTCTCTCTCTCTTCTCTCTTCTTCTCTGGGACTGGTTTATGACAGCTCCACATTGTACATGGGAAAAGTGACTGTTTCAGTTTGTGTATTGTGATGAATGTTTCCAACAGTGATGATATGTGACTGGTGTAGACAAAGATATTTTCAAATTACAGAAGAACTGTCAGTTAAAAATGCCGAAATTACATTTTTGCTAATAAAAAGTATACTAGATGAAAACTATTCTGTGACTGCAATTAAATTCAGGTCAAAACATAGGGGAGGCTTCCTATGCATAAACCTTGACCCATCATTGTTCATTTTTGCATTAGACTGATGAGACGGCCATGATGGGAAACAGATACCTCTGAGACAGTCTCAGGAGGAGTGGCATCAAGGTGATCCATCACATGAGAGTAAAAGTATACAATTTTATCGATGCCAGGAATAAATGGCCTTATTTTTTTATAAAGATATAAACTTAAGTGAGAGACATGCAACAACATAGTCACTGGGTTGAAGATCCCAGGGTCCATACAATCATTAACCTCACCACCAAGAAGAAGAAAAGGGCCCCAAACCCTGGACAGAAGGGCATGGGTTGACAACAGGAGTGCAAGTCCTGTGTACCCAGATTGTCATCAGCCTTGGAAGCAGAGGGCTAAGCATCACTACAGTCTCTGCATGCCCAAGAAGACCAGCTTGTGACAATCACCAGTCACGAGTGCACAAATTCTGAAGAGAACTGTTGGATCACCTCAGCAACATGCGGGCCTCAGGAATAGAGGGCAAGCCAACTACTACTACGCTGTCACCAGGGAAGACAGTATAACAGCACAGACAGAGAAGTTGTTGTGTTGTACCGTGGTACAGTTGTGCCAGGTCCCCGTTTCTACAGTGAGGTAGTGACTCACAGAAGGCAAGCTGAGCCAAGAGAATTGTTTTTGTGAAGGAGAAATCTAAAACACAGACTCTTATGTTCAAACTTGAGTTTTCTTTTGGCCAAAGACAAAAAACTGCAATGTGCACAGGCAGGAAAGTGCAATAAAGAAGACAAACTTTGACAACTGATATGAGAGCAATAACTGTGACAAAAAAATATTTAAAAACCATGGCCCTCTAATGCTGTAACCATCTTTAGAGTGATTCTGAAGTAGAAAGTAGAGAGAGATCTGATTAAAACTATTGAAAATAATGATGATGGGATTCTTGACAATGTTTCTACTGAGGACAAGGATATGACATTCCTGACAAAAGTGAGGATAATAATGATAGTGATGACACTTTTAAATCCAGCCTCAAGATATATTTATTTCAAACCTAAGATTTCCACCTCACTTTTTCATATCAGAACTGTCCCAACCTGCACTAACCCAGGTCCTATCACCCTGCTAAAGTATACGACCTGTGTGTGTGTGTGTGTGTGTGTGTGTGTGTGTGTGTGTGTGTGTGTGTGTGTGTGTGGATGTGTGTGTGTTGTGTGTGTGTGTTTTGAAATACATTTGACTATCGATTTTGTCTGCAGCCTACCATGTTTGTAAATATCTGTTGTTTAAACTATTGATTATTTATCATTGATTGCATGACTGTGTAAGATTAGGTTGAATGCAATGCGCTTTGATTTGTCTTTGCAAGATTTAGTGCTATATAAGTTCCATTTATTATCATTTTTATTATTATTATTATTATTACATCTGACAAGGCTCTTGATCAGAAATCAGACAGAAAAAGGAAACAAGATAATAATAAAAATGACTGGTGATAGTATTACAACAGGTGAAAACAGAAACTTGATGAAGAGAAAGACATCAGTGAATCAGAGACTGACAAAACAGACAGTGACAAAAGCACTGACAAAAAACAGAAAAAGCACACCCACAAACAACTAAACGTTGCCTCAGTGTTTAAGCACATAGTGAAGAGAAGACTGAAAATACGGTGGAAGAGCCAGTGAATCCACAGAGAGTGATTCACTACAAAACAGAGAGGAGGCAGTCCAAGCAAGTCCTGGGTGCGAAGCAGGGTTTACCGCCTAGGCGTGCAGCTTCTCAAGTAGGGACCACAAAGCAAAGCTGCCCAAAGTACTGCCAAAAATCTAGTAGTCAAAGCAGCATCACCATTTTTTTAATAGCTTCATTTGGTGACAGTGAAAGCAGAGATCTAACCCCAGATGGGGGTAGCCCCAGGTGGGGCCAAAATGGGGATTGGGTCAGGCCACAAAATCTTAGGGTCAGGGGCAGAAGAAACCCCTAGATCTACAGCTGAAAATCACAGGTCACGGGTTTTCCAGAAGCAGTTCAGTATGATCAATGAGTAATAGTTGTAATAAGATTCTAAACTATAATGTAAATGGTCTATGCATGAAATTGACAAAAAAGCTTTTTTTAAAGGGTGTTTTTTTTGCTTAAAAATTTTTACTTTTACAGAACGTTTTGCTGCTAATGTTGTTTTCTCCATCTTAAGTGATTATTTATGATGATTTAGTGATATTTTGTAGTCAGGTCACGGCTTAGCCCTTGCTACTGGTACCATGTAACCCAGTACTACCTGCCGCATGTGAAGTCCCGACGGCGGATCAGGCGGAGGAGGAAACCTTTCCCAACGGCTGTGAAGGCGGAAGAGGATGACCAAAGGGCGGGGGGAGCTCTTACCCTTGGCTGGAAGTCCTCCTAGGAGTTGGAACTCTGAAGAAAAAACCTGCACTTACCGAGGCTGTTCTACACGTGGCAGTTACCTGCACCTGTGGGACTCTGAGCGTCGGTAGGAGAGAGGGGAAACGGGACTGCACAACCCCTCTTCTCTTAAAAAAAGTCACCTGTGCTGGTCAGGCAACCAGGCTAATGCGGAACAATGAGGCACCCCATCAAAAACCCAGCTTCCCCAAGCCCTGCGGCGATGGAGAAGTGGTAAGGGGTTTACAGGCAGGGGATGCTGCTGGCATTCCCTAGTCACGACTCTGCACGCAGGCGGCTGTGGGGTGATGGTCGTCCGCCTTTAGACGGGGGCAGATGCGGCGCCCGTATCCTCCTACAGTGTCAGACCAGCCCTTTCTAGGTACAGATGCTCCCCCCACACGGGGAAGGGGAATAAAAGGATCCTAAAACAAAGCCTGCCTCTCTTAGTACCTAGTAGGAAACCGCACCTACTTGGACATCCAACACTAGGGGTTTCGAAACAACAGAAGAAAAAGAACCAGGAGTCATGCCCTGACTCTTGGTGCCTGGAATGTTCGCACCCTTTGAATAGGGGATGACAGACCAGAGAGGCGTACAGCGCTCATTGTAGACGCTTAATCGCTACCAGGGGGACATAGCGCCCTGAGCGAAACAGGTTTGTGCTGGTGAAACCAACTGGAGGAAGTTGGAGGGGGTTCGTCTTCTACTAGCATTGGGAAGCCGAGGGGCACCCAAGAACTCAGGTGTGGGCTTTGCAATAAAAACCAAACTTGCACGATAGCTTGACACCCTTCCACGTGGATTAAACGATAGGCTGATGACCCTACGTTGAAGCTGCCCAAAGGATCGCTTTTCCACATTCATCAGCTGCTATGCCCCAACGATGACAACCCTGATGACATCAAAGAAGCTTTCTATGAAGAGCTTAGCCGCACGATCTCAGCGGTAGACAGAAAGGACAGACTGATTATCCTCGGGATTTCAATGCCCGCGTCGGCGTGGACTCATTCCTGGCCAAAGTCCTAGGATGGCAAGTGCAACCCCAACGGACTGCTTTTGCCCCTCTCTCTGCGCACAGCATGAACTGACCATCACTAACACCCTCTTTCAACAAGCAAAACAAGTACAAGAACACAGGATGCACCCCGCTCGAAGCAGTGGCACATGCTGGACTATGTAATCGTCCAGCGGAGGGACAGAGGTGATGTTTCCATTACACACTGCATGAGAGGAGCAGTCTGTTGGTCGGACCATCACCTGGTACGCAGTAGATTAATATCAGACTTGCACGCAAGCTCCAACCAGCCAGGCAGAAACCTCCCAGGAAGCTAAACATCCACCGCCTCCCTATCACCAAGGACGCACTACAGCAGAAAATCCAAGCAGCTCTCCAAGAAACCCCTGCATCGACTGATGTAGAAGAGATATGGGGCCTTTAGAGACGCTGTATACACAGCAGCATCTGACACACTCAGCTTTGTACAGAGGAGCCACAAAGACGGTTTGACGAGAATGACTCTGAGATCTCCAAGTTCCTGAACACACTGCACAACGGCATCAGGATCACATTTCTGAATAAACAAAGCCAAAAGAAGAACCCGTACTTGCAAACCAAGCAAAATTGTACGAAGAGGCTGCGTGAGATAAAAAAGAACAACTGGTGGGAAAGAAAGTCCGAAGAGCTTCAGTCAGTGCTGACGCTCATGACATGAAGACCTTCCATGATGGTCTCCGAGCTGTATATGGGCAAGAGCCACAGGATCAACCCCTGTCCGAACCTTGGACCAGACCACTCTCCTGACAGACAAGAAAGACATCCTCTACACGCTGGCAAGCACTTCAACACCCTCCTCAACAGGGACTCATCTGTATCTGATGAGGCAATTTCAGCCCTCCCACAGCTACCAGTCAGTGATTCATAGTGCCCTCCACAAAGGCCAAGACCTGGGGAAAACCTGAAGCTGTCAACGTCAGGAAAAAGCACCAGGAGCGGATGGAATCCAGGCCCAATCTACCCAAAAGTGGAGGCGAGGTGCTGACCAGACAAGGGACCGCCCTGTTCCAACCTATCTGGGAGAAAGGGGAGGTCCCCAGGATTTCAAGGATGCTTCAATTGTCCACATTTACAAACGGAAGGGAGACAAAAATGCTGCGACAACCAACGTGGAATATCTCTTCTTAGCATTGCCCAAATCTTCACCCACAATTATACTGAACAGAAATGATTGACCATGCCTCCAACAAAAGTCATCCCTGAAGCACAGTGCGGTTTCCGCTCAGGCAGGGGAACATGTGCATGGTGTTTGCAGTACGCCAGTTGCAAGAAAAAAGTGGTGAGCAGAAAAATGGAGCTCCACATGGTCTTTGTAGACCTAAAACCCAAAGGGCCTTCGACCCCGGTGAAAACCCCCGTGGGTTTTGGAAGATCCTCCCAAAGTTTGGTTACCCAAAAAGCCTAATACAGGTGATTGCGTCATCCACGATGGCATGCAGGCGAGAGTACAGGAAAATACTGACATGTCGGATCCATTTCCTGTGGTAAAAAGGAGTGAAGCAGGGCTGCGTCCTGGCACCCACACTGTTCTTATTCTCTTCTTCTGCCTGCTGATTTTACGCTTCCAAGACTCTGACAGGGCCATCTACATTCAGTGTCGCACTGATGGCAAACCTTTTGACTTGCGGGGACTCCATGCTAGATCCAGGGTGTCTGAAAGGGACTGTTAGAGAGAGTTCCTCTTCGCTGATGATTGCGCGATTGCCGCACCACCCATGAGGGCATACAGTTCAAATTATGGACCGGTTTTTCTACCTCCTGCAGGGGCTTTGGACTCCCATAGCCTCAGCAAGACGAGTCCATGTACCAACCCGCTATTTCACAGAACGCCAGTGCCCCCCTCCCCCCCCCCACCCCCCCCCCCCCCCCCCAAGTAGATCGCTGACCAGAGATTGTCAGCGACAGTTTGCTACTGGCAGCTCCCTCCGCATGGAACCTTGATGCAGAATTACAGTGCGCATCGCCAGAGATTTGCTTCGGCAGACTCAAAACAGGTTGGAACACAAAGGCATCCCACTCAGCACAAAATCAAAACTTACAGAGCTGTCATGCTGCCAACCCTTGTTACTTTCTGTGAACATGGACGACGTATGCTCAATTCAACAGTGAGCTTTTCCAGAGATGCCCACGAAAGATCCTGAATACAGTAGCAAGAAGGTCTCCCAACCCCAGGTCTAGAGAATGCAGCCCGCCAGCATCGAAACCCTGTCAAGTACCGCTAGTGGACAGGAACGTTGTCCGAAGAAGACGCAGGATCCCCAAGGGTGCATGTATGGCCACTGAAAGAAGGCCTCCGAAAACTTGGAAAGACCCCAAAAGCGCTTCAAGGATACTTGAGAAAACGTAAAGCCTTTACAAGACATCGAAGCCTGGGAAACTGATGCCTTGAAGTTTTCGCTGGAGGAGCTGTGGTCCCGTGGCATAAAGCGTTTGAAACAAGAGACCTGGCCATGAGGAACTGAGCGAAGGAAGCCGGGCCAACTTCTGGAACATTTTCCCTGCAACCCTGTGGGACCTGTTGATCCAAATCGGCCCCTTCTCCCATATGAGGATACGTTCCTGAAGATAAGCGCCTCCTACCATCGTCGAACCGAGGAGACTCCATCGTGATAATTTTAATGTTCATTTTCAAAGGCATAATATAAAAAAACCCAGAAGTATTCAAGGGGACTTTTTAATCAGAATTTTTGCTTCTTGGGAGAACAAATGAGTTTGAGACGAAATTGTTAAAAATGACATGATTTTTTGGGTCAATGAAGATACCCTGTTGGTTTGTACTAGTGTTCTCCTTGTGATTTGATTTGAAAATCCAAACAAGGGTTAAGGATGAAAGATCTGGAGCAAGGTTATTAAGCTCTTAAAATTCATATAAGACTTTAAAATTTGATTAATAGGGGAAATTTTGATACCAAACGCTCACTATAATGCAATGTAGTAGGGGCTTTTAGATTTTGAAATTAATTTTTTCAAATATCGTTTCCCAGGAAATTACAGGATACAGAGACAAATGTATTTGGTAACCAGTTCATTGAGTGTGTAACACTGTTTAATTGCGATATTGTAAATGGACTTTGCAATACAGACTTTGGCGACAGTTATAATTCATAGCATCTTCAGGTTCAAGTACAGTTGAATACCATCTGCATCTTTGGACTTATTAAGTCTATTTCATAGCATCTTCTGGTTCAAGAACAGCCAACTACTTCCTTGCATCTTAACAGTTAGTAACATCTGTTAAAACACTTTCTTTGGTTGTGGAAAACTTAACAGAGTCCAACCATCTTCCTGTTTCTATTAAGATAGAAGCTATTAAACAATATTTCAACAGACTTGTGCAATCCAAATCCAAATAATATAGTTTCTAAGATAAACTTGTACGGAATGAGAATTTTAAAAATGACTTATGAAGGAATTAAATCAGTACTGATATGCAGAATAGATTTACAGTGGCTACAAGTACTATATATAACGAGTAGAAGAGGCTTAGATATATTTGTTTAAAAATTTGAAAGAGACTACTTCATGCATGGCCATGAAGACATCACATATAACATTAGAAAATGTGAATGGGTTGATGATGAATGTAAAGTTACAGGAAAAGAATATCAAAATTAAATCATTTAAGAAAACACAAATGAAGAACACAGACTAATTTTGTGTTCAGAAAGAAAGATATATAAACGTTTGCTACAACAAACAATATCAGAGAATGAAAGTGGGATTTTTAGCAATAGCATTTCTATTCTTTCACTCTCGAAGAAGTAAGGAGCATGGGATGTGGAAAGCATGTAGTGATTAACAACTCTGTTTAGTACGGATAAGTAGTACAATTATTTCCAAAAAATATTTTGAACCTTAAAGAAAACATGGAGGGATGCATTATTACTGTTGATTTAATATAATATAATAATAATAATATTCATAATGATAATAATAATAATAATATTGTACGGAATTTATATAGTGCTGAATCTTGCAAAGTAAACAAATCAAAGCGCTGCATTCAAACTATTCGCACGCATGCAACCATCCATAATATCAAGATAAACAAATATCAAATCTATATACACAACACACTTATGTGGGGGTGGTGGAGGTGAAGGCAGGTATTGAAAAGTAGGAAAGATAACAGGAGAAGATCTCAAGTAGAGTATAAGTGCGTTTGAGGCTAGATTTGAAAGAATCAAATGAAGGCTTTGGGCGAAGGGAAGAGGGAGGTTGTTCTATGTGGAGGGATCGGAAACAGAGAAAGAGCGACGGCCAACAGTAGTTTGTTTAAATCTGGGTGTTCGAAAGCACAAGGTATCTACAGCTGAACGAAGGAACGGGATGGGGTGTACAGGTGAAGACAGTTACAGAGATAAAAAGGTGCAGATTTGTGGAGACATTTGAAACAAAGTGTATTAATCTTATACTTTATTCTTGTGAGCAGGCAGCCAGTGAAGAGATCGCAAAGAGGAGTGATGTGTCCAGATTTTTTCTGAGGACCAGTCGAGCTGCAGAGTTTTTGTATGCTTGAAGGGAATGGATGGATGATGCCGGCAAACCAGCCAAAAGAGAATACAGAAGTCCAGTCAGAGAAGAAGAGAGATGTGACAAGTTTGTATGTTGCTTCAGTAGACAGATACTTGCGAATTACACTAAGGTAGGACCTGAAATATTTGAATACAGATAATCTGAAACAGAAGTAGTAAAGCAACATCAAAGCTTAAAACAGGAAAGACAGTGGGATTGACAATATAACAGCTCAGATGTTAAAAAATGGAGGTAAGGTTGTGCTTGAGGTTTGGGGGTTACATTTTAAAACATTATTTCACTTTAGGTGTTTATCCTAAAGTGTGGTCAAAAGCAATAACGATACCTATTTACAAAAAGAAGACCCTTAAGGTATAGAAATTACATAGGAGTTTCACTGTTAAGCATTATATTATTTTCAAAATGTTATACAACAATATTAATTGGAAGACTTTGTAACTGCTTAGAAGATACTAAGCTGATTTCCAAGAATCAGGCAGGTTTTCCATAAGGGTTATTCAACTATATCTAAAATATTAAATTTATATGTAATTGTCCCAAAATGTATGAATAAGTGTAAAAAATTACGTGTAGCTTTTGTTAAATTAAGAAAAATCGTGTGATTCTGTTCACCATGACAGACTTTTAGAATGCTTGAAAAACTAAAGTGTGAAAGGAAAATTGTTGGCCTGATTGAAAGCAATGTATTCTTCCTATATCTTATGCATACATGCAAACTGTGAACTTTGTAAATTTTTTGAGTGTCCAATTGGAGTGAGACAGAATGTGTTTTATGTCCTGCTTTATTTTTGTATTCATAGATCAGCTTGTTACTCACACAAATGTAAAAGAAAAACATGGTATACAACTTTACTAGATAATATGGAAATGTTTATATTCTTTTTTCTCATTATGTACGTTTACTATCTACCACAGAATATGGTTTACAAACAATTGAATATCCTGCATAACTGTTTAGCGACATGAAATTACGTGTAAACACTGAGAAAAACAAAAAAGTTGTATTCAGAAAAGGAGTGTATTAAGGATGACCCAACGCAGTGAGGGTTTTTTAGTGCTAAGAAACTAGTAAAAAGTTACTGTTATTTGAAATTCCATTTTACTACAATGATTAGCATGAAAAGAGTGCCAAACATTTAGCATCTAGGGTAAAAAACCAGTTGTTCAACTCGAAAGAGCTTTTCAACAACATAAAGAAATTACCATCAAAGCATTTATAAAAAAAAGATTTTGTATTTTAAAGTACAACCGATTCTACTGTTTGCTTCTGAATTGTGGGGCTTAACCAAATTTGATCATCTACAAAAAGTTCATGCTATGGCTTGCAAAAAAATTTTAGGTGTTCCAGTTAGAACTCCAAACAAATGCTTATGGTGATTTAGGAAGATTTCTTCTTCATATTAATTATAGTATTTCTGTCATTAGATATTGGTTCAAACGAATGCTGAAAGCTGCCACACATAGCATAACAGATGTTGCTGAAGTTAGGTAAAATTGGTAAAGATTGTTGGGTATCCAAAATCAGTGAGATTCTATGCCAGACAGAATTTAGTTTTGTTTGGTTGCAGTAAGCTTTGGTCACATGAAAATGTTTCTAAAACTACTGAAGCAGGATCTTGTAATCTCGAATGGTCTGGCACGATTAGAGATGGTGATAGATATAACATAAACATATCTTTTAAAGAACTTTTGAAAAGAAAAACTATGTAGTTGAGGCGGAAACCTACTGTTTTAGAGTTGCCTTTAACAAGCCAGGTTTAATGTTCTCCCTATCAATGCAAATGTTCATCGATTTAGTAATGTTCTGCAGAAGAAATCATATCCATTTCACTCCACTCACTCATCCCTTGGTCGGGACAACCGTTGGGGTACCCGCACGGACGCTGCAAGTGGACCGCCAAATGGTTCTGTCCTGGGCTGTTTTCAGGAGGCTTGGTACAGTGAGGCCGGTCCATCCTTGATGTTGGATATCCAGCTTTTGCGTGGTCGTCCCTGCCTCCTTGCTCCTTCCCACCATTCCCTGCAGGACTGTCTTTGACAGGCTGTTATGCCTTGTTGTGGGGCCAAACCACTTCATTTTCCCTCCGTTTGACTGTATCTAGCAATGGTTCTTGTTTGCCAGCAGTGCCTCGATCTGCTGCCAAGTATCATTGGTTTTGCGGTCTCTGTAGGTGATGTTCAGGATCCGCCTGAGGCACTTCATCTCAAAGGCTTGAATGCGACGTTCTAAATCGGCAGTAAGTGCCCCATGCTTCACAGCTGTACAAGGCAATGGATGTGACGAGTGCCTTGTAAGTCTGACCTTAGTGTGGGTTCTGATGTTGTGGTTTCTCCACACTTTCGCCAGCTTAGTCATGGAGGAGAGTGCCACAGCAAGTCTGATCTTCACCTCTTGTGTGCTCGTGCCTTCTTTGGTAAATGACTGCTCCAAGGTACTTAAAAGTTTCCACCTCCTCTAGTGTCTCGCCACTCATTTTGATGCTGGTGGGAGTGGTCGGTGTGGTACTGTTCACTAGGATCTTGCTCTTTTCCGTGCTGATCTCCATACCTGGGCATTGGCTGATTTTTCCAGTCTGGTGGTGAGATCCTGGAGTTCTTCTTCACTGCGGCCCATGAGATCAATATCGTCTGCGAATCGAAGATTGCAGACCGGCCTTCCTCCTATTGTGATTGTGGTCTTGAAGCCAAGGAGGGCCTCCTGCATGATGTTCTCCATTTAGCAAGTCCATAAAGGAAGAGTAAGAGCATTTTCTTTTTGTGTGTTTAAGCTGATTTAGCACCTAAGTTTCTGAGGGATTTAGCTAAAGATCTAATTGATATATCATTACAAAAATTTAATAGTAAACAGATACGCAGTGTTTCCAGGTGCATTTTTCATTTAGTGAGCAAAAGGGAGAGAATGCTGTCTTAAATTTTGAGCTGCTTCTGAGTGTTTTTACACTTATTTTAGGCATATTGTTTTTTTTCATGGGAAAGGAAAAGTTTTTGAAATGAAGACAGAGAACTTTGCTCTACATGATTTTAAATATCCCATAAACTTAAACAACACATTTAAAAATTGGAACCCCCGCCACAAACTAGACGAGGTCCCCGTGCTGGCGCCTTTCCTTGGGGCCCCCCTAAAACCGTCCACCCCTCTTTTGACGTCATTAAAACCGTCCCACGTAAACCATTGAAAAACATGCCTTCCCTTTTCCCTCTAAACCCCTTTTTCCTGTGTTTACGACTTTGAAAAAATTTTTTCTGAAACGTGTATCAGGGTGTTATAAAATGAAAACCCCCCAAACCCCCCAGTTCTTTCCCCCACTCTACACCGACTCTCAACCCAAACTTTTGTCTGCTCTTCCACTCCCCATCTCACCAATCGCCTTACCTTTCCACTGACAGTTACCCTAATTCACCACGTTATCACAACCTCTCCCCCCTCCTTTAAACATCCTTCAAGTGCTTATTCAACGTGCAATTGCTGCCAAGAAGGTAAAGTGATCTCATTTCTGTTTTTCATCTCTGAAAAGAACATTGATCAAACATTTTTACAAAAACCCCCGGTTAAAACCACAGGGTATGAACAAAATAAAACAAACGCACCACCTGGTTTATAAAACTCTTTCTCTTCCCCGACCCTCCGTGGGGGTGGCTTCCCATCGTTTATAAAAAACACTCGCCCCCTTTCTTTCTTTTTTTCACCATTCCCTTTCTCACTGAATTTTTTCGAAGTCTTGGAACTCAACTTCAACAACCGGGGCCACTCATTACTTTTGCTGTTTTTTTACCCCCCACCTCCAACCGTAAAATAATTGACATTTTCCCATTTTCCTCAAAGTTTTCAGTCACCCGGATCACTACAGCCCTCCCCCCAAAAAAGCTATCTTCTGGGTGATTTAAAACTTCCATTTGTTAACCAGTTTTCCCTTCTGAGTCAAACGTCCTCTTTTTTGCCGAGCCATTTCCCTTTTCTCAGCGGGAAAACGAAGCACACACAGATCGGGAACTATTTTAGACGGGTAATTACGGGTTTTTCCCAAGATCGATCACAACTGACTATCCTTAACTACTTTTGACATTTCCGTTTCTTTCTCTAAAAATATCGCAAAGCCTTCAAAAGAAAAATATGTCACCTGTCGAAAACCTTTTAAGGGCCCAAAAAATTAAACTTTTCTTCAAAGTGTGAACGCCTACACAAACCCTGAAAACAAAACCCCTCAAAATACTACAAGATGTTCTCACCCAAAACTGCTTGATGACATCCCCCTCCCACTGACCCGTCCCCCTCCGATAGGCCATGTCCCAGGGGTATACCCATGATATTGGCGCAAAGCGCAAAGCGGGAAACTAGAGCGGCAGGGGCAAAAAAAAAACGGAAAATTAAAAAGAAACCCTTTTTCAAAAAACAAAAAAACAAAGTCAAAATTTAAAAATTCTTTCAAAAAAACAAAGTATTACTCTTCTAAAGTTTTTTGCCCACATCTAAAAAACTCTCTTTTCCCCTCACTCTATCTTTTGGATTGTGAAGGCAACCCCTTTCTCCCCCACCTCAACCCCCTCTAAACTTCCTTTCTATTTTTTGCTGCATTCTTTTCTAAAAAAAGTCAAAACATTCACTCCAAACGGATCAACTCCTTCCACCGCACTTCCTGCCCCAATTTCTCTGCACTCCTCCCCTTTTTCTTTCATCAAACAAGTAGAAAAAAAATCATGACAATTCTGAAAAATTGATTTAAAAAATATGTATCTTGATCCCTACCGTTTCTCTTTCACAAAGGACTACCACAACTCATACCCCTATAAAGAAAATAGAAACTATCTCTTGTTAGAAAGTTCCATCAGTTTAAAAACCCCGTATATCACCCCTATAAAAAGCATGCCTTGACCCTAACATTTGAAGAATTACAGACCTTTTTCCAACAACTTTCATTTCAAAGGCCCTTGAAAAGGGATTCCAAACAGCTCAAACCCTTCTCTCCAACAATCTTATTTCCCGAGTTTCAGTCTGCCTATCGCGTCAACCGCAGAAACCCCCCAGTACACACTTTAAAAAAAAATTTCCGCCTCTGACTCAAGGAAAACTCTCTTTCACTTATCGACCCACACCACTTTTTATACTATAAAACCACTCAATTCTTCTTCCCGTCTTCAAAAAACGTTCGGGTTCTAGCACAGCCCCCACCTGGTTTAATTTATACCCTTTCTGACCCATTCCACACAGTTGGTAAACAAGATTCAATCAATACCTGCCAAACGGGAATGCGGGGTCCCACAGGACAGTTCTAGGCCCCGTTTTTTCACCTTTACACTGCCCCCCCTGTCACATATAATAAACCCCCCATCAATCAACCCTCATTTTTACGCGATGACTTCAGATTCAAAGCATGTTACTCCTAAAAATTTCCTACTCCCGACAAAAAGGCCCCCCTGCTTTTAAAAAGTTTAAAAAGGTTTCCAGAAAAAATTCAGCTAATGCAGATAAAACCCAAGCCTGCTTGTAGGGACCAAACAAAAACCTCTTCCATTACAACACGTCAATAAAACCGGCAATCATCGTCCCCTCTACCATGTGTGAAGTTTAGGGGTCGTTTTCACAAAACCCTCCCATGAAAAAATTCATCACCCGCCTTCAATCGTGCTATATCAATTACGGGGTATTAGTGTATTCGAAAGTACCCGTCCACCGAGCAACAGCCAAATTTCCCCCTCTTTCTTTACGTTGGAATGCAAATTCTCTTTGTTGGTCTTCCCGCTCATCTTCAACCCCTTCACTAACAAAAACCCGCAGTGCCCATTCTCAGAAGAAAAATTCTGACACCCAAATTTCCCCCTCTTGCAATCTCTCCATGGCTGCCTGTGCCACGGGTAAATTTTAAATCATACCCTCTGTTTAAAAATTTTCCACAAAACTGCACCCCCCCTCCCCGTGAATGTCCCCCAATACACTCCTTCCCCATTCCCTCCGCCACTGCAGAAAACCCTTTTGCCTAGAATCCTGATTCAACCAAACCACTTGGGCCGTCTTTCCCCCTATTTGGGTCAATCACCTGAAATGACTCCCTCTCTCTCTTCGCCGTTTTATACCTTTTAATCCATCCTCAAACATTTTTTTTTTCAAACCCAAGTTTCCCCCCCCCCCCCCAAACTGTTTCATATCGGCTACCCCCCTTCACTAACCCATGCCATCACCCCGTAAAATACGGTCTGTGTGAGTGTGTGTGTGCTTTTGAAAAACATTTGATATTGAAATTTTATTTCATAGATTTTTGTTGCAAAACCCACCAGTTTGTAAATACTGTTTGTTTAAAAATTGTTTATTATTTGGCATGACTGTAAGATTATTGAAGCTGCCTTTGATTTGTTTTGCAAGATATCCCCATATAGTTTCCCTTTATATTAAATTATTTTTATTTTATTATAAAACCGAAAAAGTGTGTGTTTTGTGGTGGGGTGGTGTGGGTGTGTGGTTGTGTGTGGTTGTGAGGAGAGAGAGAGAGAAGGCGGGAAAGAGAGGGGGAACTGCATTGTCAAAAAGAATGGGGGAAATACATGATTTTTAAAACGAGAAGTAAAGAAGTCAGATTTTTTTTTAGAATACGCTTATAGCATAAACAATGTAGGATTAAAAATGATAAAGATAAAAGACACTGATTGAATGTAAAACGATTATGAGCATTCTTTTTTAAAAAGTGGATGCAATTACCCTCTTAGTTGTGTAATGTTTTGAAGAAAATGTTCTTTCCTAGACGAAAATAAAAAGTTTAAACTAAATTATTGCTTCCTGCCCCCCTTCGTTTTATGTGGCCCCGGCCGACCAAATTTAAAAAAGATCATTTCTGTATGGGGGTGGGTGTGGTGTGTGTGTGTGTGTGTGTTGGTGGTGGTTGTGTGTGGGTGTGGTGTGTGTTTTGTAAAAAAACGTTCAAAGCGTCTTTCCTTTATTCCCCCGTCAAGTGGCTTTCTCTCTGTCACTTACAAGGGCCAAATTTTAAACTTTGGCGGGGCCTGGTCATACTGGGAAATCTTTTTTTAGCCGCCTTTTCTTGTGAGCACGTATGTTTTGGCTGTCCTCCTTTTGTAGTGTGACAGACAACTTGGTGGTGGTGTTACCCCCCCTACACACCCCCTTTTGCAGAGGATAATCATCCACCAGCTGCTTCTTTTCCGACGAAATATCCTTGAACCTCACCTCCCCTTTATCCTTTTGCTGCCACTGCCACTCAATTGGCTGCACAGAAGGGAGGAAAGGACAGGAGATAGAAGGGGAATGGTGAGGTTGGAACATTGCTATCAACTTTCAACTGGGTTTTTTTGCTGCTTTTACTTGTGTTTTAGCACTGATTAATTGCTTGTTTTTATAGCACAAAGAGAAGAAAAATGTCAACAATAGCTTGGAATAAGTAAGCACTGTACACATAACCTAAACTGTCAGTACCTTACTTGGTTTGAAGAGAGTAAATCAGTGACATTTTGATTACGTTTAGATCAGGGGTATTATCACACCTACAAACATACACAACACACTGCACAGCTGCTTCTCGGCAAAACTTGATGCTCAGTTTCTCATTTATTGTCATGTTGTAAGTCACTAACTGTGGACCATCAAAAAATCTATTCTTCCCCAACTTTTTTTCAAGGATCATCCAAGATGGTAAGCGTTGTTCGATTGTTGTAAATAAATATATGATCCCAAAAAGCACCGTTATTGGAGTTCTGTTGCTCCCTTTGATTCCCTGACAAAACTGTAATGCACATCCAGTCATTCCTGATTGACTCCCCTCGAACTTCAAACCGGTTACATGGCCTTAACATACAATTTTTCATTTAAAACTTCACTGATTTCTAACGGGTTACATGGTTTGTCATTAAATGGTTTATATCAAAACCATTCTGAACTTCAGCCTCCTCAACACAGAGACTGAAGGAGTGGTTTTGGGGACAGCAGGACGGGGAAGTCACGTAAATCGAGGCAACAAAACTAAGAAAACCCAATCTCTCGAGCATAGCCAGTCATCATTGTCCTCAGTCAAATGTCTCTCTGGAAATGGAAAATCAGCTTCTGTAAGGACACAGGCAGTAGGATACCGTGCATTATTGCCGTGTTGCTTCCTCAATGTACTACAGTGCCTACTTACCCGACTACTCAGCCATCAGCTAAACCGGCCTTTAGACTGAAGACAATACCACTTTTCTTGTCAAACCCAGACGAGTGGGACAGCCCACCTTAGGTATAGAAAAAATTGCGTTCATCGTATTGAATATTTGGGGACTGTATTATAATGTATTTTATTGTTGTTAATACTGTATTTACTGTGTTGGGCTTTACTGTAGTGTTTGCTTTTTGTTCTGTTGTATTTTATTGCATTGTAAATACTTTCGATCCCAACAAATTTCTAAGCATGAAATTCGGGTTGCTCCCATTTTAAAAAGTCGTCATCACATATTCAGGGCTGTGTACCAGTAATTGGGTTCACTAAGGATAATTTTTTAAAAAGGTGCTTAATATCTCAGTAAAATAGAGATATAAATTCCAAGGGGCCATGAACATTGTGAGTTCAAATACAGAACGGTTATCTTGTAATATAAGGATAGGATTCTTACAATTTTTTCTGTCAGCTAAAGCCAGGGCCCTTGATTTCTTTCATTATCTCCCCCCCCGAACCCACCCCTTGTCTCATGGTCATTGGGCACCACGAAACCAGCTTCCTCCACCCTACGGTTTTCAGCTTTCCACACAACTGTTCCTCTCAAGGCCGTCCACTCTCTGATGTTATCTTCCATCTTTTCTCCCCGTCCTGCCCTTCGTTCCCCCCCTTGTATGTTTTCCCTTTGGTCAGAGGGCCCGTTTTTCAGTATGTACGTATGCGTGCGTGCGTGCGTGCGTGCGCGTGCGTGCGTACGTGATATGTGGCAAAATTTGAAGTCCCTTAATTATGTTATTTGGGAATTTGTGTCGTATAAATGATTGATGCAAACGCTTCGATTTTTTTGGGTTTACAAGATTCAGCGCATATAAATTCCATTTATTATTTTATTATTATTATTTTTATTATTATTTTTTATTATTTTAAAATTATTATTATTATTTAGGGGTTTTTTAAAATTATTATTATTAGTAGTAGTAGTATTAGTATAATAGTTTTGGGAGTAAATAGGAGTATAGTAGTAGTTTTTAGATTTTATTTTAAAAGAAAATTAATTTTACACAATTTTCAAATCACCCCCAAAACACACACCACTAAACCCATGCAAAACCAAAATCAAACAAAGGAAGGGAAATGGTTAAACTTTTCCCCCAAAAAATAAAAAAAAACCCCCCCCCTTATTGTGGGGTTATTTTCCCCCGCCCCCCCCTTTTTTCCCGGTTTACAAAAAAACGAACTAATTCAAAGCCCAAGGGTTTTAAAAACAGCCCCGTGTGCGAAACCCTGCAGAACATCTTGCGAACTTAAATCCGTTCCCCTTTCGAACAGGGCATTGGTACCGGGGGGAACAAATGACAAAAATTTTTCAAACTGCAAAAAACCGGGGACTGGAAATTCCAAAAAGCCATGAGGTTTTTCCAATACCACGTAAAAAAACAAATCAGTCAGAGCCTTTGATTTGTTGCTTTACAAGATTCATCATATCATCACATCAATCTCATATCATCATCACATCATCATCATCATCATCATCATCAAACAACACAGACCTTTTGGGGGGTCGTGGGGGGGGCACGAAAGACGATGCCGGGGAAGCCCCTCCTCCATCTGTCCCCCGGCCTCCCCTAGTCCGAGTATTCTCCTTCCATTCCCTGATGTTGTCCATTCATGCTTGTTCTGTCTTCCCCCCTTTCTCCACCTTTGAGTGTTCCCTGCCTACTGTTTTTTGGGAAGTGTTTGTGGCGGGTGACGTGGCCGAACCATGTCAGCTTTTTCTTCTTGAGATGGGAGAAGGGGTTCGTGGACCTGCCAGCCCCCCGTGTTATTTGACTTGACAAATTCATTGCTCTTTCGTTCTTCCGGGATATGCCCAGCAGTTTTCTATGGCATTTTGTTTTCAAATGACTGGATTCGCTTTGCTGTTTCAGCAGTCAATATCCAGTTTCACTTCCGTACAGCAGGATAGTCTGAATTAGGGCTTTGTAGAGCTTTAGTTTGATTTGGGAAACTGATCTCTTTACTTTTCTATATGGTGGTGAGTTTTGTCATGGAAGATGTTGCCATGGCCTATTCTGACTTTGATTTCTTTTCGTCGATCGCCCGTCTTATGGGATCGGTGGTCTAGAGGGTAAACGCGCTGTCTAAAAAAGCGAAAAGTCCGGGTCTGAAGTGTGCGGCGGTTCGTACCCCGTTTGGCCCGGAAAATTTTCCCCCCATCCATTAGACCATGAGTGGTGGTCTGGGGCGCTAGTCTTTCGGATGAGACGATAAACCGAGGTCCCGTGTGTTTACCGTAATTATTTAGCGCACGTAAAAAAAACCACGGCAACAAGAGAGTTGCCCCTGGCAAAATTCTTAGAAAAAAGCCACTCTGATAGGGAAACAAATAACAGCTGCAGCAAAAAAAAAAAAAAAAAAAAAAAAAAAAAGGTGAAAGTGGCGCAGCGCTAAGTGGCGACGCGTTCTCCCGCTTTTCCCGGGGAGAGCAGCCCGAATTTCACGGAGAGAAATCTGCCGTGACTTAAAGTGGTATAAACCCTAAATCTGAGCGCTTGATTTGTTGCTTTACAAGATTCAGCGCTATATAAATTCCATACATTATTATTATTTTTATTATTTTATTTTGTGAGTGTAGCGCCAAGGTATTTTAAAAGCGTCTACCTCCTCCAGTTGTTGGCCGTTCATGTAAATTTTAGCAGTGGCGTTGCTCGTGCTGTTCACAAGTACTTTAGTTTTCTCCAAGCTCATCTCCATCCCATATGCTCCAGCTCTGTTCTCAAGTCTGGTCGTAAGATCTTGCAGCTCTGTGTTGCTTCCGCCCATGAGGTCAATGTCTTCGGCAAACCCGCAAGTTGTTGAGGGGTCTGCCGCCAATGGAGATGGTAGAGTGGAAGTCATGGAGGGTCTCTCTCATAATGTTTTCCAAGAACAGATTAAACAGGACTGGAGATAACAGGCATCCTTGTCGGACCCCAATGTCGTTTTGAAGTAGTCTCCGCCCTGATTGTTCAGAAGGACTGCACTGCTTGCGGTGTTGTATAGTGCTTGAATGGTTTGCACTAGTCCTTCTTCAATGCCAAACATTCTGAGGACCTGCCACAGGCCTTCTTTGCCATACTCTGTCGAAAGCCTTCTTGAAATCGATGAAGTTGTGGAAACAGGTCTCTCTGATGTTGAAGATGTTTTTCCATCAGGATGTGGCAGTTAAAATATGTTCGATTGTGCTCCTGCCTGCCCTGAACCCAGCTTGTTCTTCTGAAAGGTGTTCTTCTACCTCCTTCTTTAGTCGAATCAAAAAAAACTTTGAGCATGATCTTGCTGCGTGGCTGATGAGGCTGTTGTTCTATAGTTTTGGCATTGGCGTAAATTCCCCTTCTTGGGCAAGGGTATGATGAGTGATTGTGTCCATTCTGTTGGCCACTGTTTTGTCTCCCAAATCTTCTGACAGATAGTTTGTAACATGTGTGATGGACTGTTTAGCCACCATTCTTGAGCAGCTCTGCTGGTATGTTTTTTGCTCCTGGGGACTTTCCTACTGGTAAGCTGCGGATGGCTTCTTCCATTCTTCCCCCAGTATAGGAAATGGCGAGGGTGCTCTTGATGTTGCTGCTTTCTCTTTCTATTATGCTCTTGTCATGTTGTATTGGTAGTTGTACAGTTCTTGACAATACTCAGACCCCCTGTTCAATGCAGCTGAGCTTTCTGTGAGGAGGTTTCCGGAGCTGTCTTCAATGATGATGATTTTGGTTTGAAGTGGTTTTGTGAGTTTCTTCAGGGTGTCGTATGCCTTTTTACTGTTGCCCACTTTCATGCTTTTTTCGATCTCATCACATTGATCATGATCCCTTCTATCTGGCCTTTAAAAATTGACTTCTTCACAAGATTGTTGGCCCCCCGGTATTCTTTAGGGGTTTGGAAGACCTGATTGTTTCCAGTTCTCTTCTTGTATTCGCAGAGGTCCAAGTTTTCATTGGTAGTCCATGGCTGGTGTTTATTCCTCTGACGACCCAGTACCTCCTCTGCTGTTTCTCGGACTGCCCCATTAAATTTTTTTGGTGAGGTTTTTTGATGTCATTGTCCAGGAGGGTTAATTTCTGCAAAACGTCCGCCAAGCTTTGCTTGGAAGATCTCCTCCACATTGGATCTTTCAGTTTGTCCACGTCCAATTGATACGTGGGTTTGCAGGCTGTTTATTTTTTCTTCAGCTTCATTTTGAATACCAGCAGCACAAGGTCGTGGTCCGCTGCCTATGTCAGCTCCATGGGTAGGTTCTTGTTCTGGCTCGCTGATGCTGGATTTGAAGCGCCGTGGTGTTAAGATAAAATCTATTTGGTTATGGATCTTGCCGTTTGGGCCCTGCCAGGTTGTCTCCTTGACTGCTTGTTGGGATAGAGGGTATTGACAATGGTTGTCTGGGGTGCAGCAAACTCCCCGCAGACGTAGTCCCCTGTCCCTTGGTCTCTCCAGTTCCAAACTGACCAACTGTTCCCGGGCCCATTGGTTGTAAGAGTCAGACCTACTTTGGCGTTAAATCCCCTTGGATGATGATGATGTCCTTCTTGGGTATTTTCACAATGGTCTCTTCAAGATCTTCATATAATTCTTCTACTTTTTCATCTGCATGGTCAGATGATGGTGCATAGATTTTTATGATGGTGATGTTCTTGGGCTTGGCCGACACCCGGATGCTGATAATCCTGCTGGAAGCCGGTGTACAGTGATAATGCACCCCCCTACTTCCTTTCTGACAATAAATGCCACTCCATGCTGGTGATGTTTCTCTTGGCCACTGTACCAAGATCTTGTTTTCCTTCTTCAGTCAATGTCTCACCAAATCCTGTCCATCTCACTTCTCCTAGTCCAATAATGTCCCATTTATAGCGGCTAAGCTAATACTCTAGTTCTTTGATTTTTCCGCAGTGATAGAGTGTACGGACGTTCCATGTACCAATGGTGATCTGTTCTCTAGGGGGCTTAAGTAATGTTTTAACTCCAGTAGCTGGGCTTGTCACTTCCACCCTGGTGTTGATCAATGGAAAGCGCGGGGCGTTGGTACCCGGGCCTCGACCGATCCGGTATCATATTGGCTTTGCATTTGTCTTTCATGTTTTTTTCTGTGGGCTTAGGATATTCCTTGGTGGCGCCAATCTCCTCTCAAGTCTCCATATGTTTTGTTTTTTTTCTATTGGGGGTTTCCCCCCCCACATCGACAGGTTTACTGGGTTACATGGATTTCCAGTAGCAGTAACAGAGAACTTCTCTGACTGACCTGACAGATAAGATTACAAGATTCAGCGCTATATAAATTCCATACATTATTATTATTTTTATTTTATGTTTATTTTTATTATTATGTTTATTTTATTTAAACTCTGTGATTTTTACACGTTCAGTGGTTTCGAAAAGCAAAAAAAACCAAAAAAAACATGCCCCTTGTACTCTTACCCAAGAAGAAACCCAAAGAATTTTAATGCAGTACCTCAACCCTCCCTCCCCCCCTTCCCCAAATTCTCTCTCTCCTTCCTTGGGGAATGAAAAAAGGGGGGGAGGAAGATAGTTCATTTTTGTTTTTCCCTTTACAGCACTGGGGAACCCACAGCGCAAAGCAGGTGAGCTGAAAACCCCCACCCCCGAAAGGGGCGGTGGGGTGGGTGGGGGCTGACGCGGGCTACATGTCAACGACTGCACACACACACACAACCCACTGTATGAGGTGTTTTTCTTCCCTCCTTTTTGAAAGGTTTTTACAAGCCCGGTTTTTAAATCGGGGACATGAATCCCCATATCCTTTAACTTTACTGGTTGTGTTGACCTTTGGAAAAATTAATATCTTTATTTTATTGTTTTTTTTTTATTGCAATTGTTTTTGCTTTACACTTGTTATTCATCATTTTGATTGAATTATTGTTTTGATATTAGCTCATTATTTGTTTCCCCCCAATTCCCCTCCCCACCTTCTTTTAGTTTTTTATTAGATTAGTCTGTTCACATAGATATTTCTTAAAACGCACAAACTAATACATTACGTGAAAACTCATCTCTCTTAATTCAGTAGATTGTTTTTTTTTTGGAAATTTTTTTGATGTTCAAATGAACCTTTTCTTACATATGCACTGAAATATGGGGATTATGTTAATCCACAAATAGAAAAAAATTTCATACTTTTTCTATCAAAGTTTTTTAAATGTCCCAATGCATTCGTCAAATACTTACTTAAGGAGAAACGGGGAAAGATCCTTAAACATTTAAAAAGCCGTTAAGTGATTAAAATAGGCTAAAATACTGAAACTTCCAGGGGCAGTTTATGTACAGCTTAGACGATGGTTATACATATGGGGGGTGGAAAAAGAATTTTTTCATTTTAAATTAAAAAAATTTTGATCAGAACTGGTTTGGGGAAACCTTGTTGTCTAGGGGAAATAGGGAGCGAGCATGGGGTTTATTTCTGAATTTAAAGACAGATCTTTTTCATTTTAAAAAAAATTGGGATCGGACATGGAAAGAAAAATAAAAACTGCTGGTTTTTTTTTTTAAGTTTGCTTTTTAAACTGAAAATATCTTCGAATATCAAAACAAATGGGTCGAGAAACAGCAAATTTCGACTAAAACACTCGGGTTTTAATGCAAACAAAAGATGGTTTCAAACCCGGCGTCCCCACAGTTCCCATGCCTATTGTGGATATTTTTTAATGATAAAGTGCTTTCCTGTTTTTTGTTAATATATTTTCCATACGTGAAAATGTGGGGTTTCTCAAACTAAAGCTTTGGGAAGGGGAAGATATTTTTTTTATATCTTGGGTTTTGATGATATTGTGATCAATCGGTTGAAAGTGATTGGAAGCACTGAAAAATTCGAAATTACAGCTAAGTTCCAAAATTGCTTAACTTTATGTAAAAAATAAGAAAATTATATTAAAATTAAACTCCCGCTTTTGTGACACACCAAACGAACATTTTAATTACACTGTAATCTTCCAGCAAGAATATTTATTGAAAATTAACACATACAATTTCAATGGATGTCTATTAGCATTCTAGAATGTTCTTTTTGTTATTGTAGTTATTGCTTATTAGTTCCTGTTGTTCATCCTTGCTATTATTTTGTGCTCTGTTTGAAACTGAGTTCATGTCAGAGCTTAAAGTCGTATCCGTTTATAGAGAGCTCTTTTGGGTTTGTTTGGTTTGTTGTTTTCATTACTTTAAAATGCATCATGTGATTTTTCTTGCATTTATTTGTATTTAAAAAAGGGAAAGTCGTGTTAATCCCTTGTCAATGGGCCCACATTGGGCAAGGGACAATAATTTGGTCAAAGCGTCAAAGCGTCTCTCTCTCCCCTCTCTCTCTCTCTCTCTCTCTCTCTCTCTTCTCCGCACGGGGGCATGAAATTAATGTGCATGCTCACACTCAGTTGTGTTTTTTTGGTCTCTGCATTTTCAATACCAACTACAGCGACTACAGAGGAACTTCTATCTCCACACTGCGCAGACAGATCAGTGAGTCACCATGCCATCAGCTCCATTTGACGTTTTAGGTCGGCATGTGGCTGCTTTTGTGCATTCTACATCAACTTCATTTTTGAAGGAGTGAAGATGAAGAAAGCTTCACTCATAGCCATGTTGAGAACAAGAGGGAAAGTAGAGGGTTCGTGTTTGGGGTTTGCTCCTCTCCTATGTATTTTGGGGCAGTCTACTTTTAGATTGTGGCGACATCGAGAGCAACCCTGGGCCCAACCCCAAGCAAAGACATGAAGCAGGACGAGGTTTTTCCAACGCCAGGTCTTCCGCACCAGGGCCAGTACGGAGCAGACATGCTACTCTCCTGGTAGTGCCTCCAGTGACAGAGGAGGAGAGCCCGCCTTGTCTGAAGTGGTGGTCATGCTGCACTCCATGCGCACCATATGGACACCGGGTTCGAGGAGGGGAAGCAGGGGAGAGGAAGGTTCTGGTGAGGACAACAAGGCCTTGCAGGACGAGCTAAAGGGACTGGCGGGGGCATCCACGGGTTACACCAGGAGAACGAGGAGCTGCAGAGGAGGAAGGAGGACCTGACCAAGAGGGTGGAGGAACTGGAGAGGAAGAAAGACGACCTGGAGGGACGGTCCAAACGCAACAACCTCCTCTTCTTCGGTCTGCCGAGGAGAGATGGCGAAACCCCTGCTGAGTGTGAAGGTAGGGTAAAGGACCTCCTTACAGACACGCTTGAACTCTCAGAAGACATTGAGTTCGACAGAGTTCACCGCATAAACTCTAAGGCGGATTCTCCCGTGATTGCTAGATGTGTTTGTTTTTTATAAACAGAAAATGTCTGTACTGAAAGCTAAAGGCAAACTACGGGGATCTGGCGTGTTTATCGGTGAAGACTACTCCAGTCGTGTTAGGGAGATAAGGAAAAGGCTGACTCCACACCTAAAGAAAGCTAAAAGTGAGGGCAAGAGGGCAACAATGATCTTTGATCATCTGGTAATTGATCAGAAGAAGTTTACTGTTGATCAGGACAATCGCTTAGTTGAAGTGAAATAGTGTGTCGGCCGCCCCAGGAAATTTTCGACTACATTTGGGGAACTTTTTGACGAGGGGACAAACTTTAGGAAAGCACCGGTTTTGCAGCCACAGTGTAGTGTCAACAACAGGCAGATAGCACGTGCTAGTCATGAGACAGGTGTCATCATAAAGTGTTCTGATCCTGAGTGTAGCCAAAAGCCAGGATGAAAGTGTAAACACTGTGTGCATGAATGAATGTGTGTCAGATATTGTGAATAAAGATGGGGCAAGATGTGTGTACTTCCTCTTTCATACTTATTGATAATGATAATGTGAATTATTCCCCTTTGTGTAAAACTTCAAAGTTGTTTTCTTTTTTAACACTGGAATGTTCATGGATTATTGTCTAAACTGTGTGATATGGATTTCGTGTCATATGTTTGTTCTTTCGATTTTATTTGTCTGGTTGAAACGTTTGTGGAAGATTTTCACTCTTCAGTGTTTGTTGGGTATGAGACTTTTTGTAAACCTGCTACTAAAGTTTCTGCCCAAGGGAGACGATCAGGTGGTCTTTTGTGTCTCATTAGACGGGAATTATGTCCCTTTGTGAAGCAACTGGATTTGGAATCAGATGTTTTTGTGTGCATTCATTATTGACAACTTGTTGTTCTGTACAGTAAAAAAAAAAAGTCTTATATGTGGCCATTTATGTACCACCATCTGATTCACCATATTTTCAGAACGTATATGATATTGAAATGGAATAAAAGGAAATAGAAATTTTCTTTGTGACTGTATAATTTTTGTGGTGATGTTTATGTTGTATTGGGGGGGGATTTTAACAGCAATGTGGAATGTTTCTTTAGATTTTGAGGACAGTCATACACCATTCACAAATCAACATCCCCAAATGGACCTCTGCATATGAACAGGGAAAATCACAAGATAATGTGTTAAATCATTATGGAAAATTGTTATTAAAAATGTGCACTGCTTTAGATTTTGATATTTTCAATGGAATGTGTCATGGCGACTGTAGGTTTGCTAACAGTCATATTTGAGACTGGAAGCAGTGTCAAAGACTATTTTGTGATTTCACGAGACATGTTCGCGCAAATCTTTTGAGGATTGTGAGATGAATGTTCTTGAAAGATGTGAATCTGACCCATGCCTTTAGTGCTTCATATAAATTTTCCTAATGAAAACATAGGGGAATGAAAAGGGAAAAAAGTAAGTGTATAGTGGAAAAAATTGTTTTGGGATGAAACATATTGTGAAGTGTTAGGTTATTGGGCTCAGATGAGATCAACAGAGATTAAGTATGACTATGATCTGATTGTTGTTAATATTAACCAAGCTCTGATATCTTTAACAGTTGTATTTTTTAATGTTTATGTAAAAGAAATGTTCGTAGAATATTAAAAAGTATCGTGGCTCTTTATCTCTGTTTGATCGTAATCTATACCGTACATCTAGGCGTGGGCTATAAAAAGCTTTTAAAGACAAACGTAAGCTGTTCAATAATGCACTGCTGGATAAAATATTATGCTGATTGTGCTGAAATTTCATGAAAAAGCAGACAAGCGTGAATAAAAAATATGGCTACAGTGATTGGTATGATATGGAATGTCGTTTATGTAAAAAAATGTTTCGTAGATTATTAAACAAGTATCGTAGCTATTTATCTCTGTTTGATCGTAAACTATACTGTACAGCTAGGCGTGACTATAAACAGCTTTTTAAAGAAAAATGTAAACTGTTTTAATAATGCACTGCTGGATAAATTGATTGCTTCTGTTGATAACCAGAAAGAGTTTTGGGAAAGTAATGCGTAGTGTCAGAGTAAAAGAATCAGCCTGTAAATAATGTTCGTCTAGATGATATTATGCCCTGACTTGGGTGCCTGGAATGTTCGCACCCTTTTGGGGCAGAGACGACAGACCAGAGAGTCGTACAGCGCTCATTGGGTAGAACGCTTAATCGCTACCAGGTGGACATAGCGGCCCTGAGCGAAACAAGGTTTGCTGGTGAAACCAACTGGAGGAAGTTGGAGGGGGTTACGTCTTCTAAATGCATTGGGGAAACCAGATGACACCCCAAGAACCTCAGGTGTGGGCTTTGCAATAAAAAAACCCAAAATTGCACGATAGCTTGACAGCCTTTCCCCGTGGGATAAACGATAGGCTGATGACCCCACGTCTGAAGCTGTCCAAGGATAGCTTTTCCACAGTCATCAAAGAAACTTTCTATGAAGAGCTTAGCCGCACGATCTCAGCGGTAGACAGAAAGGACAGGCTGATTATCCTCGGGGATTTCAATGCCCGCGTCGGCGTGGACTTTATTCCGGCCAATGTTAGGACGGCAAGCAACTCCAAGGGCGCTTTTTCTTCCCCTCTGCG
>CM054154.1:57509249-57590066 GCA_028751875.1 Rapana venosa | reverse complement strand
CAATAGATCAAAATGTTTTTTGGTCTTTCTGCAGATAGCCCCATACCTAAAGAAGCACATGATGAAAAATTTTTTAAACCACTAACTGATTAAATTTTTTTCCCCAAGAGACTTTGTGTCCTTTTTAAATATATTAACTCACTAAAATATTTCTTTTTTGCAATTTGTTTCATGAATGTTACTTTATTACGCTGCTCCTTAAATGTTTCATCTTTTCCTGTTGATTTTAGTAAGTTATCTCGGACGGCTATGGCTTCAGTGATTTCATCAGTTAACCAGGGTGGTTTATCTCTAGCTTTTACACGTTTGATTCTAAGAGGAGCATGACTATCAAAGATTGATGAAAAAATATATATACCAAATTTCAAGTGCTTTGTCTGGGTCAGTAAACTGATAAACATCAGAGAAGTTAGCTTTACATAAGTCGGACAAAAAATGTTCTGCATTAAACGTTCTATAGCTGCGAAAAGAAATGTATTTGTGTTTGCATCTGGGTATTTTAGCCCCCTTTTCAGACCATGTAAAACATACAGGATAGTGATCGCTTAGGCCATATACAGGTACAGACAGTTCAACAATGTTAGATGGATTGGTTGTGTATATATGGTCAATCAATGTTCAGAACGTGGAGTTTTCCTTGTTGGAATATTTACCAATTGTGACAGACTATACACCTGAAAGATGTTTTTCCATTTATCATTAGGCTTGAGAAAATCAATATTGAAATCACCAAGTAAAATTATTTCAGTTGAGTAGTTACAAACTACATCCATCATTTGTTCAAAATTATCAAACCAGCTAATGCGTTCATCTGGGTTTCGATACAAAAATCCTACTAGTATTGGTTTGGCTCCTTTCAGGCGTACTTCTAGCCATATACATTCAATGTCATAGTTATCAAATAATGTTATCTGCTTATAATTTACTGACTGATGTATACAAGTTATTAACCCTGTTTCTAATTTGATTTTGGCATCTCATCTGATAGAATTATAGCCCGGAACTGAAATTATATCATCTGCCACATTATGTGACAACCTTGATTCGGAGAAGCCAAAAATATGAAAGGAACTATTTACATTTGACAAAATGGAGGGCAAATCTGAAACTTTATTTAGCAGATGACAAACATTTAAAAAGCTTACTTTGAATCCATATCTAGTTAGCCAACCATCGGAATTGGACAGATTTGTCATAATGTATAGATTTAGTCAAAACAATTAAATATTCATTCACTATACAGTAGAACTCGGTTATAAGGTGTGCTCGGGGACCGAAAATTTTACTCCTTATAACCGAGATTCCTTATAACAGAGTTCTCGGATATAAGGAGTACCCAAGCCCAACTACCTTATAACCGGACTTTTGCCGTTTTTTCGGTGTCAGAATCAGCAACTCTCTCTCCTCTCTCTCTCTCTCTCTCTCTCTCTCTCTCTCTCTCTTCTCTCTCTTCTCTCTCCTCTCTCTCACTCTCTCTCTCTCTCTCTCTATCTATTTATCTCTCGCTCGTACAATGAAACAACAATCTGATGAAAATTACTCAAACAGCTATATTCATCTTTTTTTTTTTAAATTCAAAACAAAACAAAACAAAAACATAAAACGCACACTTTGTTAAACTGAAAGCGAGTGTAGTAACCAAACAAAAAGAAGCAAAAAGGACGCTAAACAACCCCGTTTAGAACAACAAAACCTGAATCCTGAAAGTAAAACAAATGGTAGCAATAAGTACAGAATTATGTTAATCGTTGAAACGATAAGTCCTTTATGAGACCATAGGCACTTCACTTGGGAATTCAGTCATGTTGTTTGGGCTTTACCTACTGGAATACATCATCGGGGCATGGTACCTGCGTATGATTGAATCAAAATGTGATACGAAATGGAAAAAAAAGTCATTTAGTGTAGTAACGTAGCTTACATCACGTAAATCTAACTAGAAATAACATTTTGTAAACGTTCATGAAAAAGCCGTACATGTACATAACAAAGCCTGATGACCGAGGGATGGGAAGGGGTGAAAGGTCTTCATTTTATCTTGAAATCAAAATTTTATTCATCTTGCATACAGCTTTCAGTGTTTCTTTTTTCTGTTCTTTTTTCTGTTTTTTTTTTCCAATACTTCACAGATTAACCCATGCACACACATACACAAAGGGCGACCAAAACCGACCCCCCCCCTCCACTTCTCTCTCTCTCTCAGTCCCCCTGTCTTTCCATTCCTCCCCTCCCGCCCCCCCCTCTCTCTCCCTCTCTTTCAGGCCCCCTGTCCTCTAGATCTATGTCTTTAGCCCCCCCCCCCCCCCTTCTCTCTCTCTCTCTCTAAGTCTGTCACCCACACACAAACACACACAGAGAAGAAGAAGAAGAAGCCTTGCCTTGCATCTGTAAACCATTTTAGTAGATGCTGATGGACACTGTCTAATGTGGAAGATCTCGACTTTTTTCGAGAAAGATCTTCCGAACCTTGGGAAACCTGGTTCAAGTATCTTTGGCGATCTCCCCATATGTTACATAGTGTAGTGAAAGGAACCCCCACCTCTTCTGCAATAGCTACTTTCCTTTTTAGAGGGTTGGCTTCAATCTTTCGATTATTTCAAGCTTTTCACTGAGGGACAAAGACGTCCTTTTCTTCCGTTCCGACATCTTGGAGACGAACGGAATTGAGTTTCGCGAAAGCAAAGGCCTATGAAATAACTCAACCTACTTTCGGTTTCAAGCTGGTGCAGTCGGCACTCCTTATAACCGGGCTCAGGGTCGATTTGGGGCAATATTTTTCACTCCTTATAAACGAGGTATCGTATAACCGAGCTCCTTATAACCGAGTTTTCGCAAGTCATAACAAAGAACAAAGTAAATCGGGGATTTTTTTTTTGCTCCTTATAACCGAGGTACCTTATAACCGAGCTCCTTATAACCGGGCCCGACTGTAACAATCTTATTCTGAACTTGCACAATCTTAACAAACCAACAATACAAAGTTGCAAATGGAGACTAATTATTAATATCTGCACAACACTGAAGCCTACACCACCAACAAGCACAAAAATAAAGAGCAGAAAGTCAAAATTTGAGAATGAAAATACCAATACAATGCAAAATTAAATAAGCAAAGAAAGCGAAAGCAAGTAAAACCTTGAAGTGAATGCAAATCAAGCCACAGACTTAGAGTCAGTCCAAAAATAACTTCAATGTCCAGTCTATCAATTCTCTCAAGAGAGAATACTCTTGCCTGACCTTATGATTTTCAAACAGAATAAAGTCCCTTGTCTGAGCACCAGCGTGGACAAGGGACTTTATTCTGTCTGAAAATTGAGAGAGAGAGAGAGAGAGCAATGTCGTGTATTGTTGAACAGATAGTACTGATTATAGTTCTCAAAACAACAATACCATCAATACTCTTTATGATTATACACGTACAGATCAATACATACTCTAGCTATGATAATACATTTCTTGTAATTATAATGTGTTAATAGTCTATAACCAAAAAGTCATACGATTGAGAGAGAGAGAGAGAGAGAGAGAGAGAGAAGAGAGAGAGAGATAGAAGAGAGAGAGAGATTCATCAGACTTTAGTCATTATTCAGAACGAGACTTATTTGACACGAAACAGAAACGTATTCAATATTCCTACAAGATATAGATTGTCTGCAATTTGCTGGTTTCTTCTGGGGAAAAAAGAGCCACGCACGTATTTCTAACATATCTAGCAGATAGTTCTCATGGTTGAAAAACTTACATTTCTGTTTTTATTAAAGTCGTTCATTTGTTAATTTCCATCGTCATATCCGAAAAAAAGTTCCTAAGTGATCATATGAGTTACAAACAGTAACCAAGTGATACTCATATTTGGGGATTTTTTAAAATTACAACACCTATTTTTTCTTTTTTCTCAGAATATTTGTATATCTCCCTTGCTCTCATCATTAAATCATGGGAGCTGGTGCGAAATCAGCTAAATCTGTGTCTATAACTTTCATTCTTAGTTATCAAGAGATATGGTCTCTAACTATAAACATGTAAAACTGATTTCATTTTAAAAAACAAATTTTCATTCCAAAAAATCTCTGTACCATTCTTAAAGTTTTTCTTTTGTAGCATGGCATAGTATTTTAGTATTTGATGTAAGCATTCCATAGATGTTTAAATCCAATGCTATAAATTATTGTTTTGATTACAAACATCCAGTGATCCATTTACATTATTTAGTGCATTTCATGATATAACATATTTAAAGTATTTCTTTACTTACTCTGTTCAAAAACTAAATTAAATGACTAATGATTTGTAAAGTTCATGGGTATCTACCAAGACAGGTAAGACCATTGGTTTGTTGTTGTCGTTGGTAAACTCCTAATGAGTGTCTGCAAAATTTTGCGTGAATATTTTCATACAAAAATTGAATAGATAAGCATATTTTGAATAGATTGTCTTTTAAAAAGTTTTTTCATTTCACAACAATAAGGAAACCATATTTCAGTTCCATAAAACCCCAGGCTATATGATGGTATCAAACAACTGCATAACAATATTTATTTTAAGTACACCTCCATGGAGGGCTCTTTTAAGAGCACAAATAGCTTTGTTACTTTGTTGGACTAAGTGTCTCTGGGCCTCATTAAATTTTCGGGACTGGTAAAAAACTATAGCTAGATACTCATCTCTTGTTTCAGTTATATTTTGTCCATATTTAAAATGAATATGGATTTTAAGTACAGATTGTTTGAAGATTATAAATTTTGTTTTTCTTCATTTACTTGAAGTGATAATTCTGAGAGAGAGAGAGAGAGAGAGAGAGAGAGAGAGAGAGAGAGAGAAGAGAGAGAGAGAGAGAGAGAGAGAGAGAGAGAGGGGAAGGGGACTAGGGGAAATGTTCAGCCAGCCAACCAGCCAGACAGTCAGATAGAAGAGTGCTCACATTTTTTGCCCCCCCTGTTCTTGCGGTAGGTGTAGAAGACTCCCAGACAGCTGATGGAGACGAAACTGGTCAGGCCCAGGATCATGCCTACCAGTGAAGACTTCGTGTACGTCACCTCCGCCTTCACTGTCCACCCATCCACACAAATCATTTGTTTGTCTGTCCATATCATCCATCCAAATTGATACATTCAGTTGTCCAGCCACCTACTTATTCGTCCGTTCATCAATCCATTCATTTGTTAGTCCATCCCTCCAGCCAGCCATACAATTGTTCGTTCGCTTTCTATCTGCCGGTCCATCCATGCATCTGTCGGTGTAGGTATGCGCCCATTGTTCATTCTTTGGTTCGTCTATCCATATATCCATATATGTAGGTATGAAACGCCTATTTGCCGTCTATCACTCCATCACTTATTTTCATCCGTCCATCCACCTATTTACCCATTTATCCATCTTTCTGTCCATCCATCCATATTATGATTCAGTGATGGTTTCAGTTGTTCCACTGATGCATCACGGTAGGAATTAGCCAGTCAGTCGGACAACCAGCCAATGAGTAAATCACCAGTTGTTTTTCCCTTGGGGTATAATGAAAATAAGCACTCTTGTGCTTTTTCCATCAATTTCCCGTGTGTATGCAGTTTGTCAATTTGTCATATGCTCCCACCTCCACACAATAGCTTAGTGGTTAGAACATTCCGCTCGCAATCTGACGACCCGGGCTCGATTCCCGTTCAAGGGGATATTTTCCCCTGGAGTTAACATCAGTGCAGACTCCATTCTCCCCAAAAGTCCTTCGGATGAGACTATAAACCAAGGCCCCGTGTGCGAACACACGCAGAACATTTTGCGCACACGTTAAATCCTGTTCCGCTTTTCGTAAGAGTAGGCCATTGTGTGCCAGTGGGAACGGATGACAGAATTTACAAAACTACATACACACGGGCACTGGATGAAAGAAGCACATAAGTGCTTATTCCATTATCCTCGATATAAAAGAATAAAATAAATAAATGAATAAACTCTTTCACAAAATAGTGAGCCAACCAGCCATTCAATCAGCCAGCCAGCCAACCAGTCAATTTATTATTTGTTTATTTCCGGGATAATGGAATAAGCACTCATATGCTTTTACATCCAGTCTCCGTGTGTATGCGGTTTGTAAATTTTGTCATCTGTTCTCACCGGCACACAATGGCCTACTCTTTCGAAAAGTGGAACAGGATTTAACGTGTGCGCAAGATGGTCTGCGTGCGTTCGCACACGGGACCTTGGTTTACAGTCCTATCCGGAGGACTTTTGGGGAGAGTGGAGTCGGTACTGATGTTAACTCCAGGGTAAAAAATCCCCTCGAACGGGATTCGAGCCCGGGTCATCTGATTGCGAGGGGAATGTTCTAACCACTTGGCTATCCCGTCACCTAGTCAATCATCAGCCCGCCAGTTTATCAGCCTGCCAGTCAATTAGCGACCATTCAACGAACCATTTCGCAAGTCACTGAGTCACTACTCAGATTTTTAAATGTCTTCTAATGAATATATATCATCAATTCAACCATCCATCAATCGATCAGCAGCCAATGTGTCGGTCAGCCAGGCAACTAATCAGTATGCCAAACAGCCCTCCAGTCATTTAGCCAACCATTATGTCTGCCAAACATCCATTCAATGAACCTATCTGCCAGCCAGCCATTCCACCAACCGATTCAAAATCTAGTCTGCTACTAGCTATGTTAAAGTGATTTCAAACAAACCCTTCATTGTCTCACCTGTCGGCATCACAGGGAACGGTGTTAACCCCGTAACCAATGATAATGACATGATCCTCCCTCTTTAAGTAAAGTTAATTCAAATTAAATCAAATCAAATCAATTCACTTCTCTCTCTCTCTCTCTCTCTCTCTCTCTCTCTCTCTCTCTCTCTCTCTCTCCCCTCTCTCTCTCTCTCTGTCTTTCTCTCTTTCTCTGGGGACTGGTTTATGACAGCTCCACATTGTACATGGGAAAAGTGACTGTTTCAGTTTGTGTATTGTGATGAATGTTTCCAACAGTGATGATATGTGACTGGTGTAGACAAAGATATTTTCAAATTACAGAAGACGTCAGTAAAAATGCCGAAATTAACATTTTTGCTAATTAAAAAGTATACTAGATGAAAACTATTCTGTGACTGCAACTTAAATTCAGGTCAAAACATAGGGGGAGCTTCCTATGCATAAACCTTGACCCATCATTGTTCATTTTTGCAGTTAGACTGATGAGACGGCCATGATGGGAAACAGATACCTCTGAGACAGTCTCAGGAGGAGTGGCATCAAGGTGTCATCACATGAGAGTAAAAGTATACAATTTTATCGATGCCAGGAATAAATGGCCTATTTTTTTATAAAGATAAACTTAAGTGAGAGACATGCAACAACATAGTCACTGGGTTGAAGATCCCAGGGTCACTACAATCATTAACCTCACCACCAAGAAGAAGAAAAAGGGCCCCAAACCCTGGACAGAGGGCATGGGGTTGACAACAGGAGTGCAAGTCCTGTGTACCCAGATTGTCATCAGCCTTGGAAGCAGAGGGCTAAGCATCACTACAGTCTCTGCATGCCCAAGAAGACCAGCATTGTGACAATCACCAGTCACGAGTGCACAAATTCTGGAAGAGAACTGTTGGATCACCTCAGCAACATGCGGCTCAGGAATAGAGGGCAAGCCAACTACTACTACGCTGTCACCAGGGAAGACAGTATAACAGCACAGACAGGAGAAGTTGTTGTGTTGTACCGTGGTACAGTTGTGCCAGGTCCCCGTTTCTACAGTGAGGTAGTGACTCACAGAAGGCAAGCTGAGCCAGAGAGAATTGTTTTTGTGAAGGAGAAATCTAAAACACAGACTCTTATGTTCAAACTTGAGTTTCTTTTGGCCAAAGACAAAAAACTGCAATGTGCACAGGCAGGAAAGTGCAATAAAGAAGACAAACTTTGACAACTGATATGAGAGCAATAACTGTGACAAAAAATATTTAAAAACCATGGCCCTCTAATGCTGTAACCATCTTTAGAGTGATTCTGAAGTAGAAAGTAGAGAGAGATCTGATAAAACTATTGAAAATAATGATGATGGGATTCTTGACAATGTTTCTACTGAGGACAAGGATGATGACATTCCTGACAAAAGTGAGGATAATAATGATAGTGATGACACTTTTAAATCCAGCCTCAAGATATATTTATTTCAAACCTAAGATTTCCACCTCCTTTTTCATATCAGAACTGTCCCACCTGCACTAACCCATGTCCTATCACCCTGCTAAAGTATACGACCTGTGTGTGTGTGTGTGTGTGTGTGTGTGTGTGTGTGGTGTGTGTGTGTGTGTGTGTGTGTGTGTGTGTGTGTGTGTGTGTGTTTGAAATACATTTGACTATCGATTTTGTCTGCAGCCTACCATGTTTGTAATATCTGTTTGTTTAAACTATTGATTATTTATCATTGATTGCATGACTGTGTAAGATTAGGTTGAATGCATGCGCTTTGATTTGTCTTTGCAAGATTTAGTGCTATATAAGTTCCATTTATTATCATTATTATTATTATTATTATTATTACATCTGACAAGGCTTCTGATCAGAAATCAGACAGAGAAGGAAACAAAGATAATAATAAAAATGACTGGTGATAGTATTACAACAGGTGAAAACAGAACTTGATGACAGAGAAAGACATCAGTGAATCAGAGACTGACAAAACAGACAGTGACAAAAGCACTGACAAAAAACAGAAAGCACAGCCACAAACAAGCTAAACGTTGCCTCAGTGTTAAGCACATAGTTGAAGAGAAGACTGAAATACGGTGGAAGAGCCAGTGAATCCACAGAGCAGTGATTCACTACAAAAACAGAGAGGAGGCAGTCCATGCAGTCCTGGGTGCGAAGCAGGGTTTACCGCCTAGGCGTGCAGCTTCTCAAGTAGGGACCACAAAGCAAAGCTGCCCCAAAGTACTGCCAAGATCTAGTAGTCAAAGCAGCATCACCAGTCTTTTAATAGACTTCAGTTTGGTGACAGTGAAAGCAGAGATCTAACCCCAGATGAGGGTAGCCCAGGTAGGGCAAAATAGGGATTGGGTCAGGCCACAAAATCTTACTGTCAGTGGCAGAAGAAGACTCCTAGATCTACAGCTGATATCACAGGTCACAGGTCCAGAAGCAGTTCAGTATGATCAATGAGTAAATAGTTCTGTAATAAGATTTCTAAACTATAATGTAAATGGTCTATTGCATGAAATTGACAAAAAAGCTTTTATTAGGGTGTTTTTTTTGCTTAAAAATATTTACTTTACAGAACGTTTTGCTGCTAATGTTGTTTTCTCCATCTTAAGTGATTATTTATGATGATTTAGTGATATTTTGTAGTCAGGTCACGGCTTAGCCCTTGCTACTGGTACCATGTAACCCAGTACTACCTGCCGCATGTGAAGTCCCGACGGCGGATCAGCGGAGGAGGAACCTTTCCCAACGGCTGTGAAGGGGGAAGGGGATGACCAAAGGGCGGGGGGAGCTTTTCCCCTTTGGGCTGGAAGTCCTCCTAGGAGTTGGAACTCTGAAGAAAAAACCTGCACTTACCGAGGCTGTTCTACACGGGGCAGAAACCTGCACCTGTGGGACTCTGAGCGTCGGTAGGCAGAGAGTGGAAAGGGGAAACTGCAAAAACTCCTCTTCTCTTAAAAAAAGTCACCTGTGCTGGTCAGGCAACCAGGCTAATGCCGGAAAAATGAGGCTAGCCCATCAACACCCAGCTTCCCCAAGCCCTGCGGCGATGGAGAAGTGGTAACGGGTACAGGCAGAGGATGCGCTGGCAGTTCCTAGTCACGACTCTGCACGCAGGCGGCTGTGGGGTGATGGTCGTCCGCCGTAGACTGGCAGATGCGGCGCCCGTATCCTCCTACAGTGTCAGACCACCCTTTCTGGGTACAGCACTGCTCTCCCACACGGGGAAGGGGAAAATTAAAAGGATCCCTAAACAAAGCCTGCCTCTCTAGTACCTAGTAGGAAACCGCACCTACTTGGACATCCAACACTAGCGGTCGAAAACAACAGAAGAAAAGAACCAGGAGTCATGCCCTGACTCTTGGTGCCTGGAATGTTCGCACCCTTTTGAATAGAGATGACAGACCAGAGAGGCGTACAGCGCTCATTGCTAGAACGCTTAATCGCTACCAGGTGGACATAGCGGCCCTGAGCGAAACAAGGTGTGCTGGTGAAACCAACTGGAGGAAGTTGGAGGGGGTTACGTCTTCTACTGCATTGGGAAGCCAGATGGCACCCCAAGAACCTCAGGTGTGGGCTTTGCAATAAAAACCAAACTTGCACGATAGCTTGACAGCCTTCCACGTGGGATAAACGATAGGCTGATGACCCTACTCTGAAGCTGTCCAAGGATCGTTTTTCCACAGTCATCAGCTGTTTATGCCCCAACGATGACCAACCCTGATGACATCAAAGAAGCTTCTATGAAGAGCTTAGCCGCACGATCTCAGCGGTAGACAGAAAGGACAGACTGATTATCTCGGGATTTCAATGCCCCGCGTCGGGGTGGACTTCATCTCCTGCCAAAAGTCCTAGGACTGGCAAGTGCAACTCCAACGGACTGCTTTTGCTCTCTCTCTGCGCACAGCATGAACTGACCATCACTAACACCCTCTTTCAACAAGCAGACAAGTACAAGAACACAGGATGCACCCCCGCTCGAAGCAGTGGCACATGCTGGACTATGTAATCGTCCAGCGGAGGGACAGAGGTGATGTTTCCATTACACACTGCATGAGAGGAGCAGTCTGTTGGTCGGACCATCACCTGGTACGCAGTAGATTAATATCAGACTTGCACGCAAGCTCCAACCAGCCAGGCAGAAACCTCCCAGGAAGCTAAACATCCACCGCCTCCCCATCACCAAGGACGCACTAAAAGCAGAAAAAACCAAGCAGCTCTCCAAGAAACCCCTGCATCGACTGAGTAGAAGAGATATGGGGGACCTTTAGAGACGCTGTATACACAGCAGCATCTGACACACTCAGCTTTGTACAGAGGAGCCACAAAGACTGGTTGACGAGAAGACTCCCGAGATCTCCAAGTTCCTGAACACACTGCACAAACGGCATCAGGATCACATTTCTGATAAACACTGGGCCCGAGGAAGAACCAGTACTTGCAAAAACCCAAACAAATTGTACAGAAGAGGCTGCGTGAGATAAAGAACAACTGGTGGGAAAGAAAGTCCGAAGAGCTTCAGTCAGCTGCTGACGCTCCATGACATGAAGACCTTTCCCTGATGGTCCTCCCAGCGTATATGGGCCAAGAGCCACAGGATCAACCCCTGTCCGAACCTTGGACCAGACCACTCTCCTGACAGACAAGAAAGACATCCTTACACGCTGGGCAAGCACTTCAACCACCCTCCTCAACAGGACTCATCTGTATCTGATGAGGCAATTGCAGCCCTCCCACAGCTACCAGTCAGTGATTCACTAGCTGCCCCTCCCACAAAGGCCAAGACCGGAAAGCCCCGAAGCTGTCAACGTCAAAGGGAAAAGCACCAGGAGCGGATGGAATCCAGGGCCCAATCTACAAATGTGGAGGCGAGGTGCTGGGCAGACAAGCTGACCGCCCTGTTCCAACCTATCTGGGGGAAAGGGGAGGTCCCCCAGGATTTCAAGGATGCTTCAATTGTCCACATTTACAAACGGAAGGGAGACAAAACATGCTGCGACAACCACCGTGGAATATCTCTTCTTAGCATTGCCAGCAAAATCTTCACCCACATTATACTGAACAGACGATTGACCAAAGCCTCCAACACAGTCATCCCTGAAGCACAGTGCGGTTTCCGCTCAGGCAGGGGAACATGTGACATGGTGTTTGCAGTACGCCAGTTTGCAAGAAAAGTGCCGTGAGCAGAACATGGAGCTCCACATGGTCTTTGTAGACCTAACCAAGGCCTTCGACACGGTGAACCGCCGTGGGCTGTGGAAGATCCTCCTAAAGTTTGGTTACCCAAAAAGCCTAATACAGGTGATTGTCACTCCACGAGGCATGCAGGCGAGAGTACAGGAAAATACTGACATGTCGGATCCATTATCCTGTGGTAAATGGAGTGAAGCAGGCTGCGTCCTGGCACCCACACTGTTCTCTATTCTCTTCTCTCTGCCATGCGATTGACGCCTTCCAAGACTCTGACAGGGCCATCTACATTCAGTGTCGCACTGATGGCAAACCTTTTGACTTGCGGCGACTCCATGCTAGATCCAGGGTGTCTGAGGCACTGTTGAGAGAGTTCCTCTTCGCTGATGATTGCGCGATTGCCGCACACACCCATGAGGACATACAGTTCATTATGGACCGGTTCTCTACCTCCTGCAGGCGCTTTGGACTCACCATCAGCCTCAGCAAGACCGAGTCCATGTACCAACCAGCTATTTCACAGAACGCCAGTGCCCCCCCCCCCCCCCCCCCCCACCTGCAGTTAAGATCGATGACACAGAGATTAGGTCAGTCGACCAGTTTTGCTACCTGGGCAGCTCCCTCTGCAGCAATGGAACCCTTGATGCAGAAATTACAGTGCGCATCGCCAAGGCCAGTTCTGCCTTCGGCAGACTCAACAACAGGCTGTGGAACAACAAAGGCATCAGGCTCAGCACCAAAATCAAAACTTACAGAGCTGTCATGCTGACCACCTTGTTGTACTGCTGTGAAACATGGACGACGTACTGCCATCACATTCAACAGCTTGAGCAGTTTCACCAGAGATGCCTACGAAAGATCCTCGGAATAAAGTAGCAAGACAGGGTCTCCAACCTCCAGGTCCTAGAGAAGAGCAGCCTGCCCAGCATCGAAAGCCTACTGATCAAGTACCAGCTACGCTGGACAGGACACGTTGTCCGAATGACAGACAGCAGGATCCCAAGGATGCTATTGTATGGCCAGCTGAAGGAAGGCCTCCGAAAACTTGGAAGACCCCACAAGCGCTTCAAGGATACCTTGAAGACAAACCGTAAAGCCTGTGACATAGACATCGCTACCTGGGAAACTGATGCCCTTGATCGTTCTCGCTGGAGGATGCTGTGCTCCAGTGGCATAAAGACGTTTGAAAACAAGAGAACGCTGGCCATTGAGGAGAAGCGTGAGCGAAGGAAGCAGGGCTCAACTTCTGGAGACATTTTCCCTTGCAACACCTGTGGGAAGTGCTGTGCATCCAGAATCGGCCTCTTCTCCCATATGAGGATACGTTCTGACAGATAAGCCTGCCTGCCTACCCATCTGTCGATCCGACGGGAGACTCCATCAGTGATTATTTAATGTTCATTTCAAAGGCTATAAATACTATCACACCAGGAAAGATATTTCAGAGGGGTAATTCTTTTAATCAGGAAATTCTTTGCTTCTTGGGTAGAAGCAAATGAGTTTGAGACCGAAAATATTGTTATAAATTGCACATTGATTTGTTGGGTACAAATGAAGATACCATGTTGGTTTGTACTAGTGTTCCTCCTTGTGATTCTGTATTTTGAAAATCCAAACAAGGGGTTATGGTATGAAAGATCTGGAGCAATGGTTACTTAAGCTCTAAAGTTCATATAATGACTTTAATCTGATTCTAATAGGGGATTTTGATACTCAAACTGCTCACTATTAATGCAATGTAGTAGGTGGCTTTTATGATTTTGATAATCTATATTTTTTTCAAATTATCAGTTTCCCAGGAAATTACAGGATACAGAGACAAATGTATTTGGTAACCAGTTCATTGAGTTGTGTAACATGTTTAATTGCGATATTGTAAATGGACTTTGCAATACAGACTTTGGCGACAGTTATAAATTCATAGCATCTTCAGGTTCAAGTACAGTTGAATACATCATTGCATCTTTGGAATTATTAAAGTCTATTTCATAGCATCTTCTGGTTCAAGAACAGCCAACTACTTCCTTGCATCTTAACAGTTAGTAACATCTGTTAAAACACTTTCTTTGGTTGTGGAAAACTTAACAGAGTCCAACCATCTTCCTGTTTCTATTAAGATAGAAGCTATTAAACAATATTTCAACAGACTTGTGCAATCCAAATCCAAATAATATAGTTTCTAAGATAAACTTGTACGGAATGAGAATTTTAAAAATGACTTTATGAAGGAATTAAATCAGTACTGATATGCAGAATAGATTTACAGTGGCTACAAGTACTATATATAACGATGTAGAAGAGGCTTAAGATATATTTGTTAAAAATTTGAAAGAGACTACTTCATGCATGGCCATGAAGACATCACAATATAACATTAGAAAATGTGAATGGGTTGATGATGAATGTAAAGTTACAGGAAAAGAATATCAAAATTAAATCATTTAAGAAAAACACAAATGAAGAACACAGACTAATTTTGTGTTCAGAAAAGAAAGATATATAAACGTTTGCTACAGAAAAAAATATATCAGAGAATGAAAGTGGGATTTTTAGCAAATAGCATTTCTAATTCTTTCAACTTCTCGAAAGAAGTAAGGAGCATGGGATGTGGAAAGCATGTAGTGATTAACAACTCTGTTAGTACGGATAAGTAGTACAATTATTTCCAAAAAATATTTTAGAACCTTAAAGAAAACATGGAGGGATGCATTATTACTGTTGATTTAATAATAATAATAATAATAATAATATTAATAATGATAATAATAATAATAATATTGTACGGAATTTATATAGTGCTGAATCTTGCAAAGTAAACAAATCAAAGCGCCTGCATTCAAACTATTCGCACGCATGCAACCATCCATAAATATCAAGATAAACAAATATCAAATCTATATACACAACACACTTATGTGGGGGTGGTGGAGGTGAAGGCAGGTATTGAAAAGTAGGAACAGATAACAGGAGAAGATCTCAAGTAGAGTATAAGTGCGTTTTGAGGCTAGATTTGAAAGAATCAAATGAAGGCTTTGGGCGAAGTGGAAGAGGGAGGTTGTTCTATGTGGAGGGATCGGAAACAGAGAAAGAGCGACGGCCAACAGTAGTTTGTTTAAATCTGGGTGTTCGAAAGCACAAGGTATCTACAGCTGAACGAAGGAACGGGATGGGGTGTACAGGTGAAGACAGTTACAGAGATAAAAAGGTGCAGATTTGTGGAGACATTTGAAACAAAGTGTATTAATCTTATACTTTATTCTTTGTGAGACAGGCAGCCAGTGAAGAGATCGCAAAAGAGGAGTGATGTGTCCAGATTTTTTCTGAGGACCAGTCGAGCTGCAGAGTTTTGTATGCTTGAAGGGAATGGATGGATGATGCCGGCAAACCAGCCAAAAGAGAATTACAGAAGTCCAGTCGAGAAAGAAAGAGAGATGTGACAAGTTTGTATGTTGCTTCAGTAGACAGATACTTGCGAATTACACTTAAGGTAGGACCTGAAATATTTTGAATACAGATAATTCTGAAACAGAAGTAGTAAAAGCAACATCAAAGCTTAAAACAGGAAAAGACAGTGGGATTGACAATATAACAGCTCAGATGTTAAAAAATGGAGGTAAGGTTGTGCTTGAGGTTTGGGGGTTACATTTTAAAACATTATTTTCACTTTAGGTGTTTATCCTAAAGTGTGGTCAAAAGCAATAACGATACCTATTTACAAAAAGAAGACCCTTAAGGTATAGAAAATTACATAGGAGTTTCACTGTTAAGCATTATATTATTTCAAAATGTTATACAACAATATTAATTGGAAGACTTTGTAACTGCTTAGAAGATACTAAGCTGATTTCCAAGAATCAGGCAGGTTTCCATAAGGGTTATTCAACTATATCTAAAATATTAAATTTATATGTAATTGTCCCAAAATGTATGAATAAGTGTAAAAAATTACGTGTAGCTTTTGTTAAATTAAGAAAAATCGTGTGATTCTGTTCACCATGACAGACTTTTAGAATGCTTGAAAAACTAAAGTGTGAAAGGAAAATTGTTGGCCTGATTGAAAGCAATGTATTCTTCCTATATCTTATGCATACATGCAAACTGTGAACTTTGTAAATTTTTTGAGTGTCCAATTGGAGTGAGACAGAATTGTGTTTTATGTCCTGCTTTATTTTCTGTATTCATAGATCAGCTTGTTACTCACACAAATGTAAAAGAAAAACATGGTATACAACTTTTACTAGATAATATGGAAATGTTTATATTCTTTTTTCTCATTATGTACGTTTACTATCTACCACAGAATATGGTTTACAAAACAATTGAATATCCTGCATAACTGTTTAGCGACATGAAATTAAGTGTAAACACTGAGAAAACAAAAAAGTTGTATTCAGAAAAGGAGTGTATTAAGGATGACACGAGCAGTGAGGGTTTTTTAGTGCTAAGAAACTAGTAAAAAGTTACTGTTATTTGAAATTCCATTTTACTACAATGATTAGCATGAAAAGAGGTGCCAAACATTTAGCATCTAAGGGTAAAAAACCAGTTGTTCAACTCGAAAGAGCTTTTCAACAACATAAAGAAATTACCATCAAAGCATTTATAAAAAAAAAGATTTTGTATTTTAAAGTACAACCGATTCTACTGTTTGCTTCTGAATTGTGGGGCTTAACCAAATTTGATCATCTACAAAAAGTTCATGCTATGGCTTGCAAAAAAATTTTAGGTGTTCCAGTTAGAACTCCAAACAAATGGCTTATGGTGATTTAGGAAGATTTCTTCTTCATATTAATTATAGTATTTCTGTCATTAGATATTGGTTCAAACGAATGCTGAAAGACTGCCACACATAGCATAACAGATGTTGCTGAAGTTAGGTAAAATTGGTAAAGATTGTTGGGTATCCAAAATCAGTGAGATTCTATGCCAGACAGAATTTAGTTTTGTTTGGTTGCAGTAAGCTTTTGGTCACATGAAAATGTTTCTAAAACTACTGAAGCAGGATCTTGTAATCTCGAATGGTCTGGCACGATTAGAGATGGTGATAGATATAACAATAACATATCTTTTAAAGAACTTTTGAAAAGAAAACTATGTAGTTGAGGCGGAAACCTACTGTTTTAGAGTTGCCTTTAACAAGCCAGGTTTAATGTTCTCCCTATCAATGCAAATGTTCATCGATTTAGTAATGTTCTGCAGAAGAAATCATATCCATTTCACTCTCACTCACTCATCCCTTGGTCGGGACAACCGTTGGGGTACCCGCACGGACGCTGCAAGTGGACCGCCAAATGGTTCTGTCCTGGGCTGTTTTCAGGAGGCTTGGTACAGTGAGGCCGGTCCACTCCTTGATGTTGGATATCCAGCTTTTGCGTGGTCGTCCCTGCCTCCTTGCTCCTTCCACCATTCCCTGCAGGACTGTCTTTGACAGGCTGTTATGCCTTGTTGTGTGGCCAAACCACTTCAGTTTCCTCCGTTTGACTGTATCTAGCAATGGTTCTTGTTTGCCAGCCAGTGCCTCGATCTGCTGCCAGACGTAGTCATTGGTTTTGCGGTCTCTGTAGGTGATGTTCAGGATCCGCCTGAGGCACTTCATCTCAAAGGCTTGAATGCGACGTTCTAAATCGGGAGTAAGTGTCCATGCTTCACAGCTGTACAAGGCAATGGATGTGACGAGTGCCTTGTAGAGTCTGACCTTAGTGTGGGTTCTGATGTTGTGGTTTCTCCACACTTTCGCCAGCTTAGTCATGGAGGAGAGTGCCACAGCAAGTCTGATCTTCACCTCTTGTGTGCTCGTGCCTTCTTTGGTGATGACTGCTCCAAGGTACTTGAAAGTTTCCACCTCCTCTAGTGTCTCGCCACTCATTTTGATGCTGGTGGGAGTGGTCGGTGTGGTACTGTTCACTAGGATCTTGCTCTTTTCCGTGCTGATCTCCATACCGTGGGCATTGGCTGATGTTTCCAGTCTGGTGGTGAGATCCTGGAGTTCTTCTTCACTGCGGCCCATGAGATCAATATCGTCTGCGAATCGAAGATTGCAGACCGGCCTTCCTCCTATTGTGATTGTGGTCTTGAAGCCAAGGAGGGCCTCCTGCATGATGTTCTCCATTTAGCAAGTCCATAAAGGAAGAGAAAGAGCATTTTCTTTTTGTGTTTTTAAGCTGATTTAGCCCCTAAGTTTTGGGGGTTTTTAGCTAAAGATCTAATTGATATATCATTAAAAAAATTAAAATAGTAAACAGATACCAGTGTTTCCAGGTGCTTTTTTTCATTTAGTGACAAAAGGGAGAGAATGCTGTTTTAAATTTTGATGTGTTTCTGATGGCTTTGAAACTATTTTGGAAAATTTTGTTTTCGGGGAAAAAGGGCAATGTTTTTGAAAATGAAGACATGAAACTTTGCTCTCACAGGTTTTCAATATACCAACAATTTAAAACAACACATTTCAACCTTAAAAATCCACCCCCACAAAACTAACGAGGTACCCGGCTGGCAGACGTCATTGCCTGTGGCCCCCTACATCCGTCCCACCCCATTTCGACTCATACCGCTACCACTGTAACCATTGACAACCTGCTTCCCCCCCCTCTGATCCACTGTTTTTTCCTGGTTTACGATTTTGAAAAAAATGTGTTTGATAACGTGTATCAGGTGTTTGAAACTGAACCCCCCCAAACTTCCCCCATTCTTTCACCATTTCTACACCGACCTCAATCCAAACTTTTGCTGCTCTTCCACTCTCCCACATCTCTACCATCCCCTTCACCTCTTCCACTGACAGTTATCCAATTCCCCGTTTATCATCAACCCTTCGCCCCTTCTAACATCCTTCACTGTTTATTAAACGTCAATCTGTCTGCAAAAGGTAAAGCTGTTCTCTTTTTGATTTCATCTTGAAAAGAACATTGATCTAACTTTTTTTACGGGAAATTTTAAAAAAACCACAGGGCATAACAAAAATAAAACAACTGACACCACCTGGTTAAAAAACTTTTTCTCCCCCCGACCCTCCGTGGAGGGGGCTTTGCCTCTTTTATAAAAACACACTCGAACCTGCTCTTTCTTCTGCACTCCCTTCCTTTCTCACCTGAATCTTTCAAAGCTGTGAACCAACTTAAACACACGGGCCACTCTATTACTTCGCTGTCTTTACCCCCCACCTCCAAGCCGTAAGAAAAACTGACTTTTTCCTTTCCCATCAGAGTTTCAGTCACTCCGGGACACTACACCTTCTCCCAAAACTAAAATCATTCTCGGTGTTTTAAACTTCCATTTTGAAAACCCATTTCTTTGATGAAAAACGTCGTCTCTTTTTTTGTCGAGCCACTCTCTTTCTACGGGAAAAAACAACACACAGATCGGACATATTTTAGACGGGCTAATTACTGATGTTTCCCAAAGTCTATCAATCTGTTCTATCCTGAGAACTACTTTCTATCTTTCCGCTTTTCTTTTCTCTAAAAATACGAAAAGCCTTTCAAAAAGAAAAATTTATGTCCCTGTCGCAAACCTTAAGGCCATAAATATTCAACTTTCCTTCACAAGTGCTAAAGCCTATCAAAAACCTCTGACAACAATAACCCCTCTAAATCACAATGTGTTCTCACCAACTGCTTGATGAGATGCACCCCCCCACTGACCGTTCCTGCCTGATAGGCCATTCGCCAGGGTATCCCCATGTACCCTGGTCGAAAAGCGCAAAACGCGGCAACTAAGCGGCAGTGGCGAAAATAAAAAAGGGAAAATTAATAGCAACTCTTTCAAAAAACATAAAAAAAGTAAAAAACTTTAATTTTTTTTCAAAAAAAAAACAAAGATTACTCTTCTCAATTCTTGATGCCACATCTATAAAAATCTCTTTTTCCTCACATCTACTCTTCTTGGATCGTGAAGGCAAGCCTTCTGCCTTCCACCTCAACCATCTGAACTTCCTTCTAATTTGCTGCATTCTTTTCTGAAAAAGTCTTGCATTCACCCCAAACTGGATCAGACCCTTTTTCCGCCTGCCTTCCTGACCCCAATTCTCGGGCACTCCTCTCCTTTTCTTTCATAAAACAAGTAAAAAAAGAAATCATAAATTTTCGAAAAAATTGACTAAAAATCAGTGATCTTGATCCCATACCGCTTCTCTTTCACAAAGTGACACCACAACTCATACCCCTATCAGAAAATAGTAAACCATCTCTTTTTTTCAGGAAATTTCCATCAGCTCTAAAAACCGCTATAGTCCACCCTACTAAAAAAGCATCCCCTGACCCTAACATTCTAAAGAATTACAGACCTGTTTCCAATCTACCTTTCATTTCTAAAGTCCTTAAAAAGGGGATTTCTAAAAACAGCCAACAACCACCTTCTCCCCAACAATCTTTTTCCCTGATTTCAGTCTGCCATCGCGTCAATACAGCATGAAAAACCCCCCTGTACCACTTTTTAAAAACGCTTCTACCGCCCTTGATCAAGGGAAAAATTTTCTTTTCACTCTACCACCTATCACCAGCTTTTGATACTATAGACCACTCAATTTTTTCTCCCCGTCTTCAAAAAAAGTTCGGTGTTTCTACACAGCCCTCACCCCGGTTTAATTTATACCTTTCTGACCGATTCCACACAGTTGCAGTAACAAGATTCAAACAATACCCCGCCAAACTGGAATGCGGGTCCCCCCCGGGACATTTTTAGGGCCCTTTCTTTTCACTCTTTAAATGCCCCCTGTACATTAATAAAAACCCTCAAAAAAAACAAACCCTCTTTTTACGCAAGACTCTCAATTCAAAGCATGTTACTCCCGAAAAACGCCCACTCTCCGAAATAGGCCCGCTGCCTTTGAAGATGTTCAAAACTGGGTGCACAGAACAAATTTTCAGAAAAAAGCAGATAACACCGAAGCCCTCTTGTAGGGGCCAAAACAAAATCCTTCCATTACAACAGCGTCAAAAGAACTCGCAATACATCAGTCCCTCTACCACTGCTGTGAATATCTAGGTTCGTTATCGACAACACACTCCTATGAAAAAATTCATCACCCCGACCTGTCAATGTGCTACTATCAATTACGGGTTTGTGCTATTCGAAATACCCGTCCACCCATGCAACGCCAATTGTCAAATCTCCATTCTTTCACGTTGGACTATTGCAATTCTTTTTGTCTGGCTTCCAGCATCTTATCAACTCCCCCTTTAAACGTATACAAAACCTGCAGCTCGACTTTTCTCAAAAGAAAAATTCGAGCACATTACCCCCCTCTTGCAATCTTCCACTGGCTTTCCTGTCCACGAGAGTAAATTTTAAAATCAGTACCCTCTTTTTTTTTTTAAAAGTTTTTTCCCCAAAATGACCCTCCACCCCTGTGAATGTCCTCACCAGTACCTCCTTTTAATTCTCCGCCCACGCAATTTCCCTTTTGCCTACGAATACCTAGATTCCCAAACCAATTCCCCTGTTGGCGCCGCTCTTTTCTCTATTTCGGGTCAAACGACCAAAAAGAGCCCCCTCTCTCTTCGCCGAAACCTGTTATGACGCTTTTAAATCCATCCCCAAGACATATTTTTTCAAAATAAGATTTCCCCCCCCCCCCAATCTGTTTTTATCAGAGCTATCCCCCCTTCACTAAACCCCTCCCTTCACCCTGCTAAGTTACGGTCTGTTGTGTTGTTGCTTTTTTAAAAAATTTGACTATTTAAATTTTTTTTTCATAGATTTTGTCTGAGCCACCTGTTTGTAAAATCTGTTTGTTTAAATATTGATTATTTATCATTGATTGCTGACTGTTTAAGTTTTGGTTGAATGCAGCGCTTTGATTTTGTCTTTGCAAGATATAACGCATATGTTCCATTTATTATTATTAATTTTTTTTAATTTTTATAAATGCCGAAAAAGTGTGTGTGGTGTGTGTGTGTGTGTGTGGTGGGGTGGTTGTGGTGTTGTGTGTGAAAAGAGAGAGAGAGAAAAGAGAGAGAGAGAAGAAGAGATACGCATTGTCAAAATAATAATGGTGGAAAAGTATCATGATTTAAACTGATGAAAGTAAAGAATGTTCAAGATTTTTCTTTCATGAATGCACTTATAGCAAAACAATGAGAGGTTTTAAAATGATAAAATAAGACACGTTTGAAGTAATCATGATTATGAGACATTCTGTGTTTCGATGATGATAGCAATGACCCTCTTAGTCTGTGTAAGTTTTTGAAAATATTTGCTTCACTAGCAGTATATAAAATTTTTTCTGAATATTTTTGCTTCCATGTACCCCTTCGTTGTATTTTTGGCCCCAACCGACCCAAATTAAACATGTCATTTGTATGTGTGTGTGTGGTGTGTGGTGTGTGTGTGTTGTGTTTGTTGTGGTGTGTGTGTGTGTGTGTGTGTTGTTTTGTTAAAAAAACGTTTTAAACTGTCTTTCCCCTTTCTTACCCTCGTCAATGGCTTCTCTCTTCACTTTTCAAGGCCAATTTTAACTTGGCGGCCCGGTCAAGGGAAACTTTTTTAGCAGCGCCTTGTTTTGTAGACGCGCGGATGTTCTGTGGGTGTCCTCCCCTTTTGTAGTGTACAGACAACTTTGGGGGTGGTGTTACCCCCCCCACACACCCCTTTTGCAGAGGATAATCATCCACCAGCCCCTGCTTCTTTTCCCCACGAAATATCCTTGAACCTCACCTCCCCTTTATCCTTTTGCTGCCACTGCCACTCATTGGCTGCACAGAAGGGAGGAAAGGACAGGAGATAGAAGGGGAATGGTGAGGTTGGAACATTGCTATCAACTTTCAACTGGGTTTTTTTGCTGCTTTTACTTGTGTTTTAGCACTGATTAATTGCTTGTTTTTATAGCACAAAGAGAAGAAAAATGTCAACAATAGCTTGGAATAAGTAAGCACTGTACACATAACCTAAACTGTCAGTACCTTACTTGGTTTGAAGAGAGTAATCAGTGACATTTGATTACGTTTAGATCAGGGGTATTATCACACCTACAAACATACACAACACACTGCACAGCTGCTTCTCGGCAAAACTTGATGCTCAGTTTCTCATTTATTGTCATGTTGTAAGTCACTAACTGTGGACCATCAAAAAATCTATTCTTCCCCAACTTTTTTCCAAGGATCATTCCAAGATGGTAAGCGTGTTCGTATTGTTGTAAATAAATATATGATCCCAAAAAGCACCGTTATTGGAGTTCTGTTGCTCCCTTTGATTCCCTGACAAACTGTAATGCCACATCCAGTCATTCCTGATTGACTGCCCTCGAACTTCAAACCGGTTACATGGCCTATAACATACAATTTTTCATTTCAAACTTCACTGATTTCTAACGGGTTACATGGTTTATGTCATTCATGGTTTATATCATACCATTCTGAACTTCAGCCTCCTCAACACAGAGACTGAAAGGAGTGGTATTGGGACAGCAGGACAGGAACGTCACGTAAATCGAGGCAACAAAACTAAGCAACCCAATCTCTCGAGCATAGCCAGTCATCATTGTCCTCAGTCAAATGTCTCTCTGGAAACTAGGAAAATCAAGCTTCTGTAAGGACACAGGCAGTAGGATACCGTGCATTATTGCCGTGTTGCTTCCTCAATGTACTACAGTGCCTACTCTGATCCCGACTACTCAGCCATCAGCTAAACCGGCCTTTAGACTGATGACAATACGCACTTTTCTTGTCAAACCAGACAGAGTGGGACAGCCCACCTTAGGTATAGAAAAGTTGCGTTCATCGTATTGAATATTTGGTACTGTATTATAATGTATTTTATTGTCTTGTGTAATACTGTATTTACTGTGTTGTCTTGTACTGTAGTGTTTTGCTTTATGTTCTGTTGTATTTTATTGCATTGTAAACTACTTTCGATCCCAACAAATTTCTAAGCATGAAATTCGGGTTGCTCTCCCATTTTAAAAAGTCGTCATCACATATTCAGGGCTGTGTTACCAGTAATTTGGCTTACACTAAGGATAATTCTTTAAAAGGATGCTTAATATCTCAGTAAATAGAGAGATATTCATTCCAAGGGTCCATGAACTTGTGAGTTCAAATATCAGAACGGTTATCTTGTAATATAAGGATAGGGATTCTTACAATATTTTCTGTCAGCTCAAGCCAGGGCCTTGATTTCTTTCATTATCTCCCCTCCCGAACCCATCCCTTAGTCTCATAGGTCATTGGGGCACCACTGAAGACCAGCTTCCTCCACTCCTAGCGGTTTTCAGCTTTCCACAGCAACATGTTCCTCTCAAGGCCAGTCCACTCTCTGATGTTATCTTCCTATCGTTTTCTCTGTCTGCCTCTTCGTCTCCCTCCTTGTACTGTTCCCTGTAGGTCAGTATTGGCCAGTCTTTCATGTATGTACGTATGCGTGCGTGCGTGCGTGCGTGCGCGTGCGTGCGTACGTGCATATGTGTGCATAAATTTGAAGTCTCTTAATTATGTTATTTGAGGGAATTTGTGTGCGTATAAATGATTTGAGTGCAAGCGCTTCGATTTTTTGGCTTTACAAGATTCAGCGCTATATCAATTCCATTTATTATTATTATTATTATTATTATTATTATTATTATTATTATTATTATTATTATTATTATTATTTAGGGCTTTTTTAAAATTATTATTATTAGTAGTAGTAGTAGTAGTAGTAGTAGTAATAGTAGTAGTAGTAGTAGTAGTAGTAGTAGTAGTAGTAGTAGTAGTAGTAGTATTGTTATTAGTAGTAGTATTATTACTATTATATTCATCATTATTATCATAATCATCGTTCTTCTTCTTCATTTTATTATTACTACTACTTACTACTACTATATACACGCATGCAAAACATCAAATATACACATCTAGGAAGGAAGGTGGCAGGATGGTTAAGACGTTTGCCTGCCAAAAAGTAAACCGTGAGGTTGTGGGTTCGATTCTCAGCCTCGCCCTTTCTTCCCAGTTGACAAAAAAATCGAACTGAATGTCAAAGTCCTTCGAATGAGTTTATAAAACCGAGGCCCCGTGTGCGAACGCATGCAGAACATCTTGCGCAGACGTTAAATCCTGTTCCGCTTTTCGAACGAGTAGGTCATTGTGTACCGGTGGGAACAAATGACAAAATTTACAAAACTGCATAGACACGGGGACTGGATGTCCAAAAAGCACATGAGTGCTTATTCCAATATCCACGATATAAAAACAAATCATGTCATCTGAGCGCTTTGATTTGTTGCTTTACAAGATTCATCATCATCATCATCATCATCATCATCATCATCATCATCATCATCATCATCATCATCATCATCATCATCAGACACATGACCTTGGCGGTCGTGGGGGAGACACGAAAGACGATGCCGTGGTAAGCCTCCTCCATCCATCTCGGTCCTCGGCTCTGCGCAGTAGTGCCGAGTCATTCATCCTGGTCCATTCTCTGATGTTGTCCATTCATGACTTGTTCTGTCTTCCCCTCTTTCTGCCACCTTCGAGTGTTCCATGCAGTACTGTTTTTGGCAGAGTGTTGTGGCGGGTGACGTGGCCGAACCATGTCAGCTTTTTCTTCTTGACGATGGTGAGAAGGGGTTCCTGTGGACCTGCCAGCCGTGTTATTTGACTCTTGACAAATTCATTGCTCTTTCGTTCTCTCCAGGATATGCCCAGCAGTTTTCTATGGCATTTTGTTTCAAATGACTGGATTCGCTTTGCTGTTTCAGCAGTCAATATCCAGGTTTCACTTCCGTACAGCAGGATAGTCTGAATTAGGGCTTTGTAGAGCTTTAGTTTGATTGGGAAACTGATCTCTTTACTTTTCTATATGGTGGTGAGTTTTGTCATGGAAGATGTTGCCATGGCTATTCTGACTTTGATTTCTGTCGTCGATCGCCCGTCTTATGTGGATCGGTGGTCTAGAGGTAACGCGCCTGTCTAGAAAGCGAAAAGTCCGGGTCTGAAGTGTGCGGCGGTTCGTACCCCGTTTGGACCGGAAAATTTTCCCCCCATCCATTAGACCATGAGTGGTGGTCTGGGCGCTAGTCTTTCGGATGAGACGATAAACCGAGGTCCCGTGTGTTACACGTAATTATTAGCGCACGTAAAAAAAACCACGGCAACAAGAGAGTTGTCCCTGGCAAAAATTCTTAGAAAAAAGCCACTCTGATAGGGAAACAAATACAGCTGCAGCAAAAAAAAAAAAAAAAAAAAAAAAAAAAAAAGGGTGAAAGGGTGGCGCAGCGCTAAGTGGCGACGCGTTCTCCCGCTCTCCCCGGGGAGAGCAGCCCGAATTTCACGGAGAGAAATCTGCCGTGACTTAAAGTGGTATGAACTAAAATCTGAGCGCTTTGATTTGTTGCTTTACAAGATTCAGCGCTATATAAATTCCATACATTATTATTATTATTATTATTATTATTTTGTGAGTGTAGCGCCAAGGTATTTTAAAAGCGTCTACCTCCTCCAGTTGTTGGCCGTTCATGTAAATTTTAGCAGTGGCGTTGCTCGTGCTGTTCACAAGTACTTTAGTTTTCTCCAAGCTCATCTCCATCCCATATGCTCCAGCTCTGTTCTCAAGTCTGGTCGTAAGATCTTGCAGCTCTGTGTTGCTTCCGCCCATGAGGTCAATGTCATCGGCAAACCGCAAGTTGTTGAGGGGTCTGCCGCCAATGGAGATGGTAGAGTGGAAGTCATGGAGGGTCTCTCTCATAATGTTTTCCAAGAACAGATTAAACAGGACTGAGATAACAGCATCCTTGTCGGACCCCAACTGTCGTTTTGAAGTAGTCTCCGACCTGATTGTTCAGAAGGACTGCACTGCTTGCGGTGTTGTATAGTGCTTGAATGGTTTGCACTAGTCCTTCTTCAATGCCAAACATTCTGAGGACCTGCCACAGGCCTTCGTGCCATACTCTGTCGAAAGCCTTCTTGAAATCGATGAAGTTGTGGAACAGGTCTCTCTGATGTTGAAGATGTTTTTCCATCAGGATGTGGCAGTTAAAATATGTTCGATTGTGCTCCTGCCTGCCCTGAACCCAGCTTGTTCTTCTGCAAGGTGTTCTTCTACCTCCTTCTTTAGTCGAATCAAAATAACTTTGAGCATGATCTTGCTGGCGTGGCTGATGAGGCTGATTGTTCTATAGTTTTGGCATTGGCGTAAATTCCCCTTCTTGGGCAAGGGTATGATGAGTGATTGTGTCCATTCTGTTGGCCACTGTTTTGTCTCCCAAATCTTCTGACAGATAGCTGTAACATGTGTGATGACTGTTTAGCCACCATTCTTGAGCAGCTCTGCTGGTATTGTTCTGCTCCTGGGGACTTTCCTACTGGTAAGCTGCGGATGGCTTCTTCCACTTCTTCCCTCAGTATAGGAAATGGCGAGGGTGCTCTTGATGTTGCTGCTTTCTCTTCTATTATGCTCTTGTCATGTTGTATTGGGTAGTTGTACAGTTCTTGACAATACTCAGACCCCCTGTTCAATGCAGCTGAGCTTTCTGTGAGGAGGTTTCCGGAGCTGTCTTCAATGACTGATGATTTTGGTTTGAAGTGGTTTTGTGAGTTTCTTCAGGGTGTCGTATGCCTTTTTACTGTTGCCCACTTTCATGCTTTTTTCGATCTCATCACATTGATCACTGATCCACTTCTATCTGGCCTTTAACATTGACTTCTTCACAAGATTGTTGGCCTCCCGGTATTCTTTAGGGTTGGAAGACCTGATTGGTTTCAGTTCTCTTCTTGTATCGCAGAGGTCCAAGATGTCATTGGTAGTCCATGGCTGGTGTTTATTCCTCTGACGACCGAGTACCTCCTCTGCTGTTTCTCGGACTGCCTCATTAAATTTGTTGGTGAGGTCTTTGATGTCATTGTCCAGGAGGGTTAATGCTGCAAAACGTCCGCCAAGCTTAGCTTGGAAGATCTCCTCCACATCTGGATCTTTCAGTTTGTCCACGTCCAATTTGATACGTGGGTTTGCAGGCTGTTTATTTTTCTTCAGCTTCATTTTGAATACCAGCAGCACAAGGTCGTGGTCGCTGCCTATGTCAGCTCCAGGGTAGGTTCTTGTTCTGGCTCTGCTGATGCTGGATTTGAAGCGCCGTGGTGTTAAGATAAAATCTATTTGGTTATGGATCTTGCCGTTTGGCGCATGCCAGGTTGTCCTCCTTGACTGCTTGTTGGGATAGAGGGTATTGACAATGGTATGTCTGTGGGTGCAGGCAAACTCCAGCAGACGTAGTCCCCTGTCGTTGGTCTCTCCAGTTCCAAACTGACCAACTGTTCCGGCCCATTGGTTGTAAGAGTCAGGACCTACTTTGGCGTTAAAATCCCCTTGGATGATGATGATGTCCTTCTTGGGTATTTTCACAATGGTCTCTTCAAGATCTTCATATAATTCTTCTACTTCTTCATCTGCATGGTCAGATGATGGTGCATAGATTTGTATGATGGTGATGTTCTTGGGCTTGGCCGACACCCGGATGCTGATAATCCTGCTGGAAGCCGTGTACAGCTGATAATGCACCCTCTACTTCCTTTCTGACAATAAATGCCACTCCATGCTGGTGATGTTTCTCTTGGCCCCTGTACCAGATCTTGTTGCCTTCTTCAGTCAATGTCTCACCAAATCCTGTCCATCTCACTTCTCCTAGTCCAATAATGTCCCATTTATAGCGGCTAAGCTAATACTCTAGTTCTTTGATTTTTCCGCAGTGATAGAGTGTACGGACGTTCCATGTACCAATGGTGATCTGTTCTCTAGGGAGCTTAAGTAATGTTTTAACTCCAGTAGCTGACTTGTCACTTCCACCCTGGTGTTGATCAATGGAAAGCGCGGTCGTTGGTAACCCGGGCCTCGACCGATCCGGTATCATATTGGCTTTGCATTTGTCTTTCATGTTTTTTTCTGTGGGCTTAGGATATTCCTTGGTGGCGCCAATCTCCTCTCAAGTCTCCATATGTTTTGTTTTTTTCTATTGGGGTTTCCTCCCCCACATGCGACAGGTTGTACTGGGTTACATGGATACCAGTAGCAGTAACAGAGAACTTCTCTGACTGACCTGACAGATAAGATTACAAGATTCAGCGCTATATAAATTCCATACATTATTATTATTATTATTATTATGTTTATTATTATTATTATGTTTATTATTATTTAAACTCTGTGATTCTTATCAGCGTTCAGTGGTTTCAGCAAATGCAAAATATACCATAAAAGAACATGCCTCCTATGTACTCATTACCCAAGAAGAACAGCCTAGAAAGTTTAATGCAGTACCTCAACCCTCCCTCCCCCTCCTTCCCAAATTCTCTCTCTCCTTCCTTGGGGAATGAAGAAAGGGTGGAAGAGAAGATAGTTACATTTTTGCTTTCTCCTTTATCAGCACTGTGGATAGCCACAGCGGCGAAGCAGGTGATGCTGATAAAATCCCCCACTGACCGCAAGGCGGTAGGGTCGGATGGGGGGCTGACGCGGGCTACACTGTCAACGACTGCACACACACACACACACACACACACACTGTAGTGAGGGTAGTTTTTCTTCCCCTCCTTTTTGAAAGGTATTTACAAGACCGGTTTTTAAATCAGGGACATGAATCCCACCATATCCTTTAACTTATACTGGTTGTAGTTGACCTTTGTGTAAAATTAATATCTTTATTTTATTGTTTATTTTTTATTGCAATATGTTTTTGCTCTTACACTTGTTATATCATCATATTTGATTGAATTATTGTTTCTGATATTAGCTACATTATTCTGTTTCCTCACATTGCCCTCCCCACCTTCTTTTAGTTGTATTAGATTAGTCTGTGCACATAGATATTTCATTGAAACGCACAAACTAATATCACTTACGTGAACACTCACTCTCTCTCTCAATTCAGTAGATTGTTCTTTATTTTGGAAATTGTTTGATGTTCAAATAGAACCTTTACTTACATATGCATCTGAAATATGGGGACTTACTGTTAATCCACAAATAGAAAAAATACATACATATGCTATCAAACGTTTCTTAAATGTCCCAATGCATTCGTCAAATACTGTACTATAAGGAGAAACGGGAAGATATCCTTTAAACATCAGAACGTCCGTTAAGTGTATTAAGTACTGGCTAAAACTACTGAAACTTCCAGGGTCACGTTTATGTAGGCAGTCTTATGACATGATGGTTATACATATGGAGATGGGTAATAAGAATTGGGCATATCAAGTTAAAAAGTTTTGATCAGAACATGGTTTGGGAATCCTGTGATTGTCTCAGGAAGTAGGTAGCGAGCATGGGTTTATTTCTGAATTGAAAGACAGACTCATTTGTTCATTTAAACAAAATTGGCACTCGGACATGGAAAGTAAAGATAAATACTGCTGGTTTTTTTCGTTTAAGTGTGCTTTTCAAGCTGAAAAGTATCTTCGAATAGTCACTAACAAATGGCATCGAGTAAATCATGCAAGATTTCGACTAAGAACACTCGGTTTCAATGCAAACAAAAGATGGTTTCAACCTGAGACGTCCACACAGTTCCCATGCCCTATGTGTGGTCATATTCTTAATGATAAAGTGCATTTCCTGTTTTATTGTTAATCATATGTTTCCATACGTGAAAACTGTGGTGTTCTCAATCTAGAAGCTTTGGGAAGGCAAGATATTTTTTTTATATCTATGGTCTGATGATGATATTGTGATCAAATCGGTTGAAAAGTGTATTGCTGAAGCACTGAAATTACGACAATTACAGCTAAGTTCCAATTAGCTTAACATTTATGACTAAACTAAAGTAAAATTATATTAATATGTAAACTCCAGCATTTTGTGACACACCTAACGAACATTTATAATTACACTGTAATCTCCAGCAAGAATATTTATTGAAAATTACACATACAATTTCAATGGATGGTCTAATAGCATTCTAGAATGTTCTTTTTGTTATTGTAGTTATTGCTTATTAGTTCCTGTTGTTCATCCTTGCTATTACTTTGTGCTCTGTTTGAAACTGAGTTCATGTCAGAGCTTAAAGTCGTATCCGTTTATAGAGAGCTCTTTTGGGTTTGTTTGGTTTGTTGTTTTCATTACGTTAAATGCATCATGTGATTTTTCTTGCATTTATTTGTATTTACAAAAGAAAGTCGTGTATAATCCCCTTGTCAATAGGCCACATTGGGCAATGACAATAATTTGGTCAAAGCGTCAAAGCGTCTCTCTCTCTCTCTCTCTCTCTCTCTCTCTCTCTCTCTCTCTCTCGCACAGGGGCATGAAATTAATGTGCATGCTCACACTCAGTTGTGTATTTTGGTCTCTGCATTTCAATACCAACTACAGCGACTACAGAGGAACTTCTATCTCCACACTGCGCAGACAGATCAGTGAGTCACCATGCCATCAGCTCCACTGACGTTTTAGGTCGGCATGTGGCTGCTTTTGTGCAGTCTACATCAACTTCATGTTGAAGAGAGTGAAGATGAAGAAAGCTTCACTCATAGCCATGTTGAGAACAAGAGGGAAAGTAGACGGTGTCGTGTTGGGTTTGCTCCTCTCCTATGTATTTTGGGGCAGTCTACTTTTAGATTGTGGCGACATCGAGAGCAACCCTGGGCCCAACCCAAGCAAAGACATGAAGCAGACGAGGCTTTCCAACGCCAGGTCTTCCAGCACCAGGGCCAGTACGGAGCAGACATGCTACTCTCCTGGTAGTGCCTCCAGTGACAGAGGAGGAGAGCCCGCCTTGTCTGAAGTGGTGGTCATGCTGCACTCCATGCGCACCAGTATGGACACCGGGTTCGAGGAGGGGAAGCAGGAGAGGCAGGTTCTGCGTGAGGACAACAAGGCCTTGCAGGACGAGCTGAAGGGACTGGCGGGGGTCATCCACGGGTTACACCAGGAGAACGAGGAGCTGCAGAGGAGGAAGGAGGACCTGACCAAGAGGGTGGAGGAACTGGAGAGGAAGAAAGACGACCTGGAGGGACGGTCCAAACGCAACAACCTCCTCTTCTTCGGTCTGCCGAGGAGAGATGGCGAAACCCCTGCTGAGTGTGAAGGTAGGGTAAAGGCCTCCTTCAGACCCCGCTTGAACTTCAGAAGACAATGAGTTCGACAGATTTTCACCGCATAAACTCTAAGGCGGTTTTCCCCCGTGATTGCTAGATGTTTTTGTTTTTTATAAACAGAAAATGTCTGTACTAAAAGCTAAAGGCAAACTACGGGGATCTGGGTGTTTATCGGTGAAGACTATTTCCAGTCGTTTAGGGAGATAAGGAAAAGGCCTGACCCCACCTAAAGAAGCTAAAAAGTGAGGGCAAGAGGGCAACAATGATCTTTGATCATCTGGTAATTATCAAAGAATTTTTACTGTTGATCGGGACAATCGCTTAGTTGAAGTGAAATAGTGTGTCGGCCGCCCCAGGAAATTTTTCGACTACATTTGGGAACTTTTTGACGAGGGACAAAACTTAGGAAAGCACCGGTTTTGCAGCCACAGTGTAGTTTTCAACACAGGCAGATAGCACGTGCTAGTCATGAGACAGGGGTCATCATAAAGTGTTTGATCTGAGTGTAGCCAAAAGCCAGGATGAAAGTGGTAAACAAATGTGTGCATGAATGAATGTGTGTCAGATATTGTGAATAAAGAAGGGTTGCAAGTTGTGTGACTTCTCTTTCTACTTATTGATAATGATAATGTGAATTATTTTCCCCCTTTTTGTTTAAAAATTCAAAGTTGTTTTCTTTTTTAAACTGGAATGTTCATGGATTATTGTCTAAACTGTGTGATATGGATTTCGTGTCATATGTTTGTTCTTTCGATTTTATTTTTCTGGTTGAAACGTTTGTGGAAGATTTTCACTCTTCAGTGTTTGTTGGTATGAGACTTTTTTTGTAAACCTGCTACTAAAAGTTTTGCCCAAGGAGACGATCAGGTGGTCTTTTGTGTCTCATTAGACGGGAATTATGTCCCTTTGTGAAGCAACTGGATTTGGAATCAGATGTTTTTGTGTGCATTCATTATTGACAACTTGTTGTTCTGTACAGTAAAAAAAAAAAGTCTTATATGTGGCCATTTATGTACCACCATCTGATTCACCATATTACAGAACGTATGATATTGAAAATGGAATAATGGTACTAGAAGATTTTCTTTGTGACTGTATAATTTCTTGTGGTGATGTTTATGTTGTATTGGGAGGGGATTTTAACAGCAGAATGTGGAATGTTTCTTTAGATTTTGAGGACAGTCATACACCATTCACAAATCAACATCCAAGTGGACCTCTGCATATGAACAGAAAGTCACAAGATAATGTGTTAAATCATTATGGAAAATTGTTATTAAATATGTGCACTGCTTTAGATTTAGATATTTTCAATGGAATGTGTCATGGCGACTGTCAGGTTTGCTACACAGTCATATTTGAGACTGGAAGCAGTGTCAAAGACTATTTTGTGATTTCACGAGACATGTTCGCGCAAATCTCTGAGGATTGTGAGATGAATGTTCTTGAAAGATGTGAATCTGACCACATGCCTTTAGTGCTTCATATAAATTTTCCTAATGAAAACATAGAGAATGAAAAGGGGAAAAAAAGTAAGTGTATAGTGGAAAATATTGTTTTGGATGAAACATATTGTGAAGTGTTAGGTTATTGGACTCAGATGAGATGCAACAGAGATTAAGTATGACTAGTGATCTGATTGTTGTTAATATTAACCAAGCTCTTGATATCTTTAACAGTTGTATTTTTTAATGTTTATGTAAAAGAAATGTTCGTAGAATATTAAACAAGTATCGTGGCTCTTTATCTCTGTTTGATCGTAATCTATACCGTACATCTAGGCGTGACTATAAACAGCTTTTAAAGACAAACGTAAGCTGTTCAATAATGCACTGCTGGATAAAATATTATGCTGATTGTGCTGATTGCATGAAAAAGCAGACAAGCGTGAATAAAAAATATGGCTACAGTGATTGGTATGATATGGAATGTCGTTTATGTAAAAGAAATGTTCGTAGATTATTAAACAAGTATCGTAGCTATTTATCTCTGTTTGATCGTAATCTATACTGTACAGCTAGGCGTGACTATAAACAGCTTTTAAAGACAAAATGTAAACTGTTCAATAATGCACTGCTGGATAAATTGATTGCTTCTGTTGATAACCAGAAAGAGTTTTGGAATGTAATGCGTAGTGTTCAGAGTAAAAGAAATCAGCCTGTAAATAATGTTCGTCTAGATGATATTCATGCCCTGACTCTGGGTGCCTGGAATGTTCGCACCCTTTTGGACAGAGACGACAGACCAGAGAGTCGTACAGCGCTCATTGCTAGAACGCTTAATCGCTACCAGGTGGACATAGCGGCCCTGAGCGAAACAAGGTTTGCTGGTGAAACCAACTGGAGGAAGTTGGAGGGGGTTACGTCTTCTACTGCATTGGGAAGCCAGATGACACCCCAAGAACCTCAGGTGTGGGCTTTGCAATAAAAACCAAACTTGCACGATAGCTTGACAGCCTTCCACGTGGGATAAACGATAGGCTGATGACCCTACGTCTGAAGCTGTCCAAGGATAGCTTTTCCACAGTCATCAAAGAAGCTTTCTATGAAGAGCTTAGCCGCACGATCTCAGCGGTAGACAGAAAGGACAGGCTGATTATCCTCGGGGATTTCAATGCCCGCGTCGGCGTGGACTTCATCTCCTGGCCAAATGTCCTAGGACTGGCAAGTGCAACTCCAACGGACTGCTTTTGCTCTCGCTCTGCGCGCAGCATGAACTGACCATCACTAACACCCTCTTTCAACAAGCAGACAAGTACAGAAACTCATGGATGCACCCCCGCTCGAAGCAGTGGCACATGCTGGACTACGTAATCGTCCGGCAGAGGGACAGAGGTGATGTTTCTATTACACCTGCATGAGAGGAGCAGTCTGTTGGTCGGACCATCACCTGGTACGCAGTAGATTAATATCAGACTTGCACGCAAGCTCCAACCAGCCAGGCAGAAATCCCCCAGGAAGCTAAACATCTATCGCCTCCCTATCACCAAGGACGCACTACGGCAGCAAATTTATTTATTTATTTATTTATTTATACCACTTTAAGTCACGAGATTTCTCTGCGTGAAATTCGGGCTGCTCTCCCCGGGGAGAGCACGTCGCCACAAGAGCAGCGCCACCCCTTTTTTTTCTTTTATTTTGTGGTCTGCAACTGTATTTCTTTCCCTATCAGAGTGGCTTTTTTTCTAAGAATTTTGCCAGGGACAACTCTCTTGTTGCCGTGGGTTCTTTTTCGTGCGCTGCATAATTTTCCGTAACACACGGGACCTCGGTTTATCGTCTCATCCGAAAGACTAGCGCCCAGACCACCACTCATGGTCTAATGGATGGGGGAAAAGTTTCGGGCCCAGACGGGATACGAACCCGGACTTTTCGCTTTCTAGACAGGCGCGTTACCTCTAGACCACCGATCCACCATCAAATCCAAGCAGCTCTCCAAGAAACCCCTGTATCGACTGATGTAGAAGAGGTATGGGGCACCTTTAGAGATGCTGTATACACAGCAGCAGCTGACACACTCGGCTTTGTACAGAGGAGCCACAATAACTGGTTTGACGAGAATGACTCTGAGATCTCCAAGTTCCTGAACACACTGCACAAACGGCATCAGGATCACATTTCTGATAAACACTGCCAGAGGAAGAACCAGTACTTGCAAACCAAGCAACTTGTACAGAAGAGGCTGCGTGAGATGAAGAACAACTGGTGGGAAAGAAAGTCCGAAGAGCTTCAGTCAGCTGCTGACGCTCATGTCATGAAGACCTTCCATGATGGTCTCCGAGCTGTATATGGGCCAAGAGCCACAGGATCAACCCCTGTCCGAACCTTGGACCAGACCACCCTCCTGAGAGACAAGAAAGACATCCTTACATGCTGGGCAGAGCACTTCAACACCCTCCTCAACAAGGACTCATCTGAATCTGATGAGGCAATTGCAGCCCTCCCACAGCTACCAGTCAGTGACTCACTAGCTGCCCCTCCCACAAAGGCCGAGACCTGGAAAGCCCTGAAGCTGACAACGTCAGGAAAAGCACCAGGAGCGGATGGAATCCAGGCCGACATCTACAAATGTGGAGGCGAGGTGCTGACAGACAAGCTGACCGCCCTGTTCCAACCTATCTGGGAGAAAGGGGAGGCCCCCAGGATCTCAAGGATGCTTCAATTGTCCACATTTACAAACGGAAGGGAGACAAAACATGCTGCGACAACCACTGTGGAATCTCTCTTCTTAGCATCGCCGGCAAAATCTTCGCACGCATTATACTGAGCAGACTGATTGACCATGCCTCCAACACAGTCATCCCTAAAGCACAGTGCGGTTTCCGCTCAGGCAGGGGAACATGTGACATGGTGTTTGCAGTACGCCAGTTGCAAGAAAAGTGCCGTGAGCAGAACATGGAGCTCCACATGGTCTTTGTAGACCTAACCAAGGCCTTCGACACGGTGAACCGCCGTGGGCTGTGGAAGATCCTCCTAAAGCTTGGTTACCCAAAGAGCCTAATACAGGTGATTGCGTCACTCCACGATGGCATGCAGGCGAGAGTACAGGAAAATACTGACATGTCTGATCCATTTCCTGTGGTAAATGGAGTGAAGCAGGGCTGCGTCCTGGCACCCACACTGTTCTCTATTCTCTTATCTGCCATGCTGATTGACGCCTTCCAAGACTGTGACAGGGCCATCTACATTCAGTTTCGCACTGATGGCAAACTTTTCAACTTGCGGCGACTCCATGCTAGATCCAGGGTGTCTGAGGCACTGTTGAGAGAGTTCCTCTTCGCTGATGATTGTTCGTTTGCTGCATACACCCATGAGGACATACAGTTCATTATGGACCGGTTCTCTACCTCCTGCAGGCGCTTTGGACTCACCATCAGCCTCAGCAAGACCGAGTCCATGTACCAACCAACTATTTCACAGAAAACGCCAGTGCCTTCCCCCCACCTGCAGTTAAGATCGATGACACAGTGATCAGGTCAGTCGACAAGTTTTGCTACCTGGGCAGATCCCTCTGCAGCAATGGAACCCTTGATGCAGAAATTACAGTGCGCATCGCCAAGGCCAGTTCTGCCTTCGGCAGACTCAATAACAGGCTGTGAAACAACAAAGGCATCAGGCTCAGCACCAAAATCAAAACTTACAGAGCTGTCGTGCTGACCACCTTGTTGTACTGCTGTGAAACATGGACGACGTACTGCGGTCACATTCAACAGCTTGAGCAGTTTCACCAGAGATGCTTACGAAAGATCCTCGGAATAAAGTAGCAAGACAGGGTCTCCAACCTCCAGGTCCTAGAGAAGAGCAGCCTGCCCAGCATCGAAAGCCTACTAATCAAGTGCCAGCTACGCTGGACAGGACACGTTGTCCGAATGACAGACAGCAGGATCCCAAGGATGCTATTGTATGGCCAGCTGAAGGAAGGCCTCCGAAAACTTGGAAGACCCTACAAGCGCTTCAAGGACACCTTGAAGACAAACCTTAAAGCCTGTGACATAGACATCTCTACCTGGGAAACTGATGCCCTTGATCGTTCTCGCTGGAGGATGCTGTGCTCCAGTGGCATAAAGACATTTGAAAACAAGAGAACGCTGGCCATTAAGGAGAAACTACTGTAAAGTATCTAAGGGTCATTATTGACAACACACTCCCTATGCAAAAATTTATCACCCAGACCTGCCAGTCATGCTCTATCAATTCACCGTCACTGTCACAGATCCCTCATATTCCGAATCCTTTGGGGCGCCTTTGAAGCTTTGTCAACCACCTTTCTTCAGTCCTCTCGTCTCTCAGCCGCAAGGTCCAGCCAGTTGTCCCCTCCAAAAATTTTCCCCTATTTTATTGTTTATTTTTTATGCAATATGTTTTTGCTCTTACACACTTGTTTATAGCATCATATTTGATTGAATTATTATGTTTTCTGATATTATCTACATATTCTGTTATCCCTCACATTGCCCTCCCCACCTTCTTTTTAGTCGTATTAGATTAGTCTGGGCACATAGATATTTCATTGAACGCACACACTAATATCCACTACTTGAACTACTCACTCTCTCTCTCAATTCAGTAGATTTGTTCTTTATTGGAAATTGATTGATGTTCAAATAGAACCTTTACTTACATATGCAATCTGAAATATGGGGACTTACTGTTTAATCCACAAATAGAAAAAATACATACATATGCTATCAAACGTTTCTTAAATGTCCCAATGCATTCCGTCAAATACTGTACAAAAAGGAGAAACGGGAAGATATCCTTAAAACAATCAGAACTTCCGTTAAGTGTATTAAGTACGGCTAAAATAACTGAAACCTACAGGGTCACGTTTATTTAGGCATCCTATGACAAGATGGTTATAACATATGGAGATGGTAATAAATTGGGGCATAACAAGGTAAAAAGTTTAGATCATAACCTGGTAAGGGAATCCTGTGATTGTCACAGGAAAGTAGGTAGCTAGCATGGGTTTATTTCTGAATATGAAATACAGACTTCATTTGTTCCATTTAAACAAAATTGGCACTCGGACCATGGAAAGTAAAAGATAAATACTGCTAGGTTTTTTTCGTTTAAGTGTGCTTTTCCAAGCTGAAAATTATCTTCGAATAGTCCACTACAAAATGGCATCGATAAATCATAGCAAGATTTTCGACTAAGAAAACTTTCGGTTTCAATGCAAACAAAAGATGGTTTCAACCTGAGACGTCCACGACCGTTCCCATGCCCTATGTGTGGTCATATTCTTAATGATAAAGTGCATTTATCCTGTTTGATTGTTAATCAAAATGTTTCCATACGTGAAAACTGTGGTGTCTCAATCCCTAGAAGCTATTGGGAAGCCAGATATTTATTATTAATATCTATGGTCTGATGATGGATATTGTGATCAAAACGGTTGAAAAGTGTATGCTGAAGCACATGAAATTAACGACAAATACAGCTACTTCCCAATTAGCTAACATTTATGACTAAACTAAATAAAATTAATATAATATGTAACTTCCAGCATTTTGTGACACAACCTAAACGAACAATTATAATTACACAGTAATCTCCAGCAAGAATATTTATTGAAAATTACACATACAATTCAAATTGGCTGGTCTAATAGCATTCTAGAATTTCTTTTTGTTATTGTAGTTATTGCTTATATAGTTCCTGATGTTCATCCTTTCTAGTTACTATGTGCTCTGTTTGAAACTGAGTTCATGTCAGAGCTTAAAGTCGTATCCCGTTTATAGAGAGCACTTTGTTTGTTGGTTTTGTTTTTTCATTACGTTAAATGCATCATGTGATTTGTTCTTGCAATTATTTGTAATTACAAAAGAAAGTCGTGAATAATCCCCCTTGTCAATAGGCCACATGGGCAATGACAATAATTTGGTCAAAGCGTCAAAAGCGTCTCCTCTCTCTCTCTCCTCTCTTCTCTCTTCTCTCTCACATCTCTCTCTCGCAACAGGCATGAAATTAATGTGCATGCTCACACTCAGTTTTGTATTTGTCTCATGCATCTTTCAATACCAACAACAGCGACTACAGAGGAACTTCTATCTCCACACTGCGCAGAACAGATCAGTGAGTCCCACCATGCCATCAGCTCCACTGACGTTTTAGGTCGCATGTGGCTGCTTTTGTGCAGTCTACATCAACTTCAGTTGAAGAGAGTGAAGATGAAAGAAACTTCACTCCTAAGCCATGTTGAGAACAAGAAGGAAAAGTAGACGGTGTCTGTTTGTTGCCTCCCTCCTATGAATTTTGGGGCAGATCTACTTTAGATTATGGCGACATCGAGAGCAACCCCTGGGCCCAACCCAAGCAAAGACATGACGCCAGACAAGGCTTTCCAACGCCAGGTCTTTTCAGCACCAGGGCCAGTACGGAGCAGACATGCTACTACTCCTGGTATGCCGTCCATTGACAGAGGAGGGAAGCCCGCCATATTGACTGAAGTGAGTGGTCCATCGCATCTCCATGCGCACCAGTATGGACACACGGGTTCGAGAGGGGAAGCAGGCGAGCAGGTTCTTGCGTGAGACAACAAGGCCTTGCAGGACGAGCAGAAGGGACTGCGGGGTCATCCACAGGGGTTACACCAGGAGAACGAGAGCTGCAGAGAGAAGGAAGACCTGACCAAGAGGGTGGAGGAAACTGGAGAGGAAGAAAGACGAACCTGGATGACGGTCCAAACGCAACAACCTCCGCATTCTTCGTCTGCCGAGGAAGAAGGCGAAACCCCTGCTGAGTGTGAAGGTAGGGTAAAGGACCTCCTTACAGACACGCTTGAACTCTCAGAAGGACATTGAGTTCGACAGGTTCACCGCATAAACTCTAAGGCGGATTCTCCCGTGGATTGCTAACGTGGTTTGTTTTTTTATAAAACAGAAAAATGTCTGTACTTAAAGCTAAAGGCAAACTACGGGGATCTGGGCGTGTTTATCGTGAAGACTACTCCAGTCGTGTTAGGGAGAAAAGGAAATAGGCTGAACTCAACCCTAAAGAAAGCTAAAAGTGAGGGCAAGAGGCAACATGATCTTTGATCATCTGGGTAATTGATCAGAAGAGTTTAACTTTGATCAGGACAATCGCTTTAGTTAAGTGAAATAAGTGTGATCTGCCGCCGCCAGGAAATTTTCGACCTACATTTGGGGAACTTTTGACGAGGGGAACAAACTTAGGTAAGCACCGGTTTTGCAGCCACAGTTAGTGTCAACAACAGGCAGATAGCACGTCTAGTCAAGACCAGGTGACATCATAAAGTGTTCTGATCTGAGTTTAGCCAAAAGCCAGGATGAAATTGTAAACACTGAGTCATGAATGAATGTGTGTCAGATATTGTGAATAAAATGGGTTGCAAGATGTGTGTACTTCCTCTATCATACTTATTGATAATGATAATTGAATTATTCCCCCTTAGTGTAAAAAACTTCAAAGTTGTTTTTCTTTTTTAACACTGGAATGTTCATAGGATTATTGTCTAAACTGTGTATAAGTATTTCGGTCCATAATGTTTGATTCTTTTCGATTTTAATTTGTCTGGTTGAAACGTTTGTGGACAGATTTTCACTCTTCCCCCCAGTGATCTGCTTGGGTATGGAGACTTTTTGTAAACCTTCTACTAAAGTTTCTGCCCAAGGGAGAACGATCAGGTTGGTCTTTGTTCTCATTAGACGAATTATGTCCCTTTGAGAAGCAACTGGATTTTGAATCAGATGTTTTTAGTGTGCAATCATTATTGACAAACCTTTGTTGTTCTGTACAGTAGAAAAAAAAAGTCTTATATGTGGCAATTTTATGTACCACCATCAGATTTCACCATAATACAAGAAGTAAATATAGAAAATGGTAATAATGGTACTAGAAGATTTTCTTGTGACTGTATATTTTTCTTGTGGTGATGTTTATGTTGAATTGGAGGGGATCTTTAACAGCTGAATGATGGAAATGTTTCTTTAGATTTTGAGGACAGTCATACACAATTCCACAAAAACACCATCCAAGTGGTACCTCTGCATAGAACAAAAAGCACAAGATAATGTGTTAAATCATTAGGAAACTTGTTATTAAATATGTGCACTGCTTTTAGATTTAGATAATTTTCAATGGAATGTGTCATGGCTACTGACAGGTTAGCTACACAGTCATATATGAAGACTGGAAGCCAGTGTCAAAGACTATTTTGTGAATTTCACGAGACATGTTTTCGCGCAAATTCTGAGGATTGTGAGATGAAATGTTCTTAGAAAGATGTGAATCTGACCACATCCTTTATGCTTCATATAAATTTTCTAATTGAAAAACATAGAGAATGAAAAGGGAAAAAAATAAGTGTATAAGTGGAAAATATTGTTTTGGATGAAACAAATTGTGAAGTGTTAGGTTTATTGGACTCAATGAATGCAACAGAGATTAAGTATGACTAGTGAACTGATTGTTTGTCTAATATTAACCAAGCACTTGATCTCTTTAACAGTAGTATTTTTTAATGTTTATGTAAAAGAAATGTTCGAAGATATTAAACCAGATCGGTGCTCTTTTATCTCAGTTTTATCGTAATCTATACCGTACATCCAGGCGTGACAATAAACTTATTTTCATTTATTTTAAAGACAAACGTAAGCTGTATCAATAAGCACATCTGGATAAAAAATTATGCTCGATTGTGCTGATGTGCATGAAAAAGCAGACAAGCGTGATAAAAAATATGGCTACAGTGATTGTATGATATGGAATTCGTTTATGTAAAAGAAAATGTTCGTAGATAATTTAAACAGTATCGTAGCTATTTATCTCTGTTTGATCGTAATCAATACCTGTACAGCTAGGCTTGACTATAAAACAGCTTTTACAAGACAAAATGTAAACTTTCAATAATGCACTGCAGATCAATTGATTGCATTCCTGTTGATAACCAGAAAGGTTTTGGAAATGTAAGGCGTAGTGATTCAGAAAGTAAAAGAAATCATCCTGTAAATAAATTGTTCGTCTAGAAGAAATTTCATGCCCTGACTCTGGGTGCCAGGAATTACGCACCCTTTTGGACAGAGAACTACAGACCAGAGAGTCGTACACGCTCATTCTAGAACGCTTAAATAATCGCTACCCGAGTGGACATAGCGGCCCTGAGCGAAACAAGAGTTTGCTGGTGAAACCACTGGATGAAGTTGGAGTGTGGGTTACGTCTTCTACTGCATTGGAAGCCAGATGACACCCCAAGAACCTCAAGGTGTGGGCTTTGCAATAAAAAAAACCAAAAACTTGCACGATAGCTTGAACAGCCCTTCCACCGTGGGATAAACGATAGCCTGATGACCCTACTCTGAAGCTGTCCAAGGAATAGCATTTCACAGACATCAAGAAGCTTCTATGAAGAGCTTAGCCCTCACGATCTCAGCGTTAGACAGAAAGGACAGGCTGATTATCCTCGGATTTCAATGCCCGCGTACGCCGTGGACTTCATCTCCTGGCCCAATGTCCAGAGGACGCGTCAAGTGCAACTCCAACGGACTGCTTTTGCTCTCCGCTCTGCGCGCAGCATGAACTGAGACCATCCACTAACACCCTCTTCAACAAGCAGAACAAGTACAGAAACTCATGGATTCACCCTCCGCTCGAAGCAGTGGGCACAAGCAGGAGACTACGTAATCGTCCGGCATAGGACAGAGTGAAGATTCTATTACACCGGCAGAGAGGAGCAGACTGTTGGTCGGACCATCACCTGGCGCCGTAGTATAAATATCATACTTGCCCGCAAGTGCCCAACCACCAGCAGAAATCCCCCAGGAAGCTAAACATCTATCGCCTTCCCTCCACCAAGGACGCACTACTGCAGCAAATATATTTATTATTTATTCTTTATACACTTTAAGTCACGAGATTTCTCAGACTGAAATTCTGCTGCTCTCCCCTGGGAGAGCACTCGCCACAAAGCAGAACGCCACCCTTTTTTTTTCTTTAGTTTGTGGTCTGCAACTGTATTTCTTTTCCCTATCCCAGAGTGGCATTTTCTAAGAATTTGCAGGGAACAACTCACTTGTTGCCGTTGGTTCTTTTCGCGTGCCTGCATTATTTTCCGTAACACACTGGACCTCGTTTTAACGTCTCCTCCGAAAGACTAGCGCCCAGACCACCACTCATGGTCAAATGGGATGGGGAAAAGTTTCGGCGCCCGAGAACGGGAATAACGAACCCGGACTTTTCGCGCTTACTAGACAGCCGTTACCTCTAGACCACCGATTCCACCATCAAAACCAAGGCAGCTCCTCAAAAACCCTGTACGACTGATGTAGAAGAGGTATGGGGCACCTTTAGAGATGCAGTATACACAGCAGCAGCTTGACACTACTCGGCATGTAACGAGAGGAGCCACAATAACTGTTTGACGAGAATGACTTCTGAGATCTCCAAGTTCCTGAACACACTGCACAAACGGCATCAGATCACATTTCTGCTAAACACATGCCATAGGAAGAACCAGTACTTGCAAACCAAGCAACTGTACAGAAGAGGCAGCGTGAGATGAAGATCAACAGTGGAAAAGAAAGTCCGAAGAGCTTCAGTCAGCTGCTGACGCTCATGACATGAAGACCTTCCCATGATGTCTCCGACTGTTATATGGCCCAGAGCACAGGAACAACCCCTTGTCCCGAACCTTGACCCAGACCACCCTCTGAAGACAAGAAAGACATCCTATACATGCTGGGCATAGCACTTTCAACACCCTCCTCAACAAGGACTCATCTGAATCTGATGAGGCAATAGCAGCCCTCATCCCCACAGCTACCATTCAGTGACTCACTAGCTTCCCCTCCCACAAAGCCGAGACCTGGAAAGCCCTGAAGCAGACAACGTCAGGAAAAGCACCAGGAGCGGATGAATCCAGGCCGACATCTACAAATGTGGAGGCGAGGCTGACAAAAATAAAGCTGACCGCCCTGTTCCAACCTATCTGGGAGAAAGGGAGGCCCCCAGGATCTCAAGGTGCTCAATGTCCACATTTACAAACGGAAGGGAGACAAAACAGCTGCGACAACCACGAGAGTAATCTCTATTCTTAGCATCGCCGCAAAATCTCGCACCATTATACTGAGCAGACGAATGACCATATGCCACCAACCAGTCATAGCCCTAAAGCTCAGTGCGGGTTTCCGCTCAGGCAGGGGAACATGTGACATGGCGTTTGCAGTACGCCCAGTTCGCAAGAAAAGTGCCGTGAGCAGAACATGGAGCTCCACATGGTCTTTGTAGACCTAACCATGCCCTTCGAACATCGGTGAACCGCCGTGGGCTGCGAAATCTCCTAAAGCTTGGTTACCCAAAGAGCCTAATACAGGTGATTGCGTCACTCCACATTGCATGCAAGGCGAGAGTACAGGAAAATACCGACCAAGTTGATCCATTTCCTGTGGAAAATGGATGAAGCAGGGCAGCGTCTGGCACCCACACTGTTCCACTATCTCTTTATTCTGCCATGCGATGACCCTCCAGACTGTGACAGGGCATCTACATTCAGATTCGCACTATTGCAAACTTTTCAACTTGCGGCGACTCCATGCTAATCCAGGTGTCTGAGGCACAGTTGAGAGAGTTCCTCTTCGCTGATGATTGTCGTTAGCTGCATTACACCCATGAGGACATTACAGGTTCATTATGGACCGGTTCTCTACTCCTGCAGGCGCTTTGGACTCCATCAGCCTCAGCAAGACCGAGTCCATGGTCCAACCAACTATTTCACAAAAAACGGCCAGTGCCATCCCCCCACTGCAGTTAAGATCGATGACACAGTGATCAGGTCAGTCGACAAGTTATGCTACCTGGGCAGATCCTCTGCAGCAATGGAACCCCTTGATGCAGAAATTACATGCGCATCGCCAAGGCCAGTTCTGCCTTCGTCAGACTCAATAACCATGCTGTTGAAACAAAAAGGCATCAGCTCAGCACCAAAATCAAAACTTACAGAGCTGTCCGTGCTGACCACCTTGTGTACTGCTGTTGGAAACATGGACGTACGTATGCGGTCACAATCAACAGCTTGAGCATTTTTTTCACCAGAGAATGCACGAAAGATCTCGGTAATAAAATAGGCAAGACAGGGTCTCCAACACTCCAGGTCCTAGAGAAGCGCCCCTGCCCAGCATCGAAAGCCTACTAATCAAGTGCCAGCTACGCTGGACCAGGACACGATAAATTGTCCGAATGACAGACAGCAGGATCCCAAGGATGCTATTGTATGGCCAGCCTGAAGGAAGCCTCCGAAACTTTGAAAGACCCTACAAGCGCTTCAAGGACACTTGAAGACAAACATTAAAGCCTGTGACATAGAACAGTCCTACATGGACAACTGATGCCCTTGATCGTTCTCTAGCTGGAGGATGCTGTTCTCCAGTGGCATAAGACATTTGAAAACAAGAGAACGCTGGCCATTAAGGATGAAACTACTGTAAAGTATCTAGAGGGTCAGTTATGACAACCACTCCGCTATGCAAAAATTATCACCCAGACCTGCCAGACAAATGGGCTCTATCAATTCACCGTCACTGCACAGATCCCTCTTATACCGAATCCTTTGGGCGCGCTTTGAAGCTTTGTCAACCCCTTTCTCATCCTCTCGTCTCTCAGACCCCTCCAAAGGGTGTCCTCTCCAGCTCCATGTTCTGTCCACTCTCGAAGTTGTCCTCCATCACGTTCTTATAGTCTGCCTCTTCTCTTCTACCCCTCACTGTGCCTTGTAGATTGTTTTAGCAAGACCAGAGGAGCGTGTGACAAGTACCAAACCACTTCAGTTTTCGTTGCTGACCAGTGTTTGAAGGTAGTACAGGGCCCCATTTCATTGGGGAAGGTGTCACTTGACCTTCCTTCATTCATTGATGTTGTCTTTGAATGAGATGCCTAAGATTCTTCGAAGCACTTGCATTTCACAGCTCTTATTCTTCTCTCTAAGTCCCCTAGAGGGTTCATGACTCACAATGCATATAAAAATTGGAACATTAACAGAGAGCGCGTCATTCTATTTTGGAACTGATGGCGATTTTTCTGTTGCTCTAGATGGGTTTGAGCTTGGTCATTGCGGCTTTGGTCTGGGCAAGTCTTTACAGTATTATCTGGTTTTAATCCTTGTCTGTCAGGATAATCCAATATATCGAATCCTGTGAAACATTTTTAAGTTTTTGGGTCTTTGAATTTGATTTCTGATGTGAAGTTTGCTGTTTGTCAACACTTTTGTTTTCCCAGCAATTTTCCATCCAAATTTTGTTGACTTTTCTTCTATGCGGTTCTCTAAGTCTGTTAGTTCTTGCTTGTGACCAGCAAATCCGTCAATATCATCATCGAAGCGCAAGTTTGTGACTGTTTGCCCTCTACTACTACTACTACTACTACTACTACTACTACTACTACTACTACTACTACTACTACTACTAAATGGAATTTATATAGCGCTATCTTCTTCTTCTTCAAGTTTCCGGTCTGGTCCCTGCAGAACATCGACGATCATGCTCGCCATTCTCCCCCTTCTCGGCCTTCACAAGAGCTCCATTGTCGGGGCCCTCTTTATTCGTTGCGCATTTGTTTGAGCTGTCTGTGAATTTGTGCGTTGTCTTCTCTGCTGCATGTTCCACATAATTTGCCACTCCATAACAGTTTTTTCTAGTCCGGTCATCCTGATTATATGGCCAAAAATTTGAGCTGTCTTTCTCTGATGGTGTTGATAAGGATCTCTTGTATCCCAGCACATATCCATTCTTCTGCATTTGTTTTTCTTTTGTCACATGGAGACTTTCATGATTCTCCGGATGAACCACAAAGAGAAGAAAAATGTCAAACAATACTTGGAATAAGTACGCACTGTACCATAACCTAAACTGTCAGTACCTACTTGGTTGAAGAGAGTAAATCCATGTGACATTTTGATTACGTTTAGATCAGGGGTAATAATCACACCTCAAACATACACCACAACTCTGCACAGCTGCTTTCTCGCAAAACTTGATGCTCAGTTTTCTCATTTATTGATCCCATGTTGTAAAGTCACTAACTGTGACCATCAAAAAAACTATTCTTCCCCAACTTTTTTTCAAGGATCATTCCAAGATGGTAAGCGAGTTCGTATTTTGGTAAATAATATATGAAATCCAAAAAGCACCGATATTGGAGTTCTGTTGCTCCTCCCTTTGATTCCCTGACAAACTGTATTCCACAATCCAGTCATACCTGATTGACGCCCTCGAACATCAAAACCGTTACATGGCCTATAAATACAATTTTTCCATATTCAAACTTCACTTGATTTCTAACGGGTTACATGGTTTTTATGTCATTCATGGTTTACTATCGATACCATACCTGAACAGTCAGCCTTCCTCAACACAAGACTGAAAGGAGTGGTATTGTGGACAGCAGGACAGGACGACACGTAAATCGGGCAACAAAACAAAAGCAACCCAATCTCTCAGCATAGCCAGTTCATCATGTCCTCAGTCCAAATGTCTCCCCCCATCTTGGAAACTAAGGTAAATCAAGCTTCTGATAGACACAGCAGTAGGATAACCGTGCATAATTGCCGTGTTGCTTCCTCACTGAACTAAACAGTGCCCTTACTCTGATCCCGACTACGCAGCATCAGCAAACGGCACGCCTTTAGACTGATGCCAATACCACTTTTCATGTCAACCAGACAGAGTGTGAGCGCAGCCCAACCTTAGTTAGAAAAGTATGCGTTCATCGTATTGAATATTTGGTACGTATAATAAAGTTATTTTATAGTCTTGTGTAACACAGTATTTACTGTTTGTCTTTACGGTAGTGTTTTGCTTTTATGTTCTGTTGTATTTTATTGCAATGTAAAACTACTTTTCGATCCCAACAAATTTCTAAGCATGAATTCGGGTAGCTCCTCCCTCCCATTTTAAAAAAAAGTCGTCATCACATATTCAGGGCTGTGTTACCATAATTTGGCTTACACAAAGATAATTCTTTAAAAGATGCTTATAATCTCAGTAAATAGAGAGATATTCCATTCAAGGTCCATTGAACTTGTGAGTTCAAATATCAGAACGGTTATCTTGTAATAAAGGATAGGATTCTTACAAAATTATTTCCTGTCCGCGTCAAGCCAGGGCCTTGATTTCTTTCATTATCTCCTCCCCAGAACCCATCCCTTAGTCTCATAGGTCATTGGGGCACCACTAAGACCAGCTTTCCTCCACCCTAGCGGTTTTCAAGCATTCCACAGCAACATGTTCTCTCTCAAGGCCAGTCCCCACTCTCTGATGTTATCTTCCTATCGTTTTCCACTGTCTGGCCTCTCGTCTCCCTCCTTGTACTGTTCCCGTAGGTCAGTAATTGGCCAGTCTTTCAATGTATGTACGTATGGTGCGTGCTGCGGCGTGCGCGTGCGTGCGTACGTGCATATTTGCATAAATTTGAAGTCTCTTAATTATGTTATTGAGGGAATTTGTGTGCGTATAAATATTTGAGTGCAAGCGCTTCGCTTTTTGGCTTTACAAGATAAGCGCTATATCAATTCCATTTATTATTATTATATTATTTTATTATTATTATATTATTATTATTATTATTATTATTATTTATTTAGAGACTTTTTAAAAATATTATTATTAGTAGTAGTAGTAGTAGTAGTAGAGTAATAAGTAGATAGTAGTAGTCATAGAAGTAGTCAGTATGTAGTAGTAGTATAGCTAGTAATTGTTATTAGTAGAAGTATTATTACAATTATATTTCATCATTATTATCATAATCATCGTTCTTCTCTTCATTTTAATTATTACTACTTACTTACTACACTATATACACGCCCTTGCAAAACACAATATACACATCTAGGAAGGAAGGTGGCAGGATGGGTTAAGACGTTTGCCTGCCAAAAAGGTAAACCGTGAGTTGTGGGTTTTTTTTTTTTTTTCCGGGGATTCTCAGCCTCGCCTTTCTTCCCAGTTTGACAAAAAAATCGAACTGAATGTCAAAGTTCCTTCGAAATGAGTTTAAAAAAACCGAGGCCACCTTGTGCGAACGCATGCAGAACATCTTGCGCAGAGACGTTAAATCCTGTTCCGCTTTCGAACGAGTAGGTCATTGTGTACCGGTGGGAACAAATACAAAATTTACAAAACGCAATAGACGATACGGGTAACAGGATGTCCAAAAAGCACATGAGTGCTTATTCCATATCCACGATATAAAAACACAATACAAGTCATCTGAGCGCTTTTGAATTGTGCATTACACAGGATTCATCATCATCATCATCATCATCATCATCATCATCAACATCAATCAACATCATCATACATCATCATCATCATCAGACACATGACCTTGGCGGTCGTGGGGAGACACGAAAGACGATGCCGTGGTAAGTCCTCCTCCAACCATCTCGGTCCTCGGCTCTGCGCAGTAGTGCCGAGATTCATTCATGCCTGGTCCATTCTCTGATGTTGTCCATTCATGATGTTTCTGTCTTCCCCTCTTTCTGCCAACCATTCGAGTGTTCCATGCAGTACTATTTTGGCAGAGTGTTGTGGCGGTGGACGTGGCCGAACCATTCAGCTTTTTCTTCTTGACTGATGGTGAGAAGGGGTTCCTGTGGACTGCCAGCCGTGTTATTTGACTCAAACAAATTCATTGCTCATTCGATCTCTCTCCAGATATGCCCAGACAGTTTTCTATGGCATTTTGTCAAATGACTGGATCGCTTTGCTGTTATCAGCAGTCAATATCCATGTTCACTTCCGTACAGCAGGATCGTCTGAATTTAGGTCTTTGTAGAGCTTTAGTTTGATGGAAACTGATCTCTTTACTTTTCAATATGGTGTGATTTTGTCATGAAATTTTGCCATGCTATTCTGACTTTGATTTCTGTCGTCGGATCGCCCGTCCTTATGTGGTCGGTGGTCTTTAAGAGGTTAACAGCGCCTGTCCAAGAAAGCGAAAAGTCCGGGTCTGATTGTGCGCGGTTCGACCCCGTTTTGGACCGGAAAATTTACCCCCCATCCATTAGACCATGAGTGTGGTCTGGGCGCTAGTCCTTCGGAATGAGACGATAAAACCGAGGTCCCGTGTGTTAACCGTAATTATTTAGCGCACTTAAAAAAAACCACGGCCACAAGAGAGTTTGTCCCTGCAAAATTCTTAGAAAAAAAGCCACTCAGATAGGAAACAAATACACTGCAGCAAAAAAAAAAAAAAAAAAAAAAAAAAAAAAAAAAAAAGGGTAAATGGTGGCGCAGCGCTAAGTGGCGACGGCGTTTCTCTCCGCTCTCGACCCGGGAGAGTCACCCGAATTCAACGAGAGAAATCAGCCTGACTAAAGGTGGTATGAACTTAAAATCTGAGCGCTATGATTAGTGCTTTACAAGATTCAGCGCTATATAAATTCCATAACATTAAAATATTATATTATTATTATTTTTGATGGTAGCGCCAGGTAATTTTAAAAGCGTCTACCTCCTCCAGATGTTTCCGTTCATGTACACTTTTAGCAGTGGCGTTGCCGAGCTTGTCACAAGTACTTTAGTGATTCTCCAGCTCATCACCATCCATAAGCTCCATCTGTTCTCATGCCTGGTCCGTAAGAACTTGCGGCTCTGTGTTCTTCCGCCCATGAGGTCAATGTCATCGGCAAACCGCAAGTGGTTGATGGGTCCCGCTGCCGCCAATGGAAGGTAGAGTGGAAGTCATGGCGGTCTCTCTCATATTGTTTTCCAAGAACAGATAAACAGGACTGGAGAAAACAGGCATCCTTGTCGTACCAACTGTCGTATTAAGTAGTCTCCGACCTGATTGTTCAGAAGGACTGCACTGCTTGCGGTGTTATGTAAGTGGCTTGAATGGTTTGCACAATCCATCTCAATGCAAACATTCTGAGGACCTTGCCACAGGCCTATCGTGCCATACTCTGTCGAAAGCCTTCTTAAATCGACGAAGTTGGTGAACAGGTCTCTCTGATGTTGAAATGTTTTTTCCATCAGGATGTGGCAGTAAAATATGTACCGATTGTGCTACCTGCCTGCCCTGGAACCCACTTGTTCTTCTGCAAGGTGTTCTTCTACCTCCTTCATTATTCGAAATCAAAATAACTTTGAGCATGAATCGTTCTTTGCTGGCGTGGCTGATGAGGCTGATTGTTCTATATTTTTGGCATTGGCGTAAATTCCCCTTCTGGCAAGGGTATGATGAGTGATTGTGTCCATTCTGCTGGCCACTGTTTTGTCTCCCCAAATCTTCTGACAGATAGCTGTAACATGTGTGATGACTGTTTAGTTAGCCAACCATTCTGAGCACTCGCTGGTATGTTGTCTGCTCCTGGGACCTTCTACTGGTAAGACTGGCGGATGGCTTCTTCCACTTCTTCCCTCAGTAGGAATGGCGAGGTGCTCTTGAGTTGCTGCTCTTCTTCTTCTAATATATGCTCTGTCATGTTTATTGGGCTAGTTGAACAGTACTTGACCAATACTCAACCACTCTGTTCAAAGCAGCTGAGCTTTCTGTGAGGAGGTTTCCAGGACGTCTTCATGACTGATGATTTTGGTTGAAGTGTTTTGTGAAGTTTTCAGGTTGTCCGTATGCCTTTTAACGTGTTGCCCACTTTCATGCTTTTTTCGATCTCATCACATTGATCACTGATTCCACTTCTATCTGGCCTTTAACATTGACTTCTTCACAGGGTAAATAGATTGTTGGGCCTCCCTGTATGCTTTCGGGTTTGGAAGACCTGATGGTTTCGTTCTCTTCTTGTATCGCAAGGTCAAGATGTCATTGGTAGTCCATGGCTGGTGTTATTCCTCTGACACCGAGTACCTCCTCTGCTGTTTCTCGACTGCCTCATTAAATTTGTTGTGAGGTCTTAGGATGTCATTGTCCAGGAGGGATAATGCTCGCAAAACGTCCGGCCAAGCTTAGCTTGGAAGATCTCCTCCACATCTGATCTTTCAGTTTGTCCACGTCCAATTAGATACGGGTGGGTTTGCACGCTGTATATTTTCTTCAGCTTCATTTTGAATACCAAAAGCAGCACGAAGTCGTGGACCGCTGCCTATGTCAGCTCCAGGGTAGTTCTTGTTCTGGCTCTGCAGATGGGCGGTTTGAAGCGCCGTGGGGTGTTAAAGATAAAATTCAATTTGGTTATGGATCTTTGCCGTTTAGGCGCAAGCCAGGTTGTTCCTCCTTGACTGCATGTTGGGATAGAGGGTATTGACATGAGTATGTCTGTGGGTGCAGGCAAACTCCACAGAACTAGTCCCCTGTCGTTGTGTCTCGTCCAGTTCCAACTGACCAACTGTTCCGGCCATTGGATGTAAGAGTCAGACCTACTTTGGCGTTTAAAATCCCCTTGAATGATGAAGATGTCCTCTTGGGTATTTCACAATGGTCGCTAGCGAGAGAGAGAGTTTTTCAAGACTTCATAACACTCAACTTCTCATCTGCTGGTCAATGATGGAGCATAGATTTGTATGATTGAGTCTTAGGGCTTGGCCGACACCCGGATGCTGATAATCCTGCTGGAATCCGGTGTAACAGCTGATAATAGCACCCCTCTACTATCCTTTCTGACAAAATATGCCACTCCATGCTGGTTGATGTTTCTCTGGCCACTGTACCAGATCTTGTTGCCTTCTCAGACAATGTCTCACCAAATCCTGACCATCCTCAACTCTCCTGTCAATAATGTCCATTTTATAGCGGCTAAGCAAATACTCTAGTACATTGATTATTCATCCGCAGTGATAGAGTGTACGTACGTTCCATGTACCCATGGTGATCAGTTCTCTAGGAGCTTAAGTAATGTTTTAACTCCAGTAGCTGACTTGTCACTTCCACCCTGTGTTGATCAATGGAAAGCGCGGTCCGTTGGTAACCCGGCCTCGCGACCGATCCGGTACATATTGGCTTAGCATTTGTCTTTCACATGTTTTTTTCCTGTGGGCTTAGGAAATTCCATGGTGGCGCCAATCTCCTCTCAAGTCTCCATATGTTTTTGTTTTTTTTTTCTATGGTGTTTCCTCCCCCACATTGCGACAGTTGTACTGGTTACATTGGATACCAGTACAGAAATAACAGAGTAACTTCTCTGACTGACCTGACAGATATGAATTACAAATTCAGCGCTATATAAATTCCATACCATTATATTATTCTTATTATTATGTTTAGTATTATTAATAATGTTATTATTATTTAAACTCTTGATTCTTTATCAGCGTTCAGTGGGTTTCCCAGCCCCCCCACATGCAAAATAAACCATAAAAAACTGCCCCGTATGTACTCATACCCAAGAAGAACAGCCTAGAAAGTTTAATGCAAGTACCTCAACCTCCCTCCCCCTCCTTCCCAAATCTCTCTCATCCTTCCTTGGGGAATGAAGAAGGGTGGAAAGAAGAAAGTTACAATTTTTGCTATACACTCCTTTTCAGCATAGAGATAGCACAACAGACGGCGAAGCAGGTGAATGCTGATAAAATCCCCCCACTGACCGCAAGGCGGAAGGGTCGGATGGGTGCAGCCGCGGGCTACACTGTCCTACGACTGCACAAAACACACACACACACACACCACACAGTAGTGAGGGTAGTTTTGTTTTCTCCCCCTCACTTTTTGAAAGGTAATTTACAAGACCGTTTTAAATCAGACAATGAATCCCACCATATCCTTTAACTTATAACTGGTTGTAGTTGAACCTTTGTGTAAAATTAATACTTTATTTTATTGTTTATTTTTTATGCAATATGTTTTTGCTCTTACACACTTGTTTATAGCATCATATTTGATTGAATTATTATGTTTTCTGATATTATCTACATATTCTGTTATCCCTCACATTGCCCTCCCCACCTTCTTTTTAGTCGTATTAGATTAGTCTGGGCACATAGATATTTCATTGAACGCACACACTAATATCCACTACTTGAACTACTCACTCTCTCTCTCAATTCAGTAGATTTGTTCTTTATTGGAAATTGATTGATGTTCAAATAGAACCTTTACTTACATATGCAATCTGAAATATGGGGACTTACTGTTTAATCCACAAATAGAAAAAATACATACATATGCTATCAAACGTTTCTTAAATGTCCCAATGCATTCCGTCAAATACTGTACAAAAAGGAGAAACGGGAAGATATCCTTAAAACAATCAGAACTTCCGTTAAGTGTATTAAGTACGGCTAAAATAACTGAAACCTACAGGGTCACGTTTATTTAGGCATCCTATGACAAGATGGTTATAACATATGGAGATGGTAATAAATTGGGGCATAACAAGGTAAAAAGTTTAGATCATAACCTGGTAAGGGAATCCTGTGATTGTCACAGGAAAGTAGGTAGCTAGCATGGGTTTATTTCTGAATATGAAATACAGACTTCATTTGTTCCATTTAAACAAAATTGGCACTCGGACCATGGAAAGTAAAAGATAAATACTGCTAGGTTTTTTTCGTTTAAGTGTGCTTTTCCAAGCTGAAAATTATCTTCGAATAGTCCACTACAAAATGGCATCGATAAATCATAGCAAGATTTTCGACTAAGAAAACTTTCGGTTTCAATGCAAACAAAAGATGGTTTCAACCTGAGACGTCCACGACCGTTCCCATGCCCTATGTGTGGTCATATTCTTAATGATAAAGTGCATTTATCCTGTTTGATTGTTAATCAAAATGTTTCCATACGTGAAAACTGTGGTGTCTCAATCCCTAGAAGCTATTGGGAAGCCAGATATTTATTATTAATATCTATGGTCTGATGATGGATATTGTGATCAAAACGGTTGAAAAGTGTATGCTGAAGCACATGAAATTAACGACAAATACAGCTACTTCCCAATTAGCTAACATTTATGACTAAACTAAATAAAATTAATATAATATGTAACTTCCAGCATTTTGTGACACAACCTAAACGAACAATTATAATTACACAGTAATCTCCAGCAAGAATATTTATTGAAAATTACACATACAATTCAAATTGGCTGGTCTAATAGCATTCTAGAATTTCTTTTTGTTATTGTAGTTATTGCTTATATAGTTCCTGATGTTCATCCTTTCTAGTTACTATGTGCTCTGTTTGAAACTGAGTTCATGTCAGAGCTTAAAGTCGTATCCCGTTTATAGAGAGCACTTTGTTTGTTGGTTTTGTTTTTTCATTACGTTAAATGCATCATGTGATTTGTTCTTGCAATTATTTGTAATTACAAAAGAAAGTCGTGAATAATCCCCCTTGTCAATAGGCCACATGGGCAATGACAATAATTTGGTCAAAGCGTCAAAAGCGTCTCCTCTCTCTCTCTCCTCTCTTCTCTCTTCTCTCTCACATCTCTCTCTCGCAACAGGCATGAAATTAATGTGCATGCTCACACTCAGTTTTGTATTTGTCTCATGCATCTTTCAATACCAACAACAGCGACTACAGAGGAACTTCTATCTCCACACTGCGCAGAACAGATCAGTGAGTCCCACCATGCCATCAGCTCCACTGACGTTTTAGGTCGCATGTGGCTGCTTTTGTGCAGTCTACATCAACTTCAGTTGAAGAGAGTGAAGATGAAAGAAACTTCACTCCTAAGCCATGTTGAGAACAAGAAGGAAAAGTAGACGGTGTCTGTTTGTTGCCTCCCTCCTATGAATTTTGGGGCAGATCTACTTTAGATTATGGCGACATCGAGAGCAACCCCTGGGCCCAACCCAAGCAAAGACATGACGCCAGACAAGGCTTTCCAACGCCAGGTCTTTTCAGCACCAGGGCCAGTACGGAGCAGACATGCTACTACTCCTGGTATGCCGTCCATTGACAGAGGAGGGAAGCCCGCCATATTGACTGAAGTGAGTGGTCCATCGCATCTCCATGCGCACCAGTATGGACACACGGGTTCGAGAGGGGAAGCAGGCGAGCAGGTTCTTGCGTGAGACAACAAGGCCTTGCAGGACGAGCAGAAGGGACTGCGGGGTCATCCACAGGGGTTACACCAGGAGAACGAGAGCTGCAGAGAGAAGGAAGACCTGACCAAGAGGGTGGAGGAAACTGGAGAGGAAGAAAGACGAACCTGGATGACGGTCCAAACGCAACAACCTCCGCATTCTTCGTCTGCCGAGGAAGAAGGCGAAACCCCTGCTGAGTGTGAAGGTAGGGTAAAGGACCTCCTTACAGACACGCTTGAACTCTCAGAAGGACATTGAGTTCGACAGGTTCACCGCATAAACTCTAAGGCGGATTCTCCCGTGGATTGCTAACGTGGTTTGTTTTTTTATAAAACAGAAAAATGTCTGTACTTAAAGCTAAAGGCAAACTACGGGGATCTGGGCGTGTTTATCGTGAAGACTACTCCAGTCGTGTTAGGGAGAAAAGGAAATAGGCTGAACTCAACCCTAAAGAAAGCTAAAAGTGAGGGCAAGAGGCAACATGATCTTTGATCATCTGGGTAATTGATCAGAAGAGTTTAACTTTGATCAGGACAATCGCTTTAGTTAAGTGAAATAAGTGTGATCTGCCGCCGCCAGGAAATTTTCGACCTACATTTGGGGAACTTTTGACGAGGGGAACAAACTTAGGTAAGCACCGGTTTTGCAGCCACAGTTAGTGTCAACAACAGGCAGATAGCACGTCTAGTCAAGACCAGGTGACATCATAAAGTGTTCTGATCTGAGTTTAGCCAAAAGCCAGGATGAAATTGTAAACACTGAGTCATGAATGAATGTGTGTCAGATATTGTGAATAAAATGGGTTGCAAGATGTGTGTACTTCCTCTATCATACTTATTGATAATGATAATTGAATTATTCCCCCTTAGTGTAAAAAACTTCAAAGTTGTTTTTCTTTTTTAACACTGGAATGTTCATAGGATTATTGTCTAAACTGTGTATAAGTATTTCGGTCCATAATGTTTGATTCTTTTCGATTTTAATTTGTCTGGTTGAAACGTTTGTGGACAGATTTTCACTCTTCCCCCCAGTGATCTGCTTGGGTATGGAGACTTTTTGTAAACCTTCTACTAAAGTTTCTGCCCAAGGGAGAACGATCAGGTTGGTCTTTGTTCTCATTAGACGAATTATGTCCCTTTGAGAAGCAACTGGATTTTGAATCAGATGTTTTTAGTGTGCAATCATTATTGACAAACCTTTGTTGTTCTGTACAGTAGAAAAAAAAAGTCTTATATGTGGCAATTTTATGTACCACCATCAGATTTCACCATAATACAAGAAGTAAATATAGAAAATGGTAATAATGGTACTAGAAGATTTTCTTGTGACTGTATATTTTTCTTGTGGTGATGTTTATGTTGAATTGGAGGGGATCTTTAACAGCTGAATGATGGAAATGTTTCTTTAGATTTTGAGGACAGTCATACACAATTCCACAAAAACACCATCCAAGTGGTACCTCTGCATAGAACAAAAAGCACAAGATAATGTGTTAAATCATTAGGAAACTTGTTATTAAATATGTGCACTGCTTTTAGATTTAGATAATTTTCAATGGAATGTGTCATGGCTACTGACAGGTTAGCTACACAGTCATATATGAAGACTGGAAGCCAGTGTCAAAGACTATTTTGTGAATTTCACGAGACATGTTTTCGCGCAAATTCTGAGGATTGTGAGATGAAATGTTCTTAGAAAGATGTGAATCTGACCACATCCTTTATGCTTCATATAAATTTTCTAATTGAAAAACATAGAGAATGAAAAGGGAAAAAAATAAGTGTATAAGTGGAAAATATTGTTTTGGATGAAACAAATTGTGAAGTGTTAGGTTTATTGGACTCAATGAATGCAACAGAGATTAAGTATGACTAGTGAACTGATTGTTTGTCTAATATTAACCAAGCACTTGATCTCTTTAACAGTAGTATTTTTTAATGTTTATGTAAAAGAAATGTTCGAAGATATTAAACCAGATCGGTGCTCTTTTATCTCAGTTTTATCGTAATCTATACCGTACATCCAGGCGTGACAATAAACTTATTTTCATTTATTTTAAAGACAAACGTAAGCTGTATCAATAAGCACATCTGGATAAAAAATTATGCTCGATTGTGCTGATGTGCATGAAAAAGCAGACAAGCGTGATAAAAAATATGGCTACAGTGATTGTATGATATGGAATTCGTTTATGTAAAAGAAAATGTTCGTAGATAATTTAAACAGTATCGTAGCTATTTATCTCTGTTTGATCGTAATCAATACCTGTACAGCTAGGCTTGACTATAAAACAGCTTTTACAAGACAAAATGTAAACTTTCAATAATGCACTGCAGATCAATTGATTGCATTCCTGTTGATAACCAGAAAGGTTTTGGAAATGTAAGGCGTAGTGATTCAGAAAGTAAAAGAAATCATCCTGTAAATAAATTGTTCGTCTAGAAGAAATTTCATGCCCTGACTCTGGGTGCCAGGAATTACGCACCCTTTTGGACAGAGAACTACAGACCAGAGAGTCGTACACGCTCATTCTAGAACGCTTAAATAATCGCTACCCGAGTGGACATAGCGGCCCTGAGCGAAACAAGAGTTTGCTGGTGAAACCACTGGATGAAGTTGGAGTGTGGGTTACGTCTTCTACTGCATTGGAAGCCAGATGACACCCCAAGAACCTCAAGGTGTGGGCTTTGCAATAAAAAAAACCAAAAACTTGCACGATAGCTTGAACAGCCCTTCCACCGTGGGATAAACGATAGCCTGATGACCCTACTCTGAAGCTGTCCAAGGAATAGCATTTCACAGACATCAAGAAGCTTCTATGAAGAGCTTAGCCCTCACGATCTCAGCGTTAGACAGAAAGGACAGGCTGATTATCCTCGGATTTCAATGCCCGCGTACGCCGTGGACTTCATCTCCTGGCCCAATGTCCAGAGGACGCGTCAAGTGCAACTCCAACGGACTGCTTTTGCTCTCCGCTCTGCGCGCAGCATGAACTGAGACCATCCACTAACACCCTCTTCAACAAGCAGAACAAGTACAGAAACTCATGGATTCACCCTCCGCTCGAAGCAGTGGGCACAAGCAGGAGACTACGTAATCGTCCGGCATAGGACAGAGTGAAGATTCTATTACACCGGCAGAGAGGAGCAGACTGTTGGTCGGACCATCACCTGGCGCCGTAGTATAAATATCATACTTGCCCGCAAGTGCCCAACCACCAGCAGAAATCCCCCAGGAAGCTAAACATCTATCGCCTTCCCTCCACCAAGGACGCACTACTGCAGCAAATATATTTATTATTTATTCTTTATACACTTTAAGTCACGAGATTTCTCAGACTGAAATTCTGCTGCTCTCCCCTGGGAGAGCACTCGCCACAAAGCAGAACGCCACCCTTTTTTTTTCTTTAGTTTGTGGTCTGCAACTGTATTTCTTTTCCCTATCCCAGAGTGGCATTTTCTAAGAATTTGCAGGGAACAACTCACTTGTTGCCGTTGGTTCTTTTCGCGTGCCTGCATTATTTTCCGTAACACACTGGACCTCGTTTTAACGTCTCCTCCGAAAGACTAGCGCCCAGACCACCACTCATGGTCAAATGGGATGGGGAAAAGTTTCGGCGCCCGAGAACGGGAATAACGAACCCGGACTTTTCGCGCTTACTAGACAGCCGTTACCTCTAGACCACCGATTCCACCATCAAAACCAAGGCAGCTCCTCAAAAACCCTGTACGACTGATGTAGAAGAGGTATGGGGCACCTTTAGAGATGCAGTATACACAGCAGCAGCTTGACACTACTCGGCATGTAACGAGAGGAGCCACAATAACTGTTTGACGAGAATGACTTCTGAGATCTCCAAGTTCCTGAACACACTGCACAAACGGCATCAGATCACATTTCTGCTAAACACATGCCATAGGAAGAACCAGTACTTGCAAACCAAGCAACTGTACAGAAGAGGCAGCGTGAGATGAAGATCAACAGTGGAAAAGAAAGTCCGAAGAGCTTCAGTCAGCTGCTGACGCTCATGACATGAAGACCTTCCCATGATGTCTCCGACTGTTATATGGCCCAGAGCACAGGAACAACCCCTTGTCCCGAACCTTGACCCAGACCACCCTCTGAAGACAAGAAAGACATCCTATACATGCTGGGCATAGCACTTTCAACACCCTCCTCAACAAGGACTCATCTGAATCTGATGAGGCAATAGCAGCCCTCATCCCCACAGCTACCATTCAGTGACTCACTAGCTTCCCCTCCCACAAAGCCGAGACCTGGAAAGCCCTGAAGCAGACAACGTCAGGAAAAGCACCAGGAGCGGATGAATCCAGGCCGACATCTACAAATGTGGAGGCGAGGCTGACAAAAATAAAGCTGACCGCCCTGTTCCAACCTATCTGGGAGAAAGGGAGGCCCCCAGGATCTCAAGGTGCTCAATGTCCACATTTACAAACGGAAGGGAGACAAAACAGCTGCGACAACCACGAGAGTAATCTCTATTCTTAGCATCGCCGCAAAATCTCGCACCATTATACTGAGCAGACGAATGACCATATGCCACCAACCAGTCATAGCCCTAAAGCTCAGTGCGGGTTTCCGCTCAGGCAGGGGAACATGTGACATGGCGTTTGCAGTACGCCCAGTTCGCAAGAAAAGTGCCGTGAGCAGAACATGGAGCTCCACATGGTCTTTGTAGACCTAACCATGCCCTTCGAACATCGGTGAACCGCCGTGGGCTGCGAAATCTCCTAAAGCTTGGTTACCCAAAGAGCCTAATACAGGTGATTGCGTCACTCCACATTGCATGCAAGGCGAGAGTACAGGAAAATACCGACCAAGTTGATCCATTTCCTGTGGAAAATGGATGAAGCAGGGCAGCGTCTGGCACCCACACTGTTCCACTATCTCTTTATTCTGCCATGCGATGACCCTCCAGACTGTGACAGGGCATCTACATTCAGATTCGCACTATTGCAAACTTTTCAACTTGCGGCGACTCCATGCTAATCCAGGTGTCTGAGGCACAGTTGAGAGAGTTCCTCTTCGCTGATGATTGTCGTTAGCTGCATTACACCCATGAGGACATTACAGGTTCATTATGGACCGGTTCTCTACTCCTGCAGGCGCTTTGGACTCCATCAGCCTCAGCAAGACCGAGTCCATGGTCCAACCAACTATTTCACAAAAAACGGCCAGTGCCATCCCCCCACTGCAGTTAAGATCGATGACACAGTGATCAGGTCAGTCGACAAGTTATGCTACCTGGGCAGATCCTCTGCAGCAATGGAACCCCTTGATGCAGAAATTACATGCGCATCGCCAAGGCCAGTTCTGCCTTCGTCAGACTCAATAACCATGCTGTTGAAACAAAAAGGCATCAGCTCAGCACCAAAATCAAAACTTACAGAGCTGTCCGTGCTGACCACCTTGTGTACTGCTGTTGGAAACATGGACGTACGTATGCGGTCACAATCAACAGCTTGAGCATTTTTTTCACCAGAGAATGCACGAAAGATCTCGGTAATAAAATAGGCAAGACAGGGTCTCCAACACTCCAGGTCCTAGAGAAGCGCCCCTGCCCAGCATCGAAAGCCTACTAATCAAGTGCCAGCTACGCTGGACCAGGACACGATAAATTGTCCGAATGACAGACAGCAGGATCCCAAGGATGCTATTGTATGGCCAGCCTGAAGGAAGCCTCCGAAACTTTGAAAGACCCTACAAGCGCTTCAAGGACACTTGAAGACAAACATTAAAGCCTGTGACATAGAACAGTCCTACATGGACAACTGATGCCCTTGATCGTTCTCTAGCTGGAGGATGCTGTTCTCCAGTGGCATAAGACATTTGAAAACAAGAGAACGCTGGCCATTAAGGATGAAACTACTGTAAAGTATCTAGAGGGTCAGTTATGACAACCACTCCGCTATGCAAAAATTATCACCCAGACCTGCCAGACAAATGGGCTCTATCAATTCACCGTCACTGCACAGATCCCTCTTATACCGAATCCTTTGGGCGCGCTTTGAAGCTTTGTCAACCCCTTTCTCATCCTCTCGTCTCTCAGACCCCTCCAAAGGGTGTCCTCTCCAGCTCCATGTTCTGTCCACTCTCGAAGTTGTCCTCCATCACGTTCTTATAGTCTGCCTCTTCTCTTCTACCCCTCACTGTGCCTTGTAGATTGTTTTAGCAAGACCAGAGGAGCGTGTGACAAGTACCAAACCACTTCAGTTTTCGTTGCTGACCAGTGTTTGAAGGTAGTACAGGGCCCCATTTCATTGGGGAAGGTGTCACTTGACCTTCCTTCATTCATTGATGTTGTCTTTGAATGAGATGCCTAAGATTCTTCGAAGCACTTGCATTTCACAGCTCTTATTCTTCTCTCTAAGTCCCCTAGAGGGTTCATGACTCACAATGCATATAAAAATTGGAACATTAACAGAGAGCGCGTCATTCTATTTTGGAACTGATGGCGATTTTTCTGTTGCTCTAGATGGGTTTGAGCTTGGTCATTGCGGCTTTGGTCTGGGCAAGTCTTTACAGTATTATCTGGTTTTAATCCTTGTCTGTCAGGATAATCCAATATATCGAATCCTGTGAAACATTTTTAAGTTTTTGGGTCTTTGAATTTGATTTCTGATGTGAAGTTTGCTGTTTGTCAACACTTTTGTTTTCCCAGCAATTTTCCATCCAAATTTTGTTGACTTTATCTTCTATGCGGTCTCTAAGTCTGTTAGTTCTTGCTTGTGACCAGCAAATCCGTCAATATCATCATCGAAGCGCAAGTTTGTGACTGTTTGCCCTCTACTACTACTACTACTACTACTACTACTACTACTACTACTACTACTACTACTACTACTACTAAATGGAATTTATATAGCGCTATCTTCTTCTTCTTCAAGTTCGGTCTGGTCCCTGCAGAACATCGACGATCATGCTCGCCATTCTCCCCCTTCTCGGCCCTCTCATGAGCTCATTGTTGGTGCCCTCTTTATTCGTTGCGAATTTGTTTAAGCTGTCTGTGCATTTTGTTCGTTGTCTTCCTCTGCTCTTGTTTCCACAGATTTTTGCCACTCCATAACAGTTTATCTAGTCCGTCAGCCCTGATTATATGGCCGAAAAATTTGAGCTGTCTTTCTCTGATGGTGTTGAGAAGGGATCTCTTGTACCCAGCCATTTCCATTACTTCTGCATTAGTTTTTCTTTTTGTCCATGAGATTTTCATGATTCTCCGGATGAACCACATTTCCACTGCTTCTAGTCGCTGTTCTGTGTCTTTGGCTAGGGTCCAGCACTCACATCCGTACAGAAGAATGGACCATACGCAGGCTCTCAAAACATGGATCTTTGTCTTGAGGCTTATCTTACTGTTGGTAAAAATGCATTTCATGTTGTTACAAGTTGCCTTAGATTGACCGATTCTCTTCTTGATTTCTGTGTCACACTTGCCGTCCGGGGTGATAGTACAACCAAGGTATTTAAAGGTGTTTACTTGTCTGATTCTCTCTCCTTTACAGGCTATGTTGCATTGTGGTATAACAGCTTTTTTCGAGATCACCATGCATTCTGTCTTCTTTGCATTGAGCTGTAATCCTTTCTTTTCGCTTTCGTCTGTTACTGTTGTTAAAATCTTTTGCAGTTTTTCTTCAGAGTCGGCGATAAGGACTGTGTCATCTGCATATCTCAGGTTGTTGATGTTGTGGCCACCTACACTAATTCCTCATGATTCTCAATATTTCGTAGAATTATTTCACTATATACATTAAATAAATCAGGCGAGAACACGCAGCCCTGCCTCACACCCTGCAGATTGGTTATTATTGACTGATGTCATTGTCAACTCTAATGGCTGCCTCCTGTTCCCAATATATGTTTCTGAGGACTCAAAGATCTTTCCCGTCGATGTATAGCCCTGCCAGAATATCAAACAAGTCGGAGTGGTGTACTTTGTCGAACGCTTTTGAGTAGTCAATGAAGCAGAGGTACAGGTCTTTCTGGACCTCGATGGATCTTTCCATGAGAGTTTTCAAAGCGAAGATTGCATTTCTGGTGCCTTTGTCTGCCATGAATCCGAATTGCATTTCTGATATTTCTGGGAGTATTTTATTTCTCATTCTCTTCATGGGTATTCTAAAAGAACTTTGGTGAGGTGACTCATCAGGCTGATTGTACGATGTTGGTCACATTCAGCTGTACCCAGTTTCTTAGGGATCGCAATGTAGATGGACTTCTTCATATCTGTCGGAATCTCTCCTGTGTCATATATATTGTTTAGTAGTTTTGTGACTGCCTTAATTCCCACTTCATCCAGGGCTGTTATCAATTCAGATGGGATATCATCAGGTCCTGGCGCCTTACCACTTTTCATCTTACTGAGTGCAGCACGATTACAGTTTGGTTTTCTCTGCCGTCGATTTTAAACGACGTGAGAGACATTTCCTGCAGAAAGGTGTTCAGAACCGTTTCGAGAGAATATGGTAGACCTGTTACTGGCATACTGGAGGCCTTTCTGGTAGAAATACAGCACATTTCTTTACTCACTTTCGAAGCCACCTCTTGCTGGTAGCCAAGCAAGGGAGATAGATAGATAGATAGATAGAAGAGAGAGAGAGAGGGAGAGAGAGATAGAGGAGAAGGAGAGAGAGGAGAGAGAGAGAGAGAAGAGAGAAGGAAAGAGAGAGACAATGACAATGACAATGACAATATTTTATTATCTATAGCATTACAGCCCTTTAGACAAGGGGGATAATAATCAAATTCAAAGTATGAAAAAAGAATCACTAATTAGTTTCATGCACGCACACATGCACACGCACACACACACATGTGCGCGCATGCACACACAAAAACACCTGCATGCATGCATATGCTGCCTGCACACAAGCAGCCTCTCTCTCTACCCAAGCGGGCAATTGTCAAAACACCTGTACATGCACCTGTGTCATACGAGCAACATCTACAGTCATACTTATACTGAAAGAAATAATACAGGATCGCTTTGAACATGATTATTACTACAAACAGTTTTATTTAACTTGCTACTTGCTTCCTTATCTTTAATGCCAATGCTATGTATTTTGAAAGGCACAGAATTGTATTTTCATCAGTTTGAGACAAAATCATTGCAACTCGTTTTTGATCAAGCATACCAGAGAAGGATTGCAGTATAGCACAGTTCTTACGGATATCTTCATATGCAATGCAGTGGAATAAGAAGTGGGTTTCATCTTCCAGTTCATTTACACAGAATGGGCAATTTGCATCCACATGATCATTTCGATACCAAATTTTAGAATTTTTAAGACCGCAAACCCTGAGCCGAAATTTTGCAAAAGTCTCTGTGCCACTTGTTTGTGACACATGACAGGTATTTTTCTGGTGGAAAGTCACTTTTAAATGAATGAAACTATTATATATTTCTCATTATTCTCCAAGTCTGAATTGTAGTTCTGTATATAACAAGAAATTAGCCTGTCTTTGAATTCATTAACGAAAGTTGCATGGCATTCAGTGCCTTGGCATAGCCAAACCATACCAAAACCATTTTCTACCAATTTCTGTTGCACAGTAGATACCTAGTTGAAATGGCATGATTCATGTTGAAACAAAAGCAGTTCTGAGAACAGCAACAACACTTTGCTAGGATACCCAGCATGCAGCAAGTTTGTCGAGGGGCTCAAAGAACATCCCCCCCCCAAAAAAAAAAAGACAAAAAAAGACAAAGGACACCACATAACAAAAATGGAGTGGAGGGGGAGAGAAAAGAGAGAAAAAAAAGGAGAGGGTGGAGGTGGGGAGGGGCATGGTGTGAGTCATTTCTAGTTTAGTGGAATCCACACTCTTGCATGACCATGGTTTTTCTGTCTTTTTTGGGGTTTCCCTTAAAAAAAAATCACAACAAATCAATTGTTCTTATCGTAATGCTGATACTAATTTAAATCTTACCTGAAGAATGAAATATTTTAATAATAATAATAATAATAGTAATAGGGGACGGGATAGCTCAGTGGTCGGAGCACTCGCTTTCCCCCAGCCAAGTTAAGCAGCGTCGAGCGTGGTTACCAGTTGGATGGGTGACCGTTTGCGCGCCTTGGCTTCAGTACAGTTCCCCCAGTTCACCCAGCTGTAAATGGGTACCTGCCCTCTTTAGGGTCAGGGAAGGTAAAGCAGCGAGGGAGAGGAGATGGGCGCCGCCCTCAATATGCTGGCCCTAGAGAAGTGAGGTCTCTGACGCCTCGCTCCCCTACGACCTTATAGGTTATGGGACTCCTTTATAGTAATAATAATAATAATAATTCTTCTTCTTCTTCTTCTTCTTAACGATTTTAACACAAAAACGTGTACATTTTACCCAAGGCGTGGCATTGTTTGTTTGGGGGGTTTTCAACAAAGCAGATGACAGCATCTTTCTTTTTTTTTTTTTTAACTGTTAAAAGAATAATTTTCACCTGGACAACGATTTTTGATCAAAAGGGACAATGTTCACTGCAGACAAGGCTGTTTTAAACATGAGGGTCTTTTTCACCTAAAGCCAGGCTGCTTACTTTTGGTTGTTTGGTTTTTAAAAAAAAATCTTAAACAGGGCCATTTTTTTAATGAGCATTTTTCAACAAAAACATGGCCATTTAAAAAAAAGTACTTTTCCTCTTCAAATATGACTATTTTCAACATGAATGGAATTATTTTTTACGCAGAACATGACAACACATTTTATTTTAGAAAAAGAAAGAAAAATGCAACCTGACTATGATAATTTTGACCATGAAGAAATTTGGTAATTCTCGAGCCAGATGCGGCTATGTTTAATGTAAACATGATTTTGTTTTTACCTTGGGCTTTGCAATTATTCTAATGAAGAGACTGATTGTTCACCAAGATCAAAGCATTCTGATTTTGTATCTTAAAAGGGGAGGGAGGTTGGTGTTCACAAAAAGCATGGCAATATTAAAGATGAAGAGTGTGTGCTTTCATGGTCATGTTGAACAACACCAAGTGCTGCCTTTTCACTAATAATGTGGCCATTCCTAACAGGAAGAAATTGGAGTTTTAAAAAACCATAAAGAATATGACATTTTATAAATGAAGGGAAGGGGAAGTTTCACCAAAGAACATGACAATTTGTATCATAAAGATTTTTTTCGAATAAAGAAGATGACAACTTATAGATGAAGAGAGGTGTTTTCCACAAAGAACATAGCAACCTATAGACCAAGAAAGGAGTTTTCCCCGCTAATAACGTGTCAACTTGTAGATGAAGAGAGGGGCTTTCCGCTAATAACGTGTCAACTTGTAGATGAAGAGAGGGGCTTTCCGCTAATAACGTGTCAACTTATAGATGAAGAGAGGGGCTTTCCGCTAATAACGTGTCAACTTATAGATGAAGAGAAGGGCTTTCCGCTAATAACGTGTCAACTTATAGATGAAGAGAAGGGCTTTCCGCTAATAATGTGTCAACTTATAGATGAAGAGAGGGGCTTTCCGCTAATAACGTGTCAACTTATAGATGAAGAGAGGGGCTTTCCACTAATAACGTGTCAACTTATAGATGAAGAGAGGGGCTTTCCGCTAATAACGTGTCAACTTATAGATGAAGAGAGGGGCTTTCCACTAATAACGTGTCAACTTATAGATGAAGAGAGGGGCTTTCCACTAATAACGTGTCAACTTGTAATTGAAGAGTGGGGTTTTTTTCACCAAGAATGTGGCAACTTGTAACAGGAAGATAGGGTTTTTTCACCAACAATGTGGCAACTTGTAACAGGAAGATAGGGTTTTTTCACCAAGAATGTGGCAACTTGTAACAGGAAGATAGGTTTTTTTTCACGAAGAATGTGGCAACTTGTAACAGGAAGATAGGGTTTTTTCACCAAGAATATGGCAACTTGTAACAGGAAGATAGGGTTTTTTCACCAAGAATGTGGCAACTTGTAACAGGAAGATAGGGTTTTTTCACCAACAATGTGGCAACTTGTAACAGGAAGATAGGGTTTTTTCACCAAGAATGTGGCAACTTGTAACAGGAAGATAGGGTTTATTCACCTAGAGCATGGCAATTGTTTAAATGAAGAGTGAAGATTTTTTCACTAAAACGGGGCAACTTTGGACACAAAAGGAGTGCTCTCTTTCACCAAGAACTTGGAAACTTATAGCAAGAAGAAACAGAGATTTGTTAACAAAGAACATGGCCGTCAATAACATGAACCAGTACTAGCGCTTGTTTCACTAAGAAAACGGTCAGATTTAGCATTTAAAGAGTGATTTCCTCGTAGTTTATTACATAGCAAATACAATTTCAAACATTGAGAACCGGCATATGGCAGTTTTTAGCATGAGCAGAGTATCTTTTTAAATAGAATTTACTCTTTTATTTATTTTATTCTTTTATTTCGAGGATAATGGAATAAGCACTGTGTGCTTTTTTTTCCATCCAGTCCAGTTGTTTAAATTTTGTCATATGTTCCCTCCAGCACACAATGGCCTACTCTTCCAAAAAGCGGAACGGGTTTTAATGTGTGCCCAAGATGTTCTGGTATGTGTAGGGAAGGGGGGATAGCCTAGTGGTTAGAGTGTTGGGGCTCATGATTGGACGGCCCGGGATCGAGCCACCACGGAGAGAGGTGCCCGTTTCAGGGCATTTTACCCTGGAGTTAACATCAGTGCTGACTCCACTCCTGAAAAGTCCTTTGGATGAGACATATAGCGAAGGGCGGTATGCCAACGCAGGCAGGACGTCTTGTGTACACGTTGCACACCACTTCCACCTTTTAGAAGACTAGGCCATTCCGTGCCAACAGGAACGGATGACAAAGCCCTGCACACACAGGCCTCTTGTTCAGACACAATCCCAGAAGTCGGCATTCGGCAGCCTGAATGGGGGGAAAAGGGCTGCATGATAAAGATCTCGGAACTCTAGCTCAGGAAGGAAACAAATCCTGTAACAACGACACCAAAAACAACAACAACAACAAAACCACAGACTTTGGGAAGTTTTGACATGGAGAGAGAGGAGAGAGAGAGAGAGAGAGAGAGAGAGAGAGAGGAGAGAGAGAGAGAGAGAGAGAGAGAGAGAGAGAGAGAGTTTAAAGTAATTGGAACTTTTTAAGAGTGATTTTTTAAAGCAGGAAATTAGTCTGCGATGAAAGGCAATCTTAATACAAAAACAATAATCTACACACTATCATACTGCTTTACACACACACACACACACACTCTCTCTCTCTCCTTCTCCCTCTCTCTCACTCTTACATTCCATACATTATTATTATTATATTATTATTATTACTCTCTCTCACATACATATACACACACTCTCTCTCCTACTTCTCTCTCTCTCTCTCTCTCTCTCTCCTCTCTCTCTCTCTCTCTCTCTCTCACACACACTCACATACACACACACTCTCTCCCCTACTCTCTGTCTCAACACACACACCACACACACACACACACACACACACACACACACACACACACACACACACACACAGCACCATCGATCACATTTTTACACTTCAGTCTCCAGCACAAAAGTATATAACAAAGAAAGGTGGTAGGTTTTATACTCTTTTTGTAGATTTTTCCAAAGCATTTGACAGTGTTGACAGAATAAAACTTTTATTTCTGCTGCTGCAAAAAGGAATCCATGATAAAATGTGCATGACGCTGCAAAGCATGTACAAAAGTGTGAAGGCAGCTGTGAGAGTCGGGGCTCACATTACTGAATATTTTGATTGTATTTCTGGTGTCAGACAAGGTTGTATGTTGAGTCCCCTATTATTTTCGATTTTTATTTCTGAACTAGAATCAGATCTCACTGGATCAGATACTCAAGGCATAGATGTATTTTCTGAGCCACTCGGCATACTCTTACTTATGTATGCAGATGATATTGCTTTAGTTTCAGATTCAGTTGTAGACTTGCAGAAAAATATCAATTGTTTGGAAAATTATTGTAAGAAATGGGGACTTTCTGTAAATATGGACAAAACTAAAGTAGTCGTTTTTAAAAATGGTGGATTTATTTAAGAAGTCTGAAAAATGGTGTTATTTAGAAAAACAGATACAAGTAGAATCTAGTTATAATTATCTGGGTGTGGTTTTTGGCTCAACATTAAACTGGTCAAAATGTATCGAAAATCTCTCTGGAAAAGCATTGAAGGCTGTTGCTGGTATCAAAAGATTGTACTTCAGGTTAAAGAATCTTCCAGCATCTACAGTTTTTCATATTTTTGATACAAAAGTGAAACCAATCCTCCTCTATGGTTCTGAAATTTGGGGTTCTCAGCAGTATCATGATATTGAAAAAATAAAGGTAAAAATTTGCAAAATGGTCCTGGGGGTTGGCAGAGATGTTAAAAATAATATTTGCCTTGGCGATTGTGGTAGATATCCCATTTTTTGTTGACACTGTTACCAGAGTAATCAAATTTGGCTAAAAATTTTGGATATGCACTGATCATAGATATCCCAGACAATGCTACAATATGTTGTGTAGACAGATGAAGCAGGGAGAATAAATTGGGTAACACATGTTAGAAAGATTTATGCACCCACGGATTTGGTTATGTTTGGACAATGCAGAATTGTAGTAAATTCTTCATCCTTCATAAAAGAATTCCAAATACGAATACAAGATGTGTACCAACAAAAATGGCATGACTCTCTATCAGCATACCCTGACTACTTAGATTATCACCCGATTATTGTAGAGCAAATTATGTATGTGAAGTAGAATCTTTAGAATACCGTAGAGCTATATGTTTACTGAGGTCAAACAGATTACCTTTAAATGGAATTTCACGTTATGGCAAACCGATTACTGATCCATTCTGCTCTCAGTGTGATGGCCAACACATTGAAGATGTTTGTCACTTTGTACTTGTATGCCCAAAATATGCTGTATTGCGAAAGAAAATGTATTCCTCGTATTATTACAGATTTCCATCGAATCTGAAAGTGCAGCTTCTTTGTATGAACACTAAACCTAGTTTGATGTTTAAGTTGGATTATTTCTTACTAAATGTTTAGATATCAGAAGTAAGGACGTTCACCTTACATGAAAGTATATGATTAACTGTTGTTCCTATGGGCCATATGGCCTGCAAAAACTGAATTAAAATTTATTGTTATTGTTATTGTTATTAGTTACACACACACACCACACACAAAACACACACACACACACACACACACACACACCACACACACACACACACACACCTCTCTCTCTCTCTCTCTCTCTCTCTCTCTCTCTCTCCAATAAAAAGAAAAGAAAAACAACAAACCTTAAAAACACAAAAGTAGGCGATGGCCGGATGGGGAAAAACTGTCAGGACCTTTACCTGAAACCAGCACTCCAACTGACACTGATAAACAATGAGGACAACAGCCACACTAGCCAGACAACCCTAACCCTGCTCTATTAATTAAATACACCCCATTATTAGACAAGGAAGTACACGCAGAGCAGATAAGGGGGAGGGAAAAGAGAGAGAGAGAGAGAGAGAGAGGGGAGGGGGGGCCAAGACGGAAAGAGAGAAGAAGGGGGGGGGGGGGGGGGGGGGGGGTATAGGAGAGGGAGATAGAGAGATTGTGTGTGTGAGTGTGTGTGTGTGTGTGTGTGTGCGTGCATGCGCACGCGCGTGTTGTGTGTGTTTAGTGTTATACACTTTGGCAGGGTGATGGGATTTCGTCTGTTGAAAGCAGGGATAGCTATGAGATGAAACAGGAGAGGAAAATATTAGGTTTGAAATAAATATGTCTTGAGGCTGGATTTAAAAGTGTCATAAGAAGGCTTTTGGCGAAGAGGGATGACTGTGTGTTAGGTCATATTATATTTATATGACTGCACTGTGTGTTAGGTCATATGATATGTGACTGCACTGTGTCTTAGGTGATATGATATTTATGTGACTGCACTGGGTGTTAGATCATATGATATCTATGTGACTGCACTGTGTGTTAGGTCATAATAATAATAATAATAATGTATGGAATTTATATAGCGCTGAATCTTGTAAAGTAAACAAATCAAAGCGCTTGCATTCAAATCATTCACACGCATGCAACCATCCACAAATATCAAGATAAACAAATATCAAATTTATACACACAACACACTTAGGTTGGGGTGGTGGAGGTGAAGGTAGCTATTGAAAAGTAGGAACAGATAACAGGGGAGATCTCAAGTAGAGTATAAGTGCGTTTTGAGGCTAGATTTGAAAGAATCGAATGAAGGCTTTTGGCGAAGTGGAAGAGGGAGGTCGTTCCATGTGGAGGGACTGGAAACAGAGAAGGGAAGGGGACGGAGTGTACAGGTGAAGACAGTTACAGAGATAAGAGGGTGCAAATTTGTGGAGACATTTGAAACAAAGGGTATTAATCTTATATTCTATTCTTTGTGAGACAGGCAGCCAGTGAAGAGATCGCAAAAGAGGAGTGATGTGTTCAGATTTTTTCTTTCCAAGGACTAGTCGAGCTGCAGAGTTTTGTATGCGTTGAAGGGAGTGGATGGATGATGCCGGCAAACCAGCCAAGAGAGAATTACAGTAGTCCAGTTGAGAAAGAATGAGAGATGTGACAAGTTTGGATGTTGCTTCAGTAGACTGATACTTAACTTGCGAATTGCACTTATGCGCCGTAATTGATAGTAGCAAGACTGGAAGGTCTGGGTGATGAATTTTTTCCATAGAGAGTGTGTTGTCAAGGACCACACCTAGATATTTCACAGAGCTGGACAGAGGAACCGAGGTATTGCTGAATTCCACTGAAGTCGATGTGATGGAGGAAAGTTTCTGTTTGGTCCCCATGAGCATGGCTTCCGTTTTATCGGCATTTAGATGTAACTTATTTTGAGTCACCCAGTTTTGAATGTCTAGAAGGCAGTGGACCATATTTGTCAGGAGGGAAGGCAGATTTTCAAGGGTATTGCTAAATTGAAGCTGAGTGTCATCGGCATAGAAATGATTATCAATATTATGGTGGTTTATTATGTGTGAGAGTGGAGCAGTGTAGAGAGTGAAGAGAACAGGACCCAGAACTGATCCATGTGGGACTCCACATTCCAGTTTGACAGGTTTTGATTGAATTTTGCTGACAATAACTTTCTGGTATTGGTTTGTGAGGTATGAACTAAACCAGGTAAGGGCAGTGCCATTAACACCAAACATATTCTGGAGGCGAGAAAGAAGAATTGAGTGATCTATAGTGTCAAAGGCAGCAGATAGGGTGAGAAGAGTGAGAAGGGAGATTGTCCCTGCATCAGCAGCTAGTAGAAGTGTATCTAAAGTGTGGACTAGGGTGCTTTTGGTGCTGTGGTTGATGGGATAGGCAGATTGAAAAGGGGAAGGAGGATTATTGGAATGAAGGTGGTTGTTGAGTTGTTTTAGAACAAATTTTTCAAGTACTTTGGGGATGAAAGGTAAGTTAGAGACAGGTCTGTAATTCTTTAAAATGTTGGGATCAAGGTCATGCTTTTTTCGTAGAAGTGTGACTATTGCGGTTTTGAGAGCTGATGGAAAATTTCCTGACAGAAGAGATGAGTTTACTATTTCAGTGACAGAGGGTACAAGTTGTGGAAGGCATTGTGAGAAGACAGGAGCAGGTATGGGATCAAGATCGCATGATTTAATCGACATTTCTTTCAGAATTGTTGTGATTTCGCTTTCGCTTGTGGGATGAAAGAAAAAGAGAGGAGTGCCAGTGAACTGGGGATCAGGAGGTGCAGGCTGGAAATGAGTCTGATCCAGTCTGGAGCGAATGTTGCGGACTTTATCTGAAAAGTAGGAAGAAAAGATGGAGGGAAGTTCAGACAGGCTGTGGGTGGTAGGAAGAGGGCTTGTTTTTGCAGATCCAAGAAGATTTGAGGTGAGGGTGAACAGAGATTTTATAGATTTAGCGCACAGAACTTGGGAAGAGTAATAATTTGTCTTTGCTGAATGGATTAAAAATTTGACTTTGTTTGTTTTCGGAAAAGCTGTTTATTGATTTCAGTTTTTGATTTCCGCCACTGCCGTTCTAGACGCAGACGTTTGCGTTTCGCCATCAAAATATCGTTAGTGTATCATGGCGCACAGGGCCTGTCAGGCAGGAGATGGTCAGTTGGAGGTGCATGCTCGTCAAGCGATTGGCAGAGGACAGTGTTATAGTGTTCTGAGAGGTCAGTATCGTCAGACGTTTGCGAAAGGCCTTCCACAGCTTGTGAAAGAGAAGGTTTGAATGTTCATGGCCTTAAGATTGCGGCGGGTAACATATTTCTTTTTTCTTACAGGTTTTGTGATGTTAAGGAAGAAAAGAATGACGGAATGATCAGAATGCAGTTCATCAGTGACGGAGACAGATGTAACAAGGTAAACGAAGCATTGGTGATCAGCCAGTCTAAAATATGATCGAATCTGTGTGTTGGTTCACTTACCAGTTGAGAAAGAGACTGATTTGACAGAGAAAGAGAAAGACGCTTGACATCAGGAGAAGACTGGTTGTCAAAATGGAAGTTGAAGTCACCGAGAATTATGAGCTTAGTGGGAGAGAGGCCGTAGTGGTCAAATACTTGATGAAAAAGGGAAGCTGTCAAATTGTTCTTACGGTTAGGAGGTGGACGGTAGAGGCAAGAGAAAGTAATGGAATGGCCAGGTAGGTTGAGTTGGCAAACTTCAAAGGATTCATGTGAAAAAGGAAGGTTTTGGTTGAAAGAAAGAGCTGGTTGCAACATGTCTTTATAAATGATGGCAATGCCACCTCCACGGGAGAGTCAGGGAAAAGAAACGGTTTTGTAGCCAGGTGGAGTTAGTTGTTTTATTTTTTTAAATATGTCATATGATATCTATGTGACTGCACTGCGTTTAGGTCATGTGATATCTATATGACTGGACTGTGTGTTAGGTCATATGATATCTATATGAATGCACTGCGTGTTAGGTCATATGATATCTATATGACTGGACTGTGTGTTAGGTCATATGATATCTATGTGACTGGACTGTGTGTTAGGTCATATGATATCTATATGAATGCACTGCGTGTTAGGTCATATGATATCTATATGACTGGACTGTGTGTTAGGTCATATGATATCTATGTGACTGGACTGTGTGTTAGGTCATATGATATCTATATGAATGCACTGTGTGTTAGGTCATATGATATCTATATGAATGCACTGCGTGTTAGGTCATATGATATCTATATGAATGCACTGTGTGTTAGGTCATATGATATCTATATGAATGCACTGTGTGTTAGGTCATATGATATCTATGTGAATGCACTGCGTGTTAGCTTGCTGTTTCTGGCCTCGCCTTGCCGGTGTTGGTAGCTGGTTGTGCAACACTTAGGGCGCTGTGTCCTTAACCCTGTAGTGTTAGGTTAACACTCATGGTGGGTGCGCGGTGTGTGTAATGTGTGTGTGGTGTGTTTGTATGTATTGTGATGTGTGTGCATGATATATGTGAACAATATGAGTCTATTTGTTTAGCTGTGTGTGTACGTTGTGTGCTGTGTGCGTGTATGTGTGTGTGTGAGTAGTCAAGTCGATTTTTATTTCAGATGGACATTGATAAGCAATGCATCGGGTTTTATCATCACCGTGTGTGTGTGTTGTGGTGTGTTTCTGTTATATGTCAATACAGGCCTGTGTTATTGATCTGTGTTTGTGTGGTGCGTGTGGTGCGTGCTTGTGTGTGTGTGTGTGTGTGTGTGGTGTGCATGATTATATGTCAACAATACAGGTCTATTTGTTAAGTTGTGTTTGTGTGTGCGTGTGTGCGTGTGTGTGTGTGAGCAAGTCAAGTCAAGTCAAATTTTTATTTCCAGATGGTACATTGAATAAGCAATGCATTTGGTTTTTTTCATCGTGTGTGTGTGTGTGGTCGTTTTTTTTTCATGATTATATGTCAATAAAACAGGCCTGTGTTGTTGATCTGTGTTTGTGTGCGTGCATACTTGTGTGTGTGTATGTGTGTGTGTGTGTGTGTGTTTGCGTGTATGTGTGTATGTACTGATTATATGTCAATAATACAGGTCTATGTTGTTAACCTCTGTGTGTGTATGTATGTGTGTTGTGTGTGTGTGTGTGTGTGTGTGTGTGTGTGTGTGTGTGTACATAATTATAATGTCAGCAATGCAGGCCTACCCTACTTTAAATCAAAGTACATGTGTATGCCAAGGTGTATGAAATACTGACTCAATGATCAGTTCTGTATCTATCCAGTCCGAATATTCCAGTTCTCTCTCTCTCTCTCTCTCTCTCTCTCTCTCTCTCTCTCTCTCTCTCTCTCTCCTCTCTCTCTCTCTCTCTCTCTCCTCTCTCCACAACAAGTCTGACTGCTAGGAAAAACAGCCCCAACCCAACAACAACGACAACAAACACACTAGGCGACAAGAGAAGATAGCTTGCCACGGGTTTGTTGTGTTTTGTTGTTTTGTTGTTTTTTGCCGAAACCAGCTCTTCTTTTCACACTGAGGAAAACAACCCTACTACAGTAACAGTAACAGCAACAGTAACAGTAACAGCAACAGTAACAGAAACAGTAACAGCAACAGTAACAGTAACAGCAACAGTAACAGCAACAGTAACAGCAACAGTAACAGTAACAGCAACAGTAACAGAAACAGTAACAGAAGCAGTCACAACAGTAACAGAAACAGTAACAACAACAGTAACAACAACAGTAACAGCAACAGTAACAGCAACAATAACAGTAACAGCAACAGTAACAACAACAGCAACAGTAACAGTAACAACAATTACAGCAACAGTAAACAACAACAGCAACAGTAACAGTAACAACAATTACAGCAATAGTAATAGCAACAACAGCAACAGTAACAGTAACAGAAACAGTAACAGTAACAACAGCAACAGTAACAGCAACAGTCACAGTAACAACAGCAACAGTAACAACAGTGACAGCAACAGTATCAGCAACTGTAACAGTAACAGCAACAGTAACAGCAACAATAACAATAACAGCAACAGTAACAGCAACAGTAACAACAACAGTAACAGCAACAGTAACAGCAACAATAACAGTAACAGTAACAACAACAGTAACAGCAACAGTAACAGCAACAGTAACAGCAACAATAACAGCAATAGTAACAGTAACAGTAACAGCAACAGCAACTGTAACAGTAACAGCAACAGTAACAGTAACAGCAACAATAGCAGTAACAGAAACAGTAACAGCAACAGTAACAACAACAGTAACAACAACAGTAACAGCAACAGTAACAGCAACAGTAACAGTAATAGCAACAGTAACAGTAACAACAGCAACAGTAACAACAGTAACAGCAACAGTGACGGCAACAGTAACAACAACAGTAGCAACGAAAACAGTAACAACAACAGTAACAGCAACAGTAACAACAGTAACAGCAACAGTAACAGCAACAGTAACAGCAACAATAACAGCAACAGTAATAGCAACAGTAACAACAACAGTAAAAACAACAGTAACAGCAGCAGTAACAGCAACAGTAAGAGTAACAGCAACAGTAACAACAACAGCAACAACAACAGCAACAGGAAGAATAACAGCAACAGTAACAGCAACAGTAACAGTAACAACAGCAATAGTATGTGTTGGCATCCGTCTGTCTCGGGAGACAATGGAGAATGCGCCGTGGGTCAGTCAGTGAGTGGTGGAACTGCAGCGCCGACTGTGGCTGTAGAGCCCAATCCTGGAGCGGCAGATCCTGTTGCAGGTGTTGCATGTGAAGACGGAGTTGTCTGATGGTGCTGACTCCGCTCTCCGATGTCTGCGTGCTCGTCTGTCTCCCCACTGCTCCTCTCTCTTCTGCTCTGCTGTCTTGATGGCCGACCTGGTAGTGGCTCGCCAACTGCTGCGGTCTGCTGCCAGTGCTTCAAGGCCTGCTGGTGCAATGCCACCCGCCTTCAGGTCCCGCTTGCACACATCTTTGTATCGAAGCATTGGCCTTCCTGTTGGTCTGGAGCCGGTGGCAAGCTCACCGTACAGAATGTCTTTAGGCAGTCTGCCGTCATGCATGCTGGTGGCATGGCCAAGCCAGCGCAAACGTCTCTTGGTGAGCAGGGCAAACATGCTGAGTGTTCCTGCCCTTTCCAGGATCTCTTTGTTGGGATCATGGTCCTGCCATGTGACGCCAAGGATCCTTCTGAGGCAGTGTTGGTGAAAGGTGTTGAGCCTGCGTTCTTGTCGGGCGTATAGAGTCCAGCTCTCGCTACCGTACAGTAATGTGCTCAGCACGCAGGCTTGATACACTAGGGTCTTTGTCTTGATGGTGAGCTGGCAGAGCCAAGGTACGTGAAGTTTTCCACGACGTCGAGGGGGCTGTCGCCGATGGAGATGGAAGGGGCGGAGCTGACATCTTGGCCCAGGATGTTCGTCTTTTTGATGCTGAGTGTCAGGCCGAACTCAGTGCAGGCATGCGCAAAGCAGTTGATGAGTTCTTGGAGGGCAGCCTCAGTGTGTGCTGTCAAGGCGGCGTCATCGGCGAACAGCATCTCACGTATGAGGACTTTGCGTATCTTTAATCTTTGCACGAAGGCGCACGAGGTTGAACAGGCTGCCGTCTCTTCTGGTGTGCAGGTAGACCCCGTCTTCAGATTGTTTAAAGGCGTAGCGCAGCAGCAGCGAGAACAGGATGCCGAATAGCGTCGGAGCGAGGACACAGCCTTGCTTAACTCCGCTCTTGATGGGAAAAGGGTCCGAGGAGGAGCCATCGTGCTGGACGGTGCCTTTCATATTCTCATGAAAGGAAGTGATCATCCTCAGGAGCTTGGGGGGACATCCAATTCTCTGCAGGAGTGTGAACAGCCCTGCCCTGCTGACCAAGTCGAACGCCTTGGTCAGATCAATGAGGCGATGTACAAGGGACGTCTCTGCTCACGACACTTCTCTTGCAGCTGTCTCAGGGAGAATATCATGTCGATCGTTGATCTCTCAGCTCGAAAGCCGCACTGTGCCTCAGGGTATACACGCTCTGCAGAGACTGCAGTTGGTTCAGTATGACGCAAGTCTTCAATGCTTAGGAGGGATATACCACAGTAGTTGTTACAATCGCTGCGATCGCCTTTATTCTTGTACAGCGTGATGATATTGGCATCGCGCATGTCTTGAGGCACGGTCCATTCCTCCCAGCACTGTAGCAGCAGTACGTGGAGATGCTCGAGGAGGCTGCTCTGTTTGCCCACTTTGATGATCTCAGGAGGGATGCCATCGTTTCCTGGGGCTTTGCCGCTTGCTAGTGAGTCAACGGCCTTACTGAGCTCCTTAATGGTGGGTGAGTCATCAAGCTCTTGCATGACTGGCAGGGGTCTTGTGTTTTCCACTGCTGTGTCTGTCACAATGGTCTCCCTCGAGTAAAGCTCTTGATAATGCTCTGCACATCTCTCCATTTGCTTTGAGCGGTCGGTGATGATTTCGCCAGTGGCTGACTTCAGAGGGGCGGTCTTGATTGTGCATGGGCCGAAGGCCTTCTTCATACCCTCGTGCATGGCACGAATGTTGCCACAATCAGCAGACAGCTGGATGCTTTGACACAAGTTCTGCCAGTAGCTATTGGCGCACTGTCTAGCAATCCGTTGAGCATCACTTTTGGCTTTTCTAAGGGCAGCAGCGTCTTTGCGCATGGGTCTTGTTTGTAGTTGAGCAGGGCGGCTCTTTTGGATGAGATGGCTGGCTCGAGTTCAGAAATTCCGGCTTCAAACCAGTCGGGGTTTTTCTGTTCTCTCTTTCCAAAGGTGTTGACAGCGGACTTGTATGTGGCATCACGGATGTGGTTCCATCTCTCTTCCGCACTGGTGGTTGGGCAGTTGCTGAGGGCCTCCTGGATGGTGTCAGCAAAACGTTCCCGAAGCTCAGGAAATGAGGTCATGGCTGTATTGATGCGTGGTCGCCCTTTCTGCTTGGATCGGTGGATTCGTCTGGGTTGGAGCCGCACCTTGCTTGCGACCATAGAGTGGTCGGTGTCGCAGTCAGCGCTGTGGTAGCTACGAGTACTGAGGACACAGTTCAGCAAGGGCCTGCGTGTAATGATGAGATCCAGCTGGTGCCAGTGACGAGATCTGGGATGCCGCCAGGACACTCTGTGGCCGGGTTTTGTGGGGAAGAACGTGTTAGTGATGCAGAGATCATGAAGAGAGCATAGCTCAAGAAGTCTCTGTTCATTCTCGTTGAGTATGCCGACACCAAAGTGGCCGATGCATCTGGGCCAGGAAGCGTGGTCTGAACAAATCCGGGCGTTGAAGTCGCCAAGCAGATATAACTGTTCTGAGGGGGCTAACTTCTTGATGGCGGTCTCAAGCTCCTCGTAGAACACATCCTTCGCCTCTGCTGAAGAGTATAGCGTGGGGGCATAGGCACTCATGATGTTCACGGGGCCTGAGTTGGTTGTGAGGCGTAGGGAGAGGATGCGAGCTGTGCCGTGTGAGGGTGGATCGATTGAGGACAGTAGAGAGTTTCTCACTGCGAAGCCTACGCCGTGCACACGGTGCTCCTCTGAGCCCTTCCCCTGCCAGAAGAATGT
>CM054154.1:57471749-57506749 GCA_028751875.1 Rapana venosa | reverse complement strand
GAGGATGAGAGAGAGAGAGAGAGAGAGAGCGGGCGAGACAATGACAATGACAATGACAAATTCTTTTATTCGAGGATAATGAATAGCACCATATGCTTTTGTACAATCCAGTCCCCGCCCGTGGGAATATCATAATAATGAACCCAATACTCATACTCTCAAACAAGAAACAAAGGAAAAAACCCTTTTTAAAAACAAAAACAAATAACCAAAAGACCCCCCCCACGCGCCAACCCGCAAACCCCCCCCCCCCCAATAGAACAACAAACAACAAACAAACAAAAGAAAAACAACCCCCAAACTCACTAAAGACACTCAACAACAAAAAAAAACACAACAACAACAAAACACAACGAAAGAGAGACAAAAACCAAAAAAGCCAAACTTACAAAGTCATAAAAATGAGCACCTTCATATTGTAAAATGAAACACAGAGTTGTTACACGTAACAATAAGATATTGAAATATGACATTCACTGGAACTCAAGTACAGTCAACAAGCCCAAAATAATATTGAAAATATAAAGTATGAATATGTCCTTCATCAGGTTACACAACAACTATAACTATGAGTAAATAACGCTTTGATTTGTTGCTTTACAAGATTCAGCGCTATATAAATTCCATACATTATTATTATTAAATCAATAAAAGGAGAGAGAGAGAATTATGTAATTGCACATCGGCCTTAGGCCACATTACACAGAGAGAGAGAGAGTGTGTGTGTGTGTGTGGGGGGGGGGGGGGGGTGTTTCAGAGATAATACTAAATATATAATTCTCAAAACAGTACACGATCACCATTCAACACTCATTTTGATTATACTCGTACAAATTATATGTCATGATAATGAAATAAACTCAATACCCATACACTCACACAATAAAAACAAGGAAGAAAAGAAAGGGAAAAAATCCTAATCTATAAGTATAAATTGAACGTCATGATAATAAGATAACCCCAATACCCATACACTCATACAATAAAGAGAAAAAAAGCAATAAAGTCATAAAATGAACATCTACACATTGTAAGTAAGAGAGAGAAGGGGGGAGAGGGAGTCAAGTCAAGTCAAAATTATCTTTATTAAGGGTTAAAGATTAAGTTTATACAACTTTTTTTCATCCTGCCCTCACAAAAAAAGAAAATCAAGAAAATTGACATATAAAAGCAATCAAAATACAATGTTTACACATGTTAAAGACAAAATCTATGGAGATTTTTTATATAAATCCAGACTAACAAAACATGAAAAGCAAATCAAGACAGTATAACATAAGCTCAAGTCATACAGAAAAATAAAGAATTTTTTAAAAAAAACAAAGCAAAAACAAACACAAAAAACAAAAAAACCAAAACAAAACAAAAAGCAAAAACAAACAAAAACAAGACTCACAAGACAAGATAAAACAAAACCAAGACAGTATAACATAAGCTCAAGTCATACAACAAATGAAGAAAATACAAGTAAAAAAGGCAGGAATAACAAGGTAGTAGCCTGATGTAAGATAACCTCAAGTATAAGAGTGGAGTTACAATTTGTCCATCAGATGTTTCTTCAATAGTTTCTTGAACGTTTGTTTTCTGAAGGAGCTGATTTTAAAGAGATAGGTAGATTATTCCACACTGTTCTTCCTGAGTAAGCAAGGCTTGACTTATAGAGATTTGTAATGGGGCCTAGGCAAAGACAATCTATGAGTAGGCTTGTTTTTATTAACGGCAAAATTTTTCACAATTTTCTTTGGGGCTTTTCTGTTTAATATATTGTACATACATAGACACTTAAAATGAAGACTGTCTTTGAGTGGAAGAATATCTAATTCTTTGTAGCTGTTGTTGGTCAATGTATTAGGATTCAATCGGATTAGTTTGATAGCTCTTTTATGTAGGCGGCTTATATGCTTTAGGTTTGTTTCACTAGCACTATCCCATAAGGTTGAAACATAATTTATAAGTGATAGAATATGTACGTGAAAGAATAGTTTTCGTGATTGTAGGTTTAGAAAATGTTTGATTTTTCTAAGTTGATATAGTCTTACTGCAATTCGTTTTCCTAAAGTGACTATGTGTTCTGAACAAGATAAATCATTGTCAATTACTGCGCCTAGTACTTTGTGTGAAACAACTTCTTCAATATTTCGTCCGTGGATAAATATTGAGGCGAATGGAAAATGCAATTTCTGTCTTTTTGCTGAGTCGTTATAAACATACATTTTGTTTTGTTTTGAATTAAGAGACATATGATTGAGTTCTGTCCATTCAATAACTTTATCCTTATCTGCCTGCATACCATTCACAAGCTGGTTAGGATCACTGTTGTTACACTGAATTGATGTATCATCAGAAAACATTTCACATTAACCATAAATATGCAGAGGTAAGTCATTAATATAAATAGAGAAAAGAAGGGGTCCTAGTATTGATCCCTGTGGTATACCATAATCACAGGTAATAAGGTTGATCTCCTGGGCCTGATTTCAACAAGCTGTTGAGATTACTGAGAAATGAATCTAAAAATGATAATGCTTGTCGAAAATTCTGTAGCATTTGAATTTTTTTTTATTGAGGAGAGAGTGGCTTATAACATTAAAAGCTTTAGCAAAGTCTAAAAAAGGACTCCGGTAATTTCACTATTATTGATATTCAAAAGACATCACTGGGTCAGCTGTATTAGGGCAGTATGACAAGAATGGTTTTCACAAAATCCTGACTGGCTTTCATTTATTAGATCATGGGTTTTAAAATGAGACTGCAAGTGAAATTGTACATGTTTTTCTAATGGTTTTGATAGGACTGATAGTATGGATATTGGTCTATGATTAGACGGATTAGTTTGGTCTCCTGATTTGTGTAAAGGTATTACTTTGGCTCTTTTAAACTTCAATGGGAAATAATTCTTGTCAATACACAAGTAAAAGATATAGTTAGACTATCAGTTATAGCATATGCGCTGATTTTTTGTATTTTACTATCTACCTTGTCAAGGTCTCTTGATCCTGATTGTTTTAATTTTGAGTAAGTTATTAAGCACTTCTGTTATTGTGATTGGGGGTTGATAAATTCAGAAGAAATGCTTTTTGATGAACAGTAATGTTTTAATTCTGTCAGCTCATTTGTTGTTGTTCTATTATTTGATATTATAGATTCAGCAATGTTTCTAAAGTGAGAGTTAAGGTTTTCTGCTGATATTTCTTTTATGACTTTTTGGGAGTTGTGTATTGAATTATTAGTCAAGGTATTAATGGCTTTCCAAATCGTTTTGGGATTCTGGGCTGAAGACAGCAAATCTTGAAAGTACTTTATTTTTGCCTTGGCTTCATTGAATTGACTTTGTTTCTTTGCTTTTTATTAATCTTTTTACCTCGATTTTAATAGATAATCTCTTAGATTCATTTCCTTTTCAATTTCTTTTGATAACCATGGAAGTTTTATTAAATGTTTTATTATTTTCTTAGTAAATGGAATATGTTTATCATAAATAGCTATATATGTCTCTATCCAAAAGTTAATAGCATCATCTGGATTTGTAACCTGATAAACATGGTCTCTGTTTGAGCAGAGTATATCATAAATGAAGACATTTTTATTAAACTGTCTAAAGAAGCAGTAGGATATCTCTTTGTGTCCTGATTTGGGTATCTATATTCCTTTTTTCCTGCCATGTACGTAAAACAAATGGAAGAGTGATCACTACAACCTGTCTGCACTGAGCATGTTTCTACTATGTTGGTCTTTGAAGTAGTGTAAATGTGGTCAATGAGGGTGTTAGTATTATAAGTAATTCGAGTGGGTCCATCAATTATTTGCTCTAAACCCTACATGGCATAGTTAATATTCCACTTTGATCCAGGGGCTGTCAGATCAATGTTGAAATCTCCCATAAGAAAAATATTTTGGGACTCTAGAATAGCAGCATCCATCATTGAATTAAAATTATCATACCAGTCAATTGGTTCAGCTGGGTTCCTGTAGATAAAACCAAGTATGATTGATTTACAGTGCCTAAATGTAATTTCTATCCATATTGATTATACATGAAACTGTTCAAGATGTGTTAGTCTTTTCCATGACAACCAAGTCACACAGTATAAAAACAAACCCATAGATCCACAGTCACTGGATCAAGTCTTATAGTGTCATAACTGGCATGTACATATCTGAATCAGAAATCAAATTGTTAAGTCTAGATTCTGCAACACAAAATATATGAAAGCTACTTCCTTTATTACGTATAATTGATGATGTTTCCTCTGTCTTGTTTCTGGCTTTATTGATACTTAAATATCCCACATAAAGTCCTTCCTGAGAAGGCCATGTATCTAGTGTAGAAGGCATCATAAATGGACAAATGATATGTATGTAATTTAAAGAATTTAGTGTTTTAGAAACACACCTTCTAATATTGATGTGGAAAAATGAGTCACAGTATTAGTTAGAAAGTACAAATTATGGAATCTGTGAAATGCTTAGCTGTGTATTGCCATGCACTTATAACTTGTGTTATAGTGTGCACCTTGCCCACTATAACATTTGAACTACAACACCCACTTAACCTGGTTAGACTTCATGATTTACTTAGTTCACCAATTCTAAAAGACAAATTTAGATTTCTTTGTCAACTTGTAAGTTACAGTGTGCTGTTTGGACAAACACACTTCTGGTCTGTTTGTATACCCATGGTTGTGGTTTGGGAGTTCTTTTAGTCCACTTCAGACTTTCTCTAAAGAAACCAATTGAAGTCTGTGTAGTGTCATGCCTTTTCTTAGTTTAGGTGTCCAGCATGTCTCTGTGGGCTGGGAGACCTAGCAATTCATTGAGGCCTGGGTACTGTCACACCTCCTCTCATGTTAAGTGTCCAGCATGTGGATGGTGTGTAGCTAAGTGTTCTCACTGTAGGCCTAGGGGGGCTGGTGGCTCAGCCTTTGTCTTTAACAGTCCCTTTTGTCAGCTGTAGTGGAGCCCTCTCTATTCATGGCCTGAGGCATTGTTGTAAAGTGTCCAGTGGAACAGTCATGTGATAAACACCTCAGAGCTGGTCTTATTCAACAGGTTTGTGGGACCTCTTTCTTGTTGAATAGCACCCCCCCCCCTTCCCCTCTCTATTACCCCCCCCCCCCCTCTTTCCTCTACTGAATCAGCAGATTTTGTCTTGTAGTCAGAACATTGGTTAATCTTAACTTGTTAATAAATTTGTGTGTCAGCTGATTTGGATGTGTGGTCAGAATTTGCTAGTCTCACTTTCCAAATGTATTCATTGGTCAGTCAAATTAGTAGTCATGCAACTGAACCAATATAACAGGGTGTACATGGCCAGAAACAACACCATCATTGGCACATGGAATGTACGGACACTAAGAGCTGCAGGCAAAGTGGAAGAACTGACACATGAGATGTCCAGATATCAATGGCACATCTTTGGGCTCTGCGAAGTCAAGTGGAAAAACATGGGAGAAACAACGACCCAGGAAGACCACAAATTATACTACAGTGGAAAACAGGATAAACATGAACACGGCGTGGGGTTTCTCGTTCACAAAGACATCGTGAACACCGTCATGAGCTGTCAGCCTGTGTCCAGCAGACTTATTACCATCCACCTGAGAGCAACCCCCTTTAACATAACTATAGTACAGGCATATGCCCCTACATCAGACTGCACAGATGAAGCCGTAGAAGAATTTTATGACCAGCTACAAGAGGTTCTGAATCAAACACCCAAGAAAGACATCCTCGTTGTGCAAGGCGACTGGAACGCCAAGGTAGGAGAAGATGCATGGAAAGACTGGGAGGGTGTTTGTGGGCCACATTGTAATAACCAATCAAATGAAAGAGGCTTGAGACTCCTGGAGTTTGCCAGTAACAACCACCTCCAGCTAGTGAATACACTTGGCCCACACAAGAAATCCAGAAAATGGACATGGCATAGCCCAAATGGAGAACACCACAACCAAATAGATTACATCATGGTGAAAAAGACGGTTTCGTCTAGCGTTAACATCGCACAGACACGAAGTTTTCCAGGAGCAGACATAGGGAGTGATCATAATCTTGTGATGATGACTTTCCGACTACGTCTAAAGAAAATCCACAAGCGGAACAACATCAGGATCAAATTTGACCTCGAGAAGCTGAAGGACCCAGAGGTATTAGAAATTTTTCAAGCAAGGATAGGTGGAAAGTTTGCAGCACTCACTGTGATAGACTCAGACATAGATACACTGACGAATAGTTTCAATACAGCAGTGACTGAAACAGCAAACGAGCTTCTTGGCAAATGCCGACCAGTCAAAAAACCATGGGTCACACCTAACATCCTACAACTATGCGACAAGCGTAGAGAGTTGAAGAAAAAGAAAAATGAAACAAAGGAAAGAGCAGAACAATATAGGGCAGTCAACAAAAGAATCAGGAAGTCCATGACGGAGGCAAAAGAGAAATGGATCGGTAAACAGTGCCAAGACATTGAAGAGAACATCAAGAAAAACAATAGCAAGAAAGCATATCAGCTGGTGAAAGACCTGACTAGCATGAAACAGAGAAAAGGTTTAACAATCCAAGACAAAAATGGAAGTGTCTCACTGACGACCAGGATATTCTGAACAGATGGACAGAATACTGCTCCGACCTGTATAACTATAGAACCGCAGGAGATCCAGAAGTCCTTAATGTACCCGAAAGCAAAGACACAGATAGTCACCCTATCCTCCGAGAAGAAGTGGAAACAGCAGTCAGATCGCTGAAAAAGGGGAAGTCAGCAGGGGCTGACAACATTCCAGCTGAGTTGGTCCAAGCTGGAGGGGAAGCCATGATCAGCGTCCTACTAAGAATCTGCAACAAAATCTGGCAGACAGGAAAATGGCCAACACCATGGACGCAGTCACTCATCATCACCCTCCCCAAGAAAGGAAATCTACAACAATGCCATAATTACCGCACAATCAGCCTCATATGTCACCCAAGCAAGGTCATGCTGCAGATAATATTGAATAGACTGAAGCCACAATCAGAGACCATCATTGCTGAGGAACAAGCAGGTTTCAGAGCAGGGCGCAGCACAACAGAACAGATATTCAACCTCAGAATACTATGTGGCGGTACCTTCAACATAACAAGACCTTTACCACGTATTTATCGATTTTTAAGAAGGCATTTGACAGGGTGTGGCATGCAGCTTTGTGGGCAACCATGAATTTGTACAGCATCAATGCAAACCTGATCAGAGTCATCAAACAGCTGTACAGCGAGGCCACCAGTGCAGTGTACTACAACAACAACATTGGAGAATGGTTTCGAACAACAGTTGGAGTAAGGCAGGGCTGTCTACTCTCACCCACTCTTTTCAAATCTTCCTTGAGAGAATCATGGCTGATGCACTGGAACATCATGAAGGATCAGTCAGCATTGGTGGCAGAACGATCACAAACCTCCGCTTCGCAGATGACATTGATGGAATAGCAGGATCAGAAAAAGAGCTTGCCAGCCTAACAGAACACTTGGATAAGGCCTCCAAAACATACGGCATGGAAATCAGTGCAGAGAAGACCAAACTGATGACTAATAAACACCAAGGGCATTAGCACTGATATCAGGGTTAATGACCAGAAGCTGGAAACAGTTCAAAGCTTCAAGTACCTGGGAGCCATTGTATCCGACCAGGGATCCAAGCCAGAAGTAGTATGCAGGACTGCACAGACAATAACAGCTTTGTCAAAACTAAACACCATCTGGAGAGATAAGAATATCTCACTTATCTCCAAGATCAGACTAATGCGCTCCCTTGTCATATCCATATTTCTGTATGCCTGTGAATCATGGACCCTGAATGCAGATTTGGAGAGAAGAGTACAGGCAGTGGAGATGAGATGCTTTCGGAGACTCCTTGGCATCTCCTACAAAGACCACATAAGCAACGAAAGCGTGCATAACAGAATCCAGCAAACCATTGGACCCCATGAGAACCTTCTAACGATCGTGAAAAAGCGTAAACTTAAATGGTATGGGCATGTCACAAGATCCCAAGGAATTACAAAGACAGTTTTGCAAGGCACTGTCCAAGGAGGAAGAAGAAGAGGCAGACCAAGGAAGAGCTGGGAGGATAACATCAGCGAATGGACAGGCCTAGAACTCAACAAAACCCTGAGAAAGGCAGAACAGAGAGAGGAATGGAGGGAACTGGTTGCTGAGTCTTTGAGGGTGCCCCACGGTCGTCAGACTACGGGACAGATAGATAGATAGATAGACATGGCATTTTAAAGTCATTAAGCCTTGTGGCATGCTTAAAGGGACATAAGTCCTCCTCTTATTCCCAGCTTTCTTGTATCCCTTTTAACTCCCTTATTTTAGCTAGGCTTCATATACAGTATGTGTGGAAAGACTTTAATATAAAAAAAAGAAAAGAAATTGAAATTTCTTTTAAAAGTCATTCTTTTGCTGGCTGTCTGAGGCATCTTTCTTCTTGAGTTAGGCTGTGGTGCAGTAAAACCTGACAGAATGACTTAGAAGGAAAACAACAGGTTTTGTTCTACTTCTTGAGCTATAAGTGAACATTTCTCTTAATGTAAGAGCTGGTTTAATAAGTGATTTCATTTGTGTGTAATAGCTGAATTTAGCTAATGATTGAATATTGTGACTCCTACAGTGAAAGTGTGTGATGTTGCTTTACAGATGAATGTTGTCTAAAGTCATGAGACTTTTACTATTTAATTGTGTGATCTTGGACTTATTCCATAATTGGATGTTCATGTGAGAAGTGGAATTTTATAAGTAATTATTTGATGTGTGTATCATGTTGAGATGAAGTTTGTAAATTGCACTGATCAAAATAATGTGGATTAGGTAACAGAGCTATTGGGATAGACTACTATGGCAAAGTTGAATTGAGATAAGAGTTGACTGCTAAAACTAAAAGAGTTGAAGAATTGAAGGTTAGACTTGTACAGGACTAGGCCTGTTAGGCCCTTATAGAAATTGCCCTGGTGAAAGTAGGCAATTCAATATGTAGTTGTGACTTTGTGTATGGCTAGTCATTTGTGTCGAAAGTGGTTAATTTGTATGTGGTTTTGTGACACATTAGATTGTGCCTGCTCTCTCTCTCTCCTCTCTCTCTCTCTCTCTCTCTCTCTCTCTCTTGCTACAATATCCATGGGGTATGATAGGGGCCAATGTTTGAAAGAGTATAGACTAAGTTTTGTTGACATTATTAGGATAATGTCAGTTGAGAGTATTGAGGAAAGGATTTTCCTAGTCATTTTGTAGTCTTTGGTTGTCTGATTTACAACTGTATACTCTCTATTGGCTCCCTAAAATTAACTTGGTATTTTGGTATGAGTGATGAAAGGAATTCGGTGTTCTTACATTTGGCTAGACGACAATATAGCTATTTGTTGTGTGTGCTTTTCATTGATTATGAGTGCCTAGTTAAATATGGATAGATTAGTTACCTGAATCTTATGATTGTTTCAGGTGTGTATTGTTTGGTAGATAAAATAAATTGAGTTACTATAACACCCCTGCATGGCCTCACATCATTCCTTTGAGTGTGAAGTGCCAGTGTCCTAACATCCCCTTCCCCAACCTTCACCCTTCCAATACTTGTTGAATATAAACAATAATTATGTAAACTACCAGCCTTCATATCCACAAAATGTTGAATTGAATTTTCAAGAAAAAAAGGAAAAAATATAACAAGAAAAAGGAAACACGTGGTACAGCATGTAGACCAAGAAAAAGAAAAAACGTGATACAGTCACTAATAACAGTCAATAAGTACAACCATCAAATCAACAATCAAATGCCCAAACATAAGTTTTGCTAGTATGCTTAGAAGAGCATGGGACACAACCCATACACATTTCCCAGCTAGCACTGCTGCACTTACAGAAGCCAAAACAACATCAGTGACAGAAAACAGTCACCTGCATCCACAATCAGCATGCTGCAACACACATTCACAACATATATGTCTTGCTCACAAATTGCTCTTCCATAGTCTCCCCCCCCTCTCTCTCTTCACACACAACACACACACAAAAACACACACACACACTAACACACACACACACACTAACACACACACACACACATGAGCAAGCACACACATTACCCTATAACATTTGCATAATTGATTAAAGCGACTATGTATAAAGTTGGCGTTGTGTGTTTATGTACGCCATGAAGTTAGGGAATAATTATCTGTTCATAGGGGTTGATAGGAATGGGCATTAGACTAAGCTTATGCCACCTCATGGTTGTTTGGTGTTGAGGGGGTTGCCACTGTGCTTGTATTGGCTGACTAGGCCTAACCATTTGAGGAGGAGGTAGGTGGTAGGCAAGATTGGGGGCACAGGGAAGTTGGTTGTGGGGTCCTGCTGCACTAGGCCTACATACAGCCTTCGGCTGACTACACTGCATGACCTCATGCATTGGGGAGGGGATGGAGGGAGGGCAGGATCAGAGGCAATTGCTATTTGCTGTGGAATAGTGTTAGCCCTATCCCCTCTGTTCAGGTTTGGATAATGTGTCATGGAATCTACTGGGGGGGTAGTCAGTACAAGGGGATTTAAAATCTTGCTTGGATATCATGGCTTAATTCCATCTTTGGTCACTGACATGATAAGGAGGGGGAGACAAGAATAGCTTCAAGTTCAGAGCCAGTTTGGCAGTACCTACAGGACTAGGGTGAATGAGGTTAGCCTACAGAGCTAGCTTTGGTCCTCCTGTATTGGTTGTGAAAGTGGGAGTATTATCAATAAACTCAGTTCAGTAGTTTACAAGCCTTTTTTCATGTTGTGGTTAGATGGTGATATCAGCCTATTAAGATGGTGTTTGCCTCTGATGGGATTATTGAGCTAAGAATAATCCTGGCATTGGGAAACACCTGGCTGGCCAGGTGAATAAGGTCACACCAGGTCTCTTTTGAAATTCTACAGTCACTAACACTGTAGAGAGTCCTAACCGGGAATTCTCTAGGTCACCACTCCAATTCTTAGTACCACCTGATTTGGCGCCAGAAATGGAATCCTAGACTTAATAATAATAATAATAATGATAATAATAATACATGGAATTTATACAGGGCTATATCTTGCAAAAAAAACAAATCAAAGCGCTCTCATTCATCCTAGTCTTTCACATGCAGCCAGTTACAATTAATAGATTTTAAAAATTCAAATGTAAACACACATGCGCACAATTAACAGTTTTTTACAAATACAAATGTAAAAACACACACCCGCGTGCGCCTCCCCCCCCCCCACACACACACAAAGGTTGTACACTCGGGCAGGCTGATGGGGGGGGGGGGGGGGGAGGGAGGTGGTTATTGAGGGCAGGGACAGAAATGAGATGAAACAAGAGGGGAGAATCTTAGGTTTGAAATAAATGCGTCTTTAGGCTGGATTTAAAAGCACCATAAGTAGGCTTTTGACGAAGGGAGAGAGGGAGGTTGTTCCAGATCACTGGACCAGAAACAGAGAAAGAGCTACGGCCAACAGTGGACTGGTTGAATCTAGGTATTCTTAAGCACAAGGTATCTGCAGCAGAGCGGAGGGAACGAGAAGGAGTGTACAAGTGAAGACATTCACAGAGGTAGGAAGGTGCTGTTTTGTGGAGACTTTTGTAACAGAGGGTACAGATCTTATAGTTTACCCTCTGTGGCACAGGCAGCCAGTGGAGAGATCGCAAGAGAGGAGTAATGTGCTCAGATTTTTTCTTTCTGAGGACTAGTCGAGCTGCAGAATTTTGTATACGTTGAAGAGGGTGGATAGATGATGCTAGCAGACCAGCCAGAAGAGAATTGCAATAGTCCAGACGTGAGAGAATGAGAGATGTGACTAGTTTGGATGTTGCATCAGTGGACAGATACTTTCGAACTGCACTAATACATCATAATTGATAGTAGCCCGACTGGCAGGTTTGGGTGATGAATTTTTGCATGGAGAGCGTGTTATCGATAACTACCCCTAGATATTTCACTACAGTGGATAGAGGGACAGACGTATTGCCGAATTCTATTGAAGCTGTTGTTATGGAAGAGAGTTTGTGTTTGGTCCCTATAAGCATGGCTTCGGTTTTATCTGCATTTAGTTGTAACTTGTTCTCTATCATTCAATATTTTGGATATTGTGAAGGCAGCAGGACATATTTGTCAAGAGAGAAGGCAGATTTTTTGGAGTTTCACTGCTAAGAATCTGAGTCGTCTGCATAAAAATGATGGCTGATTTGATGACGGTTTATTATATGTGAAAGTGGGGCAGTGTAGAGAGTGAAAAGAACAGGGCCGAGAACTGCCCCTGTGGGACTCCACATTCCAGTTTGGCAGGTGCTGATTGAATCTTATTTACTGTAACTGTGTGGAATCGGTCTGTAAGGTATGAACTGAACCAGGTGAGGGCTGTGTCTTTAATACCAAACGTGTTTTGGAAACGGTAGAGAAGAATTGAGTGGTCTATAGTGTCGAAGGCTGCAGACAAGTCCAGGAGAGTGAGAAGAGATTTTTTCCTGAGTCAGAAGCGTTCAAAAGCGTGTTTAAGGTGTGGACTAGGGTGGTCTCGGTGCTGTGGTTGGCACGATAGGCAGACTGAAAAGGGGGAAGGAGATTGTTGGAATGAAGATGGCTATTGAGTTGTTTCAGAACAACTTTTTCCAGGACTTTAGAGATAAAAGGTAAGTTAGAAACAGGCCTGTAATTCTTTAGAATGTTAGGGTCGAGGTCGTGCTTTTTGAGTAGAGGTGTAACTATAGCAGTTTTGAGAGCTGATGGAAAAATTTCTGAGAGAAGAGATGAGTTTACTATTTTCGTGATAGTGTTATAGATAGGCTTATTCCTATTGTCTTTAGTATCCCTACAGAGGATTAGGGCTTGCCTACTAAATGGGCTTGGAGTGATAAAGGGGGGATAAGAAGAAGAAAGAAGAAAAATAGAAAATAAATATAAAAGGAAGAAAGTATGTGGTAGAGAAAATTAATCACCTCAACTCACTCAGCAATCACACTGAATACACCAGTGAATGTGAGGAACAACAACATTCATTCAATGCAATTCTCCAGGCCAAGCAAGTTGGGTTCACAACTATATTCTGCTACTACTACTACTGAAAACTACTACTCAACTACAACCACACACATCACCAATTATGCTACAAATACAATTCAAAATACAAACTAATCTTTTACTCTTATCCAATTCTCAAAACATATGTCCAGTCCTCAATACACAACCAATCAAGGATCCATCTCAGATCATAGACTGAAAGAATCACAAACCTATCAAATCAATAAAATGATCAAAAGAAGATAAACAATGATAATGATCATAACGATGAAGGATGAATGATAAACGATGAACAGTAAATGATGAAGCGAGATCCTGAAATAAAAAGGAACAGACAATCAATAAACCATTAAATTTTGATCTCTTCATGAAAACAAACTCTATCACAAGATCAAGGATACAAATCACCACAAGACCCACACTTTCAGGTATAACATATTAATGACAACTTAATATGTATACCCACACAGCAAACACTGAAACACAAACCAGAGTTTGCCACAGTAAAACAAATCTTCAAAATGTACTCTCAGCTTACCCATTTTCCAACTCTTATGAGAATAATTCATCCTCACAACAAATCTAACATATCCACTAACATCACCACATACAGCAACTAGTCTTACACATGTTTCATTTACTTGAGGACAGCTGATAATCTATCCTATGAAACTGTGAAAACATTATTTAACAGAAACGTAATTCAAATAATTGCCAATGCCATTCCAAGGTAATTGCACCTGTTTAAAAATTGCTATATAATTCCTCACAAAAAATATAAATTGACATTCCTAATAATAACAACCATTACAAAACCACACTAGGCTTTTACACACATATATTATACACAGTGATAAGCCTTAGTTTGAATTCTTCAGCATTTTGTTAGCTGAACAATATTCTGCCCAAAGTTAATTCTAGTACAACAAAGATAATGACTGAGCTCAAATTTGCTACTTGCTTTCTTGTTCAAAATAATCACTTCTTAAATCACAAGCTTGAAACCTTCAAAAATGAAATTAAACAGATACCTCATAAACCTTTACAACTGTTTAAAACTAAGCTGAAGTTAGCTTAAAAAGATCAACCATACCTTAATGGGGGACATCAGACTTGATAGAGTCAAGAATTCATGTTCATGGCTCCACGGTTTAGGAAGGGAATGAGGGTTTCAAAAGATAGGAAGTTTAGAATCATGGGAAATAAATCATGAGGAGATTACTCTTGTGGCACAAGGGAGTTATTTCTCCTTACTATGCTTAGTACCAACAAATACAAAAGCACTCTTTTGTGAGAGGCGTTACAACACCAACATGTATAATCAGATATTTGAGATGGCGAGAGCCACGTTGATGCTGTAACCAATCAGACAAATCATCTGTTGACTTGCCACTAACACAGATTTTTGTTGAGCCTTGCTGACTTGATATTCTGGGTAGATTTATGTCTCTGATGACTGAATCACCAATCAGCAGAACAGAACTGTTGCTGGGCACAGAGCCAGAAGAAAGACCTGCAATGGGACCAGCAGTAAGGTGATGTTTTTTGTTGACAGGGGATTGCTCAGCACTGGCCTCCTCAATCAAGTTGACAGGGGATTGCTCGGCACTGGCTTCCTCATTCAAGGTGACAGGGGATTGCTTAGCACTGGCCTCCTCACTCAAGGGGTGAAATCGGTTGGCTCTCTGAATATTTGTACGTACACTTCTCATGATTTTTGTTCTGCACAAGATCAAGGGGATCAGTTTCTGGGTAAGTTATCTGGTTCTGGGAGTGTGATGACGATTTATTACATGTGAAAGAGGAGCAGTGTAGAGTTTGAAAAGAACAGGGCCAAAAACTGATCCCTGTGGGACTCCACATTTCACTTTGACAGGTGTTGATTGAATCTTGTTTACTGCAACTGTTTGGAATCGATATGTAAGGTATGAACTGAACGAGGTGAGGGATGTGCCTTTAATACCGAAAGTCTTTGGAGACGGGAGAGAAGAACTAAGTGGTCTATGGTGTCGAAGGCTGCAGATAAGTCGAGAAGAGTGAGGAGGAGATTTTTCCTGAATCAGACTCTCCTTTACTTCACTCCTTGTTTGTTGCTCTTGCAGTGCAAGACTCTCTCTCTCTCTCTCTCTCTCTCTCTCTCTCTCTCCTCTCCTCTCTCTCTCTCTCTCTCTCTCTCTCTCCCCCTTCTCTCTCCTCTCTCTCTCTCCCCTCTTTTTTTTTTTTGGGGGGGGGGGGGGGGTTCTGGGGTATGTTTTGTCTTTTGCTCGTCTGGGGTTGTTTTGTTTGTTTTTTGTATGTTTGTTTTTCTTCTTCTCTCTTTTTCTTTTAAAAAAAGTTGTTTTTTTTTCCTTTGCTTCTTCTGCTTAAAAGTATGAGTAGATGCATTTTTAAAATGTGCCCCCAGGGGCGGGGAGGGATGTAAAAAAGCACATGAAACTTTTTTCATTATCCGGGAAAAAAAAAGATTTGTTTCTTTATTTACAATGTGTAATGTTCTTTTTTGACTTTTTTGGCTTTTCCCCCCTCTTTTTTATGTGATGTATTATTGCCTTTTTTTTATTACCATACTTTAATTTCCCATGACATAAAAAAAAAGTTTTGTTTTTGATCGTGGCTATTTTGGTATTACTTTTAGTATTACCCGAAAACCCCCCCCCCCACCCCCCCCAACCACACGCTCAAAAAAAACACAAACACAACACACACACACACACCACACACACCACACACACACCACACCACAACAAACACAACACACACACACACACACACGAACACAAAAAAAAACACAAAACAACACACACACTCACTCACTCACTCACCCATCTTTCTCTCCCTAAACGACTGTATATTTTAAAAAATTTCTTTTTGGGGTTTGTTTTTTTTTTTTATTGTGGGGATGATGGGTATTAAATTTATTTCTTTTCTTGACATATTAAATTTGAACGAGTATAATCTAAAAGAGGTTGATGGGATCGCATACTGTTTGGGAAATTTTTATTGGATATTATCTCTGAAATAAACCCCCCACACCTCTCTTTCTCTCTGCTCTGTCTCTCTCTTCATTTTATCGTCCTGCTTTTAAAAAAAGTAAATTTCCCGATGAAGATTCATTTTTTTTATTTTCAATACCTTAGACTTCCTCTGTACTTTAAATTTTAATGATGCCCTAATTTCAATATTATAATTTTGTGTAACAAGTTGTTTCCATTTGACAAAGTGTAGATGTTTTTCTTTTGACTTATTTAAATTTGGTTGGTTATTTTTTTGGCTTTTTTTTGTTTTTTGTTCTTGTGTTGTTGTTTGTCTGTGTTTCTCTTTTTTATCATCTTTTGTTGGTTTGGTTTTTTCTTCTCTTTTGTTTGTTTGTTTGTTTTGGTTAGGGTTTTTTTGGGGGGTGGGGTATTTTTAGGATTTTCTTTAATTGCTTGCTTGGGGTAGGGGGGGGGGGAGGGTTGTTGGGGGGGAGCTGTTTTGAAAAGGTTATTTCCCTTGTTTTTATTGTGAGACTGTATAAGTGTTGGGTTATTATTATTAAGATGTATCCCTAACGGGCGGGGACTGGATGTAAAAAAGCACATGTGTGCTTATTCATTATCCTCGAAATAAAAGAATTTGTCATTGTCATTGTCATTGTCATTGTCTCTCAATAAGAGAGATAATGTTATCCTAAGTGATATTTTTGAAGCTGACTTTTTGTTATACAGTAACATGTTGTCTGTGTGTGTGTGTTTTATTATTATTATTATTTAAAAAAACAAAAAAACAACAAAATACTAAGCAGTTCGGCAACCCCCTTCATGTATGGGCCAATGGCCTTTTGTGAATAAATCATTCGAGTTCGAGTTCGAGTTCTCTCTCTCTCTCTCTCTCTCTCTCTCTTCTCTCTCTCTTCTCTCTCTCTCTCTCTCTCTCTCTCTCTCTCTCTCTCTCTTCATTCTTCTTAAAACACTTTATAGGCTATGAATGCATTAGTTCCCTTGTTAAATTTTGTAAAAAAAAACAAAAAAAACCAGGTTTACCGTTATTGTTCTAAATCATACAATTTTATTTTCAACATGCATGAATGTATTCTACACAGTTTGGAAATCTGTTAAATTTGTTTTGCCTTAATTGTTTTGACATCTTTTTGTATGCAGGTGTTCTTTTGCAGGCTATATCTTGGTTTGTTTATTATTAATAGCTGTATCCTAAGGTGAGAGAGGTTTGCGTGACTGTGTTGTTACATACCAATGATATAGATGATCATACAACCTCGAGATGTTCTCTCTCTCTCTCTCTCTCTCTCTCTCTCTCTCTCTCTCTCTCTCTCTCTCTCATCTCTCTCTCTCTCTCTCTCTCTCTCTCTTCGGTAATCCCCTTATACATGAAATAATTATTTTATAAAAATGTTTGACTTATACATTTTATAGTGCTTTATTTTATCATCGTCCAAAATACATACAATATTGTTCTCCTTCTTCAGTCAATATACCATGACTCTTGTAAATGTATTGAGTTTTAACTGATTTGCCTAACTTCTAAATTTTTGTTGTTGTATTGATGCTGTTTTTGGCAGGGTTGTTAAAACCATTTTGTATCAGGCTCTTTGGCATTTTGTAACTTAACTTGATATGTGTATTGATCTATCTATCTATCTATCTGTCCCGTAGTCTGACGACCGTGGGGGCACCCTCAAAGACTCAACAACCAGTTCCCTCCATTCCTCTCTCTGTTCTGCCTTTCTCAGGGTTTTGTTGAGTTCTAGGCCTGTCCATTCGCTGATGTTATCCTCCCAGCTCTTCCTTGGTCTGCCTCTTCTTCTTCCTCCTTGGACAGTGCCTTGTAAAACTGTCTTTGCAAGTCCTTTGGATCTTGTGACATGCCCATACCATTTAAGTTTACGCTTTTTCACGATCGTTAGAAGGTTCTCATAGGGTCCAATGGTTTGCTGGATTCTGTTATGCACGCTTTCGTTGCTTATGTGGTCTTTGTAGGAGATGCCAAGGAGTCTCCGAAAGCATCTCATCTCCACCGCCTGTACTCTTCTCTCCAAATCTGCATTCAGGGTCCATGATTCACAGGCATACAGAAATATGGATATGACAAGGGAGCGCATTAGTCTGATCTTGGAGATAAGTGAGATATTTTTTATCTCTCCAGATGGTGTTTAGTTTTGACAAAGCTGTTATTGTCTGTGCAGTCCTGCATACTACTTCTGGCTTGGATCCCTGGTCTGATACAATGGCTCCCAGGTACTATGAAGCTTTGAACTGTTTCCAGCTTCTGGTCATTAACCCTGATATCAGTGCTAATGCCGTTGGTGTTATTAGTCATCATGTTGGTCTTCTCTGCACTGATTTCCATGCCGTATGTTTTGGAGGCCTTATTCAAGTGTTCTGTTAGGCTGGCAAGCTCTTTTTCTGATCCTGCTATTCCATCAATGTCATCTGCGAAGCGGAGGTTTGTGATCGTTCTGCCACCAATGCTGACTGATCCTTTATGATGTTCCAGTGCATCAGCCATGATTCTCTCAAAGAAGATGTTGAAAAGATTGGGTGAGAGTAGACAGCCCTGCCTTACTCCAACTGTTGTTCGAAACCATTCTCCAATGTTGTTGTTGTAGTACACTGCACTGGTGGCCTCGCTGTACAGCTGTTTGATGACTCTGATCAGGTTTGCATTGATGCTGTACAAATTCATGGTTGCCTACAAAGCTGCATGCCACACCCTGTCAAATGCCTTCTTAAAATCGATAAATACGTGGTAAATGTCTTGTTGATGTTGAAGGTACCGCTCACATAGTATTCTGAGGTTGAATATCTGTTCTGTTGTGCTGCGCCCTGCTCTGAAACCTGCCTGTTCCTCAGCAATGATGGTCTCTGCTTGTGGCTTCAGTCTATTCAATGTTTTCTGCAGCATGACCTTGCTTGGGTGGCATATGAGGCTGATTGTGCGGTAATTATGGCATTGTTGTAGATTTCCTTTCTTGGGGAGGGTGATGATGAGTGACTGTGTCCATGGTGTTGGCCATTTTCCTGTCTGCCAGATCTTGTTGCAGATTCTTAGTAGGGCGCTGATCATGGCTTCCCCTCCAGCTTGAACCAACTCAGCTGTATTGATAGTATTGTTTAAAAAAAAGGCTTTAGTGTGGGTGCTTTGTCAGAATTTAATATCTGGCTTGTTTTGATGTTGATGTAACCTGAAAATGCTCTCTCTCTCTCTCTCTCAAACTCTCTTCTTTTCTCTCTCTCTCCTCTTCTCTCTCTCTCTCTCTCTCTCTCTCTCTCTCTCTCTCTCTAACAGTGTATCTATTTCGATATTTAAATAACAAAAAATAACATGATAAATGATAAGGGTATACATTTATACAGCGTAGCCTTAAAGATTGAAGCACCTTGAAAAATAAGAAAAAAAATTTTTTTGATAACGTTTCAACTGAACCGTTTCGAATGAAAAAAAACGTGGTTAAATATAAATTTTAACTTGTTTACCCCATCGGAGTTTTTTTGCCCTAAAAGAAATTTTTCGAAAATTTTTTTAACTTTCGCTTCTCAAAATTTCGAGGGGACATTTTAAGGTGTGGTTTGAAAGAAATACCAGTGTGAGATTTTAATCATATTCAAAATCGGATAAATCGTGCATTTTGTTTGAAAAAAAATTGTTAATGCAGAAAAAAAAACCCCAAAAACTAAAACCCTTTTCTTAATAAAATTATCGGCCCAATTTGACTGTTTGAAAAAACCCCCATTTGCTTAAAAATTGCAGATAAAATCCTCTTCCTTTTTAAACCGGTTTTCCCCCAAAAACCCCCCAAATCCAAAAAAAAGTGTGCCTGTTGCTCAACATCTTGCCCCTTTTTTTTGGGGCATTAAGGGAAAAACGGCCAGGGTTACTTTCCATCTTCCAGAAGAGCCAGATTTCCAAAAGAAAGAATAAAAAAAGGGTGGGGAAAAAAAATTTGGGGGGGGGAAATTTTCCCTTTTGTTTAAAAAGGAAAAGGGGGTTACTTGGGGGATTTTTTCCCCCCTTGCAAAAATAGAAAAACCAAAGAGAGGGGGAGAGAGGGGAGAAGAGAGAGAGAGAGAGAGAGGGGGGGGGGTTTCTTTTGTTTTTTGGGTTGGGTTCCAGCTCTTAACCCCCCTTTCCCTGTGGGGCTTTTGCCCCGGGGGGGGGGGGGGGAGGGGGGGGGGGGGGAAGGGGGGGGAGGGGGGGGGGGGGGGGGAGAGGGGGGGGAGAGAGAGTTTCAAATTTTCAAGGGTTCGATGCTTTCCGCGCTTCAAATCCACATCGCGGCCCCGAACAAAAACCCCCCTGGAGTGCACAGGCAGCGACCACGATTTGTGCGCGGCATTCAAAATGAACTGAAACAGCCTGCAAACCCACGTATCAAATTGAGGGGGACAAACTGAAAAAACCGATGTCGAGGAGATCTAAAAGCTAAGTTTGGGGGACTTTTTGCAGCATTAACCCCCTGGACAATGACTAAATGCCCTCCCAACAACTTTAATGGGGCAGTCCGAGAAACAAGAGGAGGTCCCGGGTCGTCAGAGGAAAAAAACACCACCAGGGACTAAAATTGACATTTTGGGACCCTGCGATACAGAAGAACCGAAACCAACCGGGTTTTCCACCCTAAAGAATAGGGGAGGCCAAAAATCTTGGAAAAGTAAATGAAAAGGCCAGAGAGAAGGATCAGTGTTTTCAATGTGATGAGATCGAAAAAAGCATGAAGTGGGCAACAGTAAAAAAGGCATCCCAACCCTGAAGAAGCTCACAAAACCACTTCAAAACCAAATCATCGTCATTAAAGCAGCCCGGAAACCTCCCACAGAAACCCAGCTGCATTGATCAGGTGGTCTGAGTAGTCAAGAATTATACAACTCCCCAAATCCCCCTGACAAGGCATAATAGAAGAGGAAGCAGAACTCAAGAGTACACCCCAAAAACCCTATCTGGGGGAAGAGGGAAGAACCTCCGCAGTTTCCCAGTAGGAAAGTCCCCAGGGCAGACAACAAACCACAGAGCTGCTCAAGCATGTGGAAAAACAGTCATACACAGTTACAGCTTCTTCAGAAGATTTGGGAGACAAAACAGTGGCCAACAAAAAGGACACAATCATCACAACCCCCGCCCCGAAGAGGGAAATTTTCGCAATGCCAAAACTATAAACAATCCGCCTCATCAGCCCGCCACAAGATCATTCAAAGTTATTTTGAATCGACTCAGAAGGGGGCAAAGAAAACCCTTTCAGGAACAAATGGGGTTCAGGGCAGGCGGAGCACATACAACAGATTTTTTTAAATGCCACCCTGATGGAAAAACATCTTTAACATCGAGAGACCGTTCCCAACTTCATCGACTTCAAGAAGGCTTTTGACAGAGTAAAGGCACAAAGGCTGGGCAGGTCCCCAGAATGTTTGGCATTGAAAGGACAGTGCAAACCCTTCAAACACTATACAACACCGCAAGCAGGCATCCTTCTGAACAACAGTCGGGACTACTTCAAAACCAAGTTGGGTCCGAAAGGATCCTGTTTTTTCTCCCCCTTTTTTTTCGTTTTTGGAAAAAATTATAGGGGACCCCCCATGACTTCCACTCACCTCCCATTGGGGGAGACCCCTCACCCAAATTCGGTTTGCCCATGACATTGACCTCATGGGGAATAACAAGAACGCAAATCTTCGACCCCGACTTGAGAACAGAGCTGGGGGTATGGGGTGGAGGTGAGCTCGGAGAAAAGAAAAAATTTTGGGCAGCACGACAACGCCACTGCAAAAAAATTTTCATAACGGCCAGCAAAGGAGGAGGAGCGCTTTTTAAAAAACCGTGCGCTACCTCACAAAGGGGGGGCGATCGACGACAAAATCAAGTCAGACTACTATGGCAACATCTCCAGACAAAACCACCCCCATATGAAAAAGAAAGAGATCATTTCCCCCAATCAAACAAAAACTCACAAAGCCCAAAATTTTAGACATCCCGCTGTACGGGAAAGGGAAAATGGGCATTGACGCTGAAACAGCAAAGCGAATCCAGTCATTCGAAACAAAATGCCATAAAAATGCTGGGATATCCGGAGAGGGAAAAAAAGACCAATGAATTTGTCAGAGCAAATAACACGGGTGGGAGGGGCCCCAGGGAAACCCCCTCCCCTCGCAAGAAAAAAAGCGAATGTTGGCCACGTACCCCCACAACACTCTCCAAAAAAGACGCAGGGAAAACCCAAGGGGCAAAAAACATGGATGGACAACATCAGGAATGGCCAGGGTGAATTTACTCGGCACTACGCGCAGAGCCGGGCCGAAGGATGGAGGAGGCTTTCCCCAGATCGTCTTTCGGTTTCCCCCCACGACCGCCAGGGGCACGGGACTGACGATGATATGATGACAGATAAACATTCACGTACGTTTTTTTTATAGGCTCATCCCGATTAGGGGCTATCAAAGCTAATAAAAATAAACAACAAAAACGACAAGAGCGAGAGGGGAGGAAGGGGAAAGAGAGGAAGAGAGAGAAAAAGAGAGAGAGGGAAGAGAGACAACGACAGACAACAGCAGGCCACACCACACACAAAAACCCCAAACAGCGTCTAATTCCGTACATTCTTTTTGGTTGGGGGCCAAAAAATACCAAGGCTGTGTCTGCTTTATTTCAAGTAATGTCAGGGTTTAGTGTGACAGATACGACAGGCCGGTCGACACATGCCCCCCGTCCCCCCTTTCTCGGGGCGTTGGGTTTCCCAAAAGGTCTGGTGATGATAACCGGGCAGGCCAATGAAATGTTTTAATATCTTGTCGCATGACGGCACTTTTGAGGACACCCAAAAATTTTTTAAAAACAGCCATGCAGTCTTTCACAGGCCGCAAGCTACAGTTACACAAAAAAATCGTGTTGTAAATAAAATACTTGCGTTTTGCGCTGCCCAAAAAAATGGGGGGACAACCGCCCCAAAAAAACTGTTTTAAATACCCTGCTAGTCTTGGAATTGGTGGTATTTTCAAAAAAATTAACATACCCCCCTTCTTCTGTTCAAAGTTAGAACTGAGACGAATGACAATCGGAACAGAGGAGTGGAAATGATCACAGAATCTCGATTTATCATCTCATCTGAAAGACTAGCATCCAGATAACCGCTCAAGATCTAGTGGATGGGAGGGGGGATTTGAGCTCGAAGGGAGATGGAACCTGCACTTCTCACTTTCTAGGCAGGTGGGTTACCCCTACACCCCCCAGTTCACCTTGCAGTGAGGTGCACAGCTGAGGGGAAAGGAGAAGGGGTCCCTGAACCTCAGTGGTGTAGTGCAGTGGTGTAGTGTAGTGGTGTAGTGGTGTAGTGGTGTAGTGCAGTGGTGTAGTGTAGTGGTGTAGTGGTGTAGCGGTGTAGTGCAGTGGTGTAGTGTAGTGGTGTAGTGTAGTGGTGTAGTGCAGTGGTGTAGTGTAGTGGTGTAGTGTAGTGGTGTAGTGCAGTGGTGTAGTGTAGTGGTGTAGTGTAGTGGTGTAGTGCAGTGGTTTAGTGCAGTGTGTGTGTGCAGTGGTGTAGTGTAGTGGGGTAGTGCAGTGGTGTAGTGTAGTGTGTAGTGCAGTGTGTAGTGGTGTAGTGCAGTGGTGTAGTGCAGTGGTGTAGTGGTGTAGTGTAGTGGTGTAGTGCAGTGGTGTAGTGTAGTGTGTAGTGTAGTGGTGTAGTGCAGTGGTGTAGTGTAGTGGTGTAGTGCAGTGGTGTAGTGTAGTGGTGTAGTGTAGTGGTGTAGTGTAGTGGTGTAGTGCAGTGGTGTAGTGCAGTGGTGTAGTGCAGTGGTGTAGTGCAGTGGTGTAGTGTAGTGTGGTGTAGTGGTGTAGTGTAGTGGTGTAGTGTAGTGGTGTAGTGTAGTGGTGTAGTGGTGTAGTGTAGTGGTATAGTGCAGTGGGTGTAGTGGTGTAGTTGTAGTGGTGTAGTGGTGTAGTGAGTGGTGTAGTGTAGTGGTGTAGTGTAGTGGTGTAGTGCAGGGTGTAGTGCAGTGTGTAGTGTAGTGGTGTAGTGAAGTGGTGTAGTTGCAGTGGTGTAGTTGTAGTGGTTTAGTGCAGTGCAGTGGTGTAGTGTAGTGTAGTAGTGTAGTGGTGTAGTGTAGTGGTGTAGTGCAGTGGTGTAGTGCAGTGTGTAGTGTAGTGGTGTAGTGAAGTGGTGTAGTGTTAGTGTAGTGTAGTGTAGTGGTGTAGTGTAGTGGTGTAGTGTAGTGTGTAGTGTAGTGGTGTAGTGGTGTAGTGTAGTGGTATAGTGCAGTGGTGTAGTGTAGTGGTGCAGTGCAGTGGTGTAGTGTAGTGGTGTAGTGTAGTGGTGCAGTGCAGTGGTGTAGTGTAGCCCTGCACAAAACAAGGCGTGGAAAGCGGTTGACAAAGAACTGAGGGCTTCACTGGGCATTTTCAACTTTCCCCAGGTACTAGGTGTTCCCTCACTTTCTCCACAAAGCCCAAGATTTTCAATTTTCCCAAGTGTTCCCTCACTTTCTCCACAAAGCCCAAGATTTTCAATTTTCCCAAGTGTTCCCTCACTTTCTCCACAAAGCCCAAGATTTTCAATTTTCCCAAGTGTTCCCTCACTTTCTCCACAAAGCCCAAGATTTTCAATTTTACAAAGTGTTCCCTCACTTTCTCCACAAAGCCCAAGATTTTCAATTTTCCCAAGTGTTCCCTCACTTTCTCCACAAAGCCCAAGCTGGGCAAGTGCCACAAACAGCTCTTCAGCTGGAAAGGTGGTACGCCTGTGGTGTCCTTAAATGGATTCCCTGTCATTAACTGGATTGAGATGTTCAAGTACGCGAACGCGGTCAAAAAGTAACTTAAAATTAATCTTAAACTGCTTACCACATCCCTATCTATCGACACGAATGAAAACACAATCCGAAGTACTGCCAATAAAAATAAATTACATAATTGAAAATACTCTGTTGAGACTGTTAATGTAAATCGAATACTCACTAACTTTCCCCGGGAAAATGTGTTGTTTCACCCAATTTGCACACTTATAAACACAATAGGAATTGTCACATTTTGAATCATTTTTTTCTTGCACTTAGTCTGTGCAATGGCAGCAATCCCTTTGTTGAAAACAAGGAGAAGGGTTACACCCCCTCCCACACACACACACACACACGCACGCACGCACGCTTGCACGCACGCACACACGCACACACACACACACACACACACACACACACACACGCACTTCAACCTGTTCTTGTTGATTCATCTTTTTTTGTTGTTTTATTCAGTTGTTTGTATGGTTGAAGGTTTGTGTGTTGTGGTGGGGGGGGGGGGGGGGGGGGGGGGGGAGGGGGGGAGGGAAGCGTTGGTGTTTAAAAAAAATCTTTATTCTGTTTTGTCTTCTTTGTTTGTTTTGGTTTGGTTTTTCTTTGTTGCTTGTTTGTCCTCAGAATGTTTGGCATTGAAGAAGGACTAGTGCAAACCATTCAAGCACTATACAACACCGCAAGCAGTGCAGTCCTTCTGAACAATCAGGTCGGAGACTACTTCAAACCACAGTTGGGGCCCGAAAAGGGAAACCTGTTATCTCATCCTGTTTAAATGTTCTTGAAAAACTTATGAGAAAAAACCCTCCATGACTTCCACTCTACTATCTCCATTGGCGGCAGACCCTCAAACTTGCGGTTTGCCGATGACATTAAACCTCATGGGCGAAGAAACAGAGAGCTGCAAGACCTTATGACCAGACTTGAGAACAGAGCTGGAGCATATGGGATGGAGGTGAGCTCGGAGAAAAGTAAAGTACTTGTGAACAGCACGAGCAACGCCACTGCTAAAATTTACATGAACGGCCAGCAACTGGAGGAGGTAGACGCTTTTAAATACCGTGGCGCTACACTCACAAAGGACGGGCGATCGACGACAGAAATCAAAGTCAGACTAGCCATGGCAACATCTTCCATGACAAAACTCACCACCATAATTATGGAAAAGTAAAGAGATCAGTTTCCCAATCAAACAAAAAGCTCTACAAAGCCCAAATTCAGACTTCCTGCTGTACGGAAGTAAAAACTGGACATTGACTGCTGAAACAGCAAAGCGAATCCAGTCATTTGAAACAAAATGCATAGAAAACTGCTGGGCATATCCTGGAGAGAACGAAAGACCAATAAATTTTTGTCAAGAGTCAAAAACACGGCTGGCAGGTTTCCACAGGAACCCCCTTCTCACATCGCAAGAAAAAAAGCTGACATGGTTCGGCAACGTCACCCGCCACATCACTCTTGCCAAAAACAGACTGAGGAACCTCGAAGGTGGCAGAAAGAGGGAAGAAAACAAGTCATGGATGGACAACATCAAGAAAGGACCCAGGATAATGCCCGGGCCCACTACGCGCAGGCGGCCGAGATGGATGGAGGAGCTTACCACGCATCGTCTTTCGGTCCCTCCACACCCCCCCCCCCCAAGTCAGGGGACTGATGATGATGATGATGAGTTTGTTTGTGTTATGAAGGATATTTTTTCAAGATTTTTGAATTATTTGAATTGTATGGTTTAATATTTTTCTGTTTTTGTTTGTTTTGTTTTTAATTCCATATATGCATATGTTATTGTCTTTTCTTGTTTGATTTGTATAGTTTACCATAGATTAGGTTTGTTTATTCTATGTCTGCATATACATTATCTTTTTTTCTCGCTTTTTCTTTTTCTTTAGATAGATGGCTTGATGAAAAAAGCAAATGCACTGCTTATTCGATGTACCATCTGAAAATAAAAGTTTGACTTTGACTTTGACTTTGACCCGCAGAAGAAAGTTTCTAGACCCAGGGAGGTGTGGTCATCTCTGTTGAGTTTGTCCACGTTAGGACAGTAACCACTTTACGACACAATGCCCCATCGTCTCAATTTAGAGACATGCTCCCTGTAAGGACACAAACAATCTTCTTGCAGCAAAATCTTGAAATTACAGCTGACTGACAGAACAGCAGGTGTTGGGACAGTGCAGTACAGTGCAGAAGGGGGGAGGAAGGGGGCGAGCAGAAGAAGAATTGCGAAGGATGATGATGATGATGATGATGATGTGATGATGATGATGATGATGATGACGACGACGACGACGATGACGACAAGAGGAAGAAGAAGAAGAAGAATGACCGTGTGCAAGATGTTCCATAAGCGTTCAGACACCAGACTATGACTCCAGGTTTCTTAGATAGATGGCTTGATTGAAAAAAGCAAATGCTTTGCTTATTCAATGTACCATCTGGAAATAAAATTTTGACTTGACTTCTTCCAGACTGTGACCTCAATGGAGACTGGAACCCGCTACCTGTAGTTGTTGTCAGGTGTCCAGGTCCGCACTCTAACCACTAGGCCACCCTGCCCTGCCCTGCCCTCCCCCTGCCGACAGGAGTGTGTGAGGTGACAGCTGACGGATGTCAGTCTCAGCTCTAACAGGGGTTTATGGCCGGCAGAGTTCGGGGAACACCTGAGTGCAGTACCAGTGCTTGTGTCTGTGTGGACAGTGGCTGTGGATAGCTTTTGACAAGGCTGTGAGCATTTTGTGTTGTTGTTATCGTTGTTATCGTCATTGTCATCATTTTTATCATTATCGTCATTCTTCTTCTCCTTCTTCTTCGTCATCAACATCATTTTTTAAAAATAGTAGTAGTAGTATCGTCATTCTTCTTCTTCTTCTTCTCATCATGATCACTACAATCATCGTTATTATTATCATCATCATCATCATCATCATCATCATCATCATCATTCATCATCATCATCACCATTATTACGAACCTTCTGGCCTCTGTTGAGGAGTTCAAATGTGGGGATTTCCCCACTGAAGTTACCACTTGTGTCCACGCCGCCCTTCAGTCATTGTTGGGATCAGACTATAAACCAGGGGCACCCTGCATGAACGTCCTGTGAAGGGGGGGGGGGGGGGGGGGGCTAGTGGTTAGAGCCACGCCTTCCTCACCTGGCGGCGCGGGATCCAGCCACCACCCAGGCACCCGTTCAAGGAGATTTTCCTCTGGAGCTTACCTCAGTACCAACTCCCAGAGCTCTTCGGGCGAGACTGTAAACCGATGTCTCGTGTGCAAACGCGGGCAGAACATCTTGCGCACACGTTAAAACCCGTTCCGCTTTTGGGAAGAGTAAGCCATTAAGTGTCGGTAGGGACGGATGGGAACCCCCCTCAAGCAAACAAAACAAATGCATGCACACTGGCGTCGGGTTTAGACATCATCCCTGAAGTCAGAATGCAGCTACCTTCATAGAGAGCTTAAACGGTCGATTAAGCCAAATTTCACCTTTGGTGAACCTCGGAGCTCTAGCCGCGGATTAAAAAAAGGTAAAGGACGTAGGTATAAGGTCTTGCGTACACGTTAAAGACCCATCCTTCGTGTGTAGAAGGGCAGGTCAGCTCTGGTGAGTGGCAGAGATGCTACGAACGTGTCTAGCATGCACATGGCTCTCTGCGGAGAAATGGGCTCCGCCAGATTCTCTTTGAGACATACTGCACTGCCTGAAAACTAAAAATGACTGCTCCAGGAGTTAGACTCAACTCTGTTGTTGTTGTTGATGTTGTTGTTGGTGCTGTTGCTGTTGTTGTTGTTATGATCACCATCATCATGATCATCATTATTATTATTATTTTTATTACCCGCCTCCTCTTCCTCCTCATCCTCATTACCATTATCATTATTATCACTGTTAATCTCATAAATTGTTGTTGTTGGTGCTGCTGCAGCTGTGTGTTGTCGTCATCGTGGTGGTGGTGGTGACTGTTGCTATTCTTTTAGGAGCTGTTTCATTATTTTAGTGTCAAAGCAATGAACATTTTTTTCCCCTAACCATTCAGCGTAATATAATATCTCAACTTCGTTTTTATTTCGTTTATGATCACACTTACAATTTTTTTTTAGGGGTTAGGGTATTATATCTATCCCCTAGATATTTTCTTCTCTTCAAAAACAATGAGAGAGATAATCTAAATCTGGCATCAACATAATCAAATCAAGGAGAGCTGTTATTATATATATATATATATATATATATTATATATATATATATATATATATTCTCTCTCTCTCTCTCTGAGGTTAAGAATATTGAACTAACATCACTTTTAGACATAACATTTGAGTTGTTGCAAAATTATAGTGCTGCATGCTATGTTAATACTGGGATTAGTATGTTTCAAGTGAAAGAAAATCCTCTAAGTTTATGACTTGTATGAAAATAAGTCTTCAAAGTTGGTAACTCTTTCTAAACAAAGTCGGGTGCTGAATCTTCAAATACAGTCAGCAAAGAATAGAGTGCTGCACTTTAAACAAAATGGCCGCAAGTGAAAACCTACAGTCCAGTGATCATTCGTCTTGTTCACGTTGATTTCCAAAAGGTACAAAATGGACAGGGAGCATCCTTTAGAGCCCAGTGTTTTGGTGCCTCTATTTGGTTGGTAGCAACTTGAACCCAAACAAAGTGTACCACGGTAGGGCCACGTGGGCTTTTTCAAGATGGCTTCCGCTTCAAACTCTTGAACGCCCACCATGGCTTGCAGGTGGATGCAGCAGCTAAAACACTTGTTTTCTTTGTTGCTACTTCGTTGACGTAACCTTCAAACTCTGCTTTTATCATTGACTCAGGGTTTAATGCACAGTTTCTGCCTTGTTGGGTCGTTTTCAACTCTAACAGGCGCAAATCCACCCAAGGGAGCTAATCAATACATGATCTTTTGTGACTTAGGCTACTGCCCATGGGCAAAATCAGCAATTACCTCCCTTCCCAGCTGTCAGTTTTCCCCACTGTCAGCTACGCTCAGCTGCTGTCCACTCCATCCAGTTCTGGCAGGCACTGACCGCACTTGGACTTGGTAAAAGGAAGGGACAGGCTAATGTTAGCACTGGGACTTGGTAAAAGGAAGGGACAGGCTAATGTTAGCTTTGACTTGGTAAAAGGAAGGGACAGGCTAATGTTAGCCACTGGGACTTGGTAAAAGGAAGGGACAGGCAATGTAGCCTTTGGGACTTGTAAAAGGAAGGGGACAGGAATGTTAGCACTGGACTTGGAAAAGGGGAAGGGAAAAGGCTAATGTTAGCATTTTGGTTTGGAAAAGGGGGACAGGCAAATGTTGCACGGGGACTTGGAAAAGGGGGAAGGCAATTTAGCACTTGGACTTGGAAAAAGGAAAGGGGAAGGAAAAGTTAGCATTTGGACTTGGTAAAAGGAAGGGGGACGGGCTAATGTTAGCACTTGGACTTGGTAAAAAGGAAGGGACAGCTAATTTTAGCATTTTGGACTTGGAAAAAAGGGAGGAGGCTAATGTTTCATTGGATTGGTAAAAGGGAAGCTAATGTTAGCACGGGGACTTGGAAAAGGAAGGGACAGGCTAATTTAGCACGGGATTTGGAAAAGGGAAAGGGGAAGGCTAAGTTAGCACGGGACTTGGTAAAAAAGGGACAGCAAATTTTAACATTGGACTTGTAAAAGGAAGGGACGGCAAGTTAGCATTTTTGGACTTGAAAGGGGAAGGGAAAGGGCTAATTTAGCACTTGGTTTGGGAAAAAGGGAAGGGGACGGCAAATGTTAGCACGGGGATTTTGGAAAAAGGAAAGGGGACAGGTAATTTTCACTTGGTTTGGTAAAAGGAAGGGAAGGAAATGTTAACTGGGACTTGGTAAAAGGGGGGGGAAGGCTAATTTAGCACTGGGTTTGGAAAAGGGAAAGGGGGAAGGCTAATTTTACATTTGGGACGGGGAAAAGGAAAGGGGACGGCTAATTTTAGCATTTGGATTTGGTAAAAAGGAAGGGCAGGCTAATGTTACACGGGGATTTGGGAAAAAGGAAAGGGGAAGGCTAATGTTAGCACGGGGACTTGGGGAAAGGGAAGGGGAAGGCTAATTTTAAGCTTTTGGGATTGGTAAAAGAAGGGAAGGCTAATTTTAGCATGGGATTTGGGAAAAAGGGAAGGAAGGTTAATGTGCACGGGGACTTGGCAAAAGGAAAGGGGAAAGGGCAATGTTACATTGGATTTGGGAAAAAAGGAAAAGGTTTTGGGGGGGGGGGGGGGGGGAAGGGGAAGTAATGTTAGCATTGGGACGGGTAAAAGGAGGGCAGGCTAATTTAGCAGGGGGACGGGGAAAAGGGAAAAGGGACAGGCAATGTTAGCACTGGGTTGGAAAAAGGGAAAGGGGACGGGCTAATGTTAGCACGGGATTTGGAAAAAGGGGGGACAGCTTTTTAGCACTGGGACTTGGCAAAGGAAGGGACAGGCAAATGTTAGCACGGATTTGGGAAAAAGGGAAAGGACGGGCTAATGTAGATGGACTTGGAAAAGGGAAAGGGGCAGGAATGTTGCACTGGACTTGGTAAAAGGGGGGCAGGCTAATGTTAGCAGGGGACGGGAAAAAGGGGGGACGGCAAGTTAGCACGGGAAGGGGTAAAAGGGGGGACAGGCAATGTTGCACTGGGATTGGTAAAAGGGGGGGACGGCAAGTTACCCTTTGGATTTGGGGAAAAGGAAAGGGGCAGCAATTTACATTTGGGATTTGGGAAAAGGAAAGGGGACAGGAATGTTAGCATTTGGACTTGGGGTAAAAGGAAGGGACAGCAAATGTTCCCTTTGATTTGGGTAAAAGGAAGGAAGGCTAATGTTAGCACTGGGACTTGGAAAAAGGAAGGGACAGGCAATGTTACCCCGGGGAATTTGGAAAAGGGGGGAAGGCTAATTTTACATTTGGATTTGGGAAAAAGGGAAGGGACAGGAAATTTACACTTGGATTTGGAAAAAGGGAAGGGCCCAGGCTAATTTTAAGCACTTGGACTTGGAAAAGGGACAGGCTAATGTTAGCACTGGATTTGGAAAAGGGGGGACAGGCAATGTTAGCATTTGGATTGGGAAAAAAAGGGAAGGCAAATGTTAGCACTTGGATTTGGGTAAAAGGGGGACGGGCTAATTTGCATGGATGGAAAAGGGGACACCCCTAATTTTAGCATTTGGGACTTGGCAAAGGAAGGGGAGGCAATTGCATTTGGGATTTGGGTAAAAGAAAGGGACAGGAAAAAGTTAGCATGGACTGGAAAAGGAAGGGAAGGAAGTTAGCCTTGATTGGAAAAGGAAAGGGAAGGCTAAGGGTTAGACTGGACTTGGAAAAAGGGAAGGGACAGGCTAATGTTAGCATTGGACTTGGGGAAAAAAAAAGGGACAGGCTAATGTTAGCACTTGGACTTGGTAAAAGGGAAAGGGAAAGGTAATTTAGCATTGGACTTGGTAAAAGGAAGGGAGGCTAATTTTGGGCTTTTGGATTTGGGTAAAAGGAAGGGACAGGCTAATGTTAGACTGGATTTGGTAAAAGGAAGGGAAGGCTAATGTTAGCCTGGACTTGGTAAAAGGAAGGGACGGGCTAATGTTGCACGGGGATTTTGGTAAAGGAAAGGGGAAGGCAAATTTAACGGGTTTGGAAAAAGGAAAGGGACGGCTAAGTTAGACGGGGATTTGGGAAAAAAGGAAGGAACTAAGTTAGCATTTGGACTTGGAAAAAGGGAAGGGGAAAGGGTAATGTTACACTGGACTGGCAAAAGGGAAGGGACGGGCAAAATTTTTAGCATGGATTGGTAAAAGGAAGGGACGGGGCTAATTTTCACTGGGACTTGGAAAAAGGAAGGGACGGTAAGTTAGCACGGGACTTGGCAAAAGGAGGGCAGGAATTTAGCATTTGGCTTGGAAAAAGGGGAAGGGACAGGCAATTTTAGCACGGGACGGGGAAAGGGAAAGGGGCAGGCAAAAGTTAGCTTTTGTTTGGGAAAAGGAAAGGGACAGGCAAAATTTAGCACGGGACTTGGTAAAAGGAAAGGGGACAGGCATGTTAGAAAAGGGACTTGGAAAAGGAAGGGACGGAAAGTTAGCCGGACTTGTAAAAGGCAGGGCAGGCTAATGTTAGCAGGGACTTGGTAAAGGAGGGAAGGCTAATTTTACACTGGGATTTGGAAAAGGGAAAGGGGACAGGCTAATGTTGCATTTGGATTAAAAGGAAGGGAAGCAATGTTAGCACGGGGATTGGAAAAGGAAGGGAAAAAGCAATTTTAGCACTTGGCTTGGAAAAAGGAAAGGGGAAGGCAAAGTTAGCAGGGGACTTGGAAAAAGGGGGACAGGTAATGTTACAGGGGATTGGAAAAGGGAAGGGACGGCAAATTTACATTTGGATTTGGGAAAAAGGGGGGAAGGGGCTAATGTTAGCATTTGGATTTGGTAAAAGGAAGGCGGCTAATGTTACACGGGGATTTGGTAAAAGGGGGGAAGGCTAATGTTAGCCTTGGATTTGGGAAAAGGAAGGGGAAAGGGGGCTAATGTTACACTTGGACTGGTAAAAAAAGGGGACGGGCAATGTTCCGGGCTGGAAAGGGGGAAACAGCAAAATTTAGCACGGACGGGTAAAAGGGCGGGCTAATGTTACACGGGGGACTTGAAAAGGAAGGGACAGGCTAATTTACATTTGGATTTGGCAAAAGGAAGGAGAGTAATGTTCACTTGGATTTGGGTAAAAAAGGGACGGGAAATTTAGCATTTGGGATTTGGAAAAAAGGAAGGGACAGGCTAATGTTAGCATTTGGGACTTGGAAAAAGGGGGACAGGCTAATTTTAGCACTGGCTTGGCAAAGGCAGGGACAGGCTAATGTTACATTTGGGACTTGGAAAAGGGAAAGGGAGAGGCAATGTTACCTTTGGGATTGGTAAAAGGAAGGGACAGCTAATGTTAGCACTTGGACTTGGAAAAAGGAAGGGGACAGGCTAATTTAGCATTTGGACTTGGAAAAAAGGGGGGGGAAGGCAAAGTAGCATTTGGATTGGGTAAAAAAAAGAGAAGGCTAATTTTAGCACTGGGACTGGTAAAAGGGGGGGACAGGCAATTTAGCACTTGGATTTGGTAAAAGGAAGGGATGGCTAATGTTACACGGGATTTGGGTAAAAGGAAGGGACAGGCTAATTTAGCACTTGGATTGGGTAAAAGAAGGGACGGGCTTGTTTAGCACTTGATTGGGTAAAAGGAAGGACAGTAATGTTACCCTTTTTGGACTTGTAAAAGGGAAGGGACAGGCAATGTTTAGCAGGGGACGGGGAAAAGGAAGGGACAGGCAAGTTAGCACATGGATTGGTAAAAAAAAGGGGACAGGCTAATGTTAGCGGGGATTTGGGGTAAAAGGAAGGAGAGCTAATGTTAAAGGGAGGTAAAAGGAAGGGGAAGGAATGTTAGACTTGGCTTGGCAAAAGGGAAGGACAGGCTAAGTTACACGGGGGACTTGGGAAAAAGGGAAGGGGACAGGCTAATTTTAGCACGGGATTGGTAAAAAAGGGACAGCTATGTTAGCAGGACTTGGCGAAAGGAGGGACAGGCAATGTTCCCCATTGGATTTGGTAAAAGAAGGGACGGGCAAAATGTTAGCACTGGGATTTGGGTAAAAGGAAGGGACAGGTAATGTTAGCAGGGGACTTGGCGAAAGGGGACGGGCTAATGTTACACTTGGATTTGGTAAAAGGAAGGACAGGCATGTTACACGGCTTGGCGAAGGAAGGGGGACAGGTAATGTAGCATTGGATTTGGAAAAAGGAAGGACAGGCTAAGTTAGCACTGGGATTGGTAAAAGGAAGGACGGAAAAAGTTAGCAGGGATTGGTAAAAAAGGGACAGCAAAGTTACACTGGATTTGGGAAAAAAGGCGGAAGCTAATGTTACACTGGTTTTTGGCGAAAAAAGGGGAAAGGGCTAATGTTGCACTTGGATTTGGGAAAAAAGGAAAGGACGGGCTAATTTTACAGGGGATTTGGTAAAAGGGGGGGAAGGGTAATGTTACATGGGCTTGGAAAAAAGGAAGGACGGGAAATGTTAGCATGGATTTGGGAAAAAGGGGAAGGAAATGTTAGCACGGGATTTGGTAAAAGGCAGGGACGGCAAATTTTTAGCCTGGGACTTGGTAAAAGGAAGGGGACACTAATGTTACACTTGGAC
>CM054154.1:57460975-57471249 GCA_028751875.1 Rapana venosa | reverse complement strand
AAACCCCACTTAACCGGTTAACTTCATGATTTACTTAGTTCACCAATTCTAAAAGACAAATTTAGATTTCTTTGTCAACTTGTAAGTTACAGTGTGCTGTTTGGACAAACACACTCTGTCTGTTTGTATACCCATGGTTGTGGTTTGGGATTCTTTTAGTCCACTTCAGACTTTCTCTAAAGAAACCAATTGAAGTCTGTGTAGTGTCATGCCTTTTCTTAGTTTAGGTGTCCAGCATGTCTCTGTGGGCTGGGAGACCTAGCAATTCATTGAGGCCTGGGTACTGTCACACCTCCTCTCATGTAAGTGTCCAGCATGTGGATGGTGTGTAGCTAAGTGTTCTCACTGTAGCCTAGGGGGCTGGTGGCTCAGCCTTTGTCTTTAACATCCCTTTTGTCAGCTGTAGTGGAGCCCTCTCTATTCATGGCCTGAGGCATTTTGTAAAGTGTCCAGTGGAACAGTCATGTGATAAACACCTCAGAGCTGGTCTTATTCAACAGGTTTGTGGGACCTCTTTCTTGTTGAATAGCACCCCCCCTTCCCCTCTCTATTACCCCCCCTCCCCCTCTTTCCTCTACTGAATCAGCAGATTTTGTCTTGTAGTCAGAACATTGGTTAATCTTAACTTGTTAATAAATTTGTGTGTCAGCTGATTTGGATGTGTGGTCAGAATTTGCTAGTCTCACTTTCCAAATGTATTCATTGGTCAGTCAAATTAGTAGTCATGCAACTGAACCAATATAACAGGGTGTACATGGCCAGAAACAACACCATCATTGGCACATGGAATGTACGGACACTAAGAGCTGCAGGCAAAGTGGAAGAACTGACACATGAGATGTCCAGATATCAATGGCACATCTTTGGGCTCTGCGAAGTCAAGTGGAAAAACATGGGAGAAACAACGACCCAGGAAGACCACAAATTATACTACAGTGGAAAACAGGATAAACATGAACACGGCGTGGGGTTTCTCGTTCACAAAGACATCGTGAACACCGTCATGAGCTGTCAGCCTGTGTCCAGCAGACTTATTACCATCCACCTGAGAGCAACCCCCTTTAACATAACTATAGTACAGGCATATGCCCCTACATCAGACTGCACAGATGAAGCCGTAGAAGAATTTTATGACCAGCTACAAGAGGTTCTGAATCAAACACCCAAGAAAGACATCCTCGTTGTGCAAGGCGACTGGAACGCCAAGTAGGAGAAGATGCATGGAAAGACTGGGAGGGGTTTGTGGGCCACATTGTAATAACCAATCAAATGAAAGAGGCTTGAGACTCCTGGAGTTTGCCAGTAACAACCACCTCCAGCTAGTGAATACACTTGGCCCACACAAGAAATCCAGAAAATGGACATGCATAGCCCAAATGGAGAACACCACAACCAAATAGATTACATCATGGTGAAAAGACGTTTCAGTCTAGCGTTAACATCGCACAGACACGAAGTTTTCCAGGAGCAGACATAGGAGTGATCATAATCTTGTGATGATACTTTCCGACTACGTCTAAAGAAAATCCACAAGCGGAACAACATCAGATCAAATTGACCTCGAGAAGCTGAAGGACCCAGAGGTATTAGAAATTTTTCAAGCAAGGATAGGTGGAAAGTTTGCAGCACTCACGTGATAGACTCAGACATAGATACACTGACGAATATTTCAATACAGCAGTGACTGAAACAGCAAACGAGCTTCTTGGCAAATGCCGACCAGTCAAAAAACCATGGGTCACACCTAACATCCTACAACTATGCGACAAGCGTAGAGAGTTGAAGAAAAAGAAAAATGAAACAAAGGAAAGAGCAGAACAATATAGGCAGTCAACAAAAGAATCAGGAAGTCCATGACGGAGGCAAAAGAGAAATGGATCGGTAAACAGTGCCAAGACATTGAAGAGAACATCAGAAAAACAATAGCAAGAAAGCATATCAGCTGGTGAAAGACCTGACTAGCATGAAACAGAGAAAAGGTTTAACAATCCAAGACAAAAAATGGGAAGTGTCTCACTGACGACCAGGATATTCTGAACAGATGGACAGAATACTGCCCGACCTGTATAACTATAAACCGCAGAGATCCAAAGTCCTTAATGTACCCGAAAGCAAAGACACAGATAGTCACCCTAGTCCTCCGAGAAGAAGTGGAAACAGCAGTCAGATCGCTGAAAAAGGGAAGTCAGCAGGGGCTGACAACATTCCAGCTGAGTTGGTCCCAAGCTGGAGGGGAAGCCATGACAGCGTCCTACTAAGAATCTGCAACAAAATCTGGCAGACAGGAAAATGGCCAACACCATGGACGCAGTCACTCATCATCACCCTCCCCAAGAAAGGAAATCTACAACAATGCCATAATTACCGCACAATCAGCCTCATATGTCACCCAAGCAAGTCATGCTGCAGATAATATTGAATAGACTGAAGCCACAATCAGAGACCATCATTGCTGAGGAACAAAGCAGGTTTCAGAGCAGGGCGCAGCACAACAGAACAGATATTCAACCTCAGAATACTATGTGAGCGGTACCTTCAACATCAACAAGACCTTTACCACGTATTTATCGATTTTAAGAAGGCATTTGACAGGTGTGGCATGCAGCTTTGTGGGCAACCATGAATTTGTACAGCATCAATGCAAACCTGATCAGAGTCATCAAACAGCTGTACAGCGAGGCCACCATGCAGTGTACTACAACAACAACATTGGAGAATGGTTTCGAACAACAGTTGGAGTAAGGCAGGGCTGTCTACTCTCACCCACTCTTTTCAACATCTTCCTTGAGAGAATCATGGTGATGCACTGGAACATCATGAAGGATCAGTCAGCATTGTGGCAGAACGATCACAAACCTCCGCTTCGCAGATGACATTGATGGAATAGCAGATCAGAAAAAAGCTTGCCAGCCTAACAGAACACTTGATAAGGCCTCCCAAAACATACGGCATGGAAATCATGCAGAGAAGACCAAACTGATGACTAAAACACCAACGGCATTAGCACTGATATCAGGGTTAATGACCATAAGCTGGAAAACAGTTCAAAGCTTCAAGTACCTGGAGCCATTGTATCCGACCAGGGATCCAAGCCAGAAGTAGTATGCAGGACTGCACAGACAATAACAGCTTTGTCAAAACTAAACACCATCTGGAGAGATAAGAAATCTCCACTTATCTCCAAGATCAGACAATGCGCTCCCTTGTCATATCCATATTTCTGTATGCCTGTGAATCATGGACCCTGAATGCAGATTTGGAGAGAAGAGTACAGGCAGTGGAGATGAGATGCTTTCGGAGACTCTTGGCATCTCCTACAAAGACCACATAAGCAACGAAAGCGTGCATAACAGAATCCAGCAAACCATTGGACCCTATGAGAACCTTCTAACGATCGTGAAAAAGCGTAAACTTAAATGGTATGGGCATGTCACAAGATCCCAAGGAATTACAAAGACAGTTTTGCAAGGCACTGTCCAAGGAGGAAGAAGAAGAGGCAGACCAAGGAAGAGCTGGAGGATAACATCAGCGAATGGACAGGCCTAGAACTCAACAAAACCCTGAGAAAGGCAGAACAGAGAAGGAATGGAGGGAACTGGTTGCTGAGTCTTTGAGGGTGCCCCCACGGTCGTCAGACTACGGGACAGATAGATAGATAGATAGACATGGCATTTTAAAGTCATTAAGCCTTGTGCATGCTTAAAGGGACATAAGTCCTCCTCTTATCCCAGCTTTCTTGTATCCCTTTTAACTCCCTTATTTTAGCTAGTCTTCATATACAGTATGTGTGGAAAGACTTTAATATAAAAAAAAGAAAAGAAATTGAAATTTCTTTTAAAAGTCATTCTTTTGCTGGCTGTCTGAGGCATCTTTCTTCTTGAGTTAGGCTGTGGTGCAGTAAAACCTGACAGAATGACTTAGAAGGAAAACAACAGGTTTGTTCTACTTCTTGAGCTATAAGTGAACATTTCTCTTAATGTAAGAGCTGGTTTAATAAGTGAATTTCATTTGTGTGTAATAGCTGAATTTAGCTAATGATTGAATATTGTGACTCCTACAGTGAAAGTGTGTGATGTTGCTTACAATGAATGTTGTCTAAAGTCATGAGACTTTTACTATTTAATTGTGTGATCTTGGACTTATTCCATAATTGGATGTTCATGTGAGAAGTGGAATTTTATAAGTAATTATTTGATGTGTGTATCATGTAGATGAAGTTTGTAAAATTGCACTGATCAAAATAATGTGGATTAGGTAACAGAGCTATGGGATAGACTACTATGGCAAAGTTGAATTGAGATAAGAGTTGACTGCTAAAACTAAAAAAGATTGAAGAATTGAAGGTTAGACTTGTACAGGACTAGCCGTTAGGCCCTTATAGAAATTGCCCTGGTGAAAGTAGGCAATTCAATATGTAGTTGTGACTTTGTGTATGGCTAGTCATTGTGTCGAAAGTGGTTAATTTGTAGTGTTTTGTGACACATTAGATTGTGCCTGCTCTCCTCTCTCTCTCATCTCTCTCTCCTCTCTCTCTCTCTCTCTCTTGCTACAATATCCATGGGGTATGAATAGGGGCCAATGTTTGAAAGAGTATAGACTAAGTTTTGTTGACATTATTAGGATAATGTCAGTTGAGAGTATTGAGGAAAGGATTTTCCTAGTCATTTTGTAGTCTTTGGTTGTCTGATTTACAACTGTATACTCTCTATTGCTCCCTAAAATTAACTTGGTATTTTGGTATGAGTGATGAAAGGAATTCGGTGTTCTTACATTTGCTAGACACAATATAGCTATTTGTTGTGTGTGCTTTTCATTCATTATGAGTGCCTAGTTAAATATGGATAGATTAGTTACCTGAATCTTATGATTGTTTCAGGTGTGTATTGTTTGGTAGATAAAATAAATTGAGTTACTATAACACCCCTGCATGGCCTCACATCATTCCTTTGAGTGTGAAGTGCCAGTGTCCTAACATCCCCTTCCCCAACCTTCACCCTTCCAATACTTGTTGAATATAAACAATAATTATGTAAACTACCAGCCTTCATATCCACAAAATGTTGAATTGAATTTTCAAGAAAAAAGGAAAAAAATATAACAAGAAAAAGGAAACACGTGGTACAGCAATGTAGACCAAGAAAAAGAAAAAACGTGATACAGTCACTAATAACAGTCAATAAGTACAACCATCAAATCAACAATCAAATGCCCAAACAATAAGTTTTGCTTAGTATGCTTAGAAGAGCATGGGACACAACCCATACACATTTCCCAGCTAGCACTGCTGCACTTACAGAAGCCAAAACAACATCAGTGACAGAAAACAGTCACCTGCATCCACAATCAGCATGCTGCAACACACATTCACACATATATGTCTTGCTCACAAATTGCTCTTCCATAGTCTCCCCCCCCCCTCTCTCTCTCTCACACCACACACACACACAAAAACACACACACACACTAACACACACACACACACTAACACACACACACACACATGAGCAAGCACACACATTACCCTATAACATTTGCATAATTGATTAAAGCGACTATGTATAAAGTTGGCGTTGTGTGTTTATGTACGCCATGAAGTTAGGGAATAATTATCTGTTCATAGGGGTTGATAGGAATGGGCATTAGACTAAGCTTATGCCACCTCATGGTTGTTTGGTGTTGAGGGGTTGCCACTGTGCTTGTATTGGCTGACTAGCCTAACCATTTGAGGAGGAGGTAAGGTGGTAGGCAAGATTGGGGGCACAGGGAAGTTGTGTTGTGGGGTCCTGCTGCACTAGGCCTACATACAGCCTTCGGCTGACTACACTGCATGACCTCATGCATGGGGAGGGGATGGAGGGAGGCAGGATCAAGGGCAATTGCTATTGCTGTGGAATAGTGTTAGCCCTATCCCCTCTGTTCAGGTTTGGATAATGTGTCATGGAATCTACTGGGGGGTAGTCAGTACAAGGGGATTTAAAATCTTGCTTGGATATCATGGCTTAATTCCATCTTTGGTCTCTGACATGATAAGGAGGGGGAGACAAGAATAGCTTCAAGTTCAGAGCCAGTTTGGCAGTGCCTACAGGACTAGGGTGAATGAGGTTAGCCTACAGAGCTACCTTTGGTCCTCCTGTATTGGTTGTGAAAGTGGGAGTATTATCAATAAACTCAGTTCAGTAGTTTACAAGCCTTTTTTCATGTTGTGGTTAGATGGTGATATCAGCCTATTAAGATGGTGTTTGCCTCTGATGGGATTATTGAGCTAAGAATAATCCTGCATTGGGAAACACCTGGCTGCCAGGTGAATAAGGTCACACCAGTCTCTTTTGAAATTCTACAGTCACTAACACGTAAGAGTCCTAACCGGGAATTCTCTAGTCACCACTCCAATTCTTAGTACCAACCTGATTTGGCGCCAGAAATGGAATCCTAGACTTAATAATATAATAATAATATAATAATAATACATGAATTTATACAGGGCTATATCTTGCAAAAAAAACAATCAAAGCGCTCTCTTTAATCCTAGTCTTTCTCATGCCGTAAGTTACATTTATGATTTTAAAAAATTCAAATGTAAACACTTGCGCAAATTAACAGTTTTTTACATATACAAATGTAAAAAACACACACCCGCGTTGCGCCCCCTCCACCCCCCCACACACACATAGGTTGTACACTCGGCAGGCTGATGGGGGGGGGGGAGGGGGGGAGGTGGTTATGAGGCAGGGACAGAAATGAGATGAAACAAGAGGGCGAGAATCTTAGGTTTGAAATAATGCGTCTTTAGGCTGGATTTTAAAGCACAATTAGTAGGTTTTGACGAAGGGAGAGAGGGTGGTTAGTTCAGATCCTACTGGACCAGAAACAGAGAAAGAGGCTACGGCCAACAGTGGGATGGTTTTGTATCTAGGTATTCTTAAGCTCAATGGTTTTTTTGCGGAATAAGACGGAGCTGGCGGTGGGTTCGAGGAAGGTTGGGTTGTACAAGTGAAGAAGACAATCTCACAGAGGTTGGAATGTTTGCTGTTTTGTGAAGACTTTTGTTAACTGAGGTTTCTAGATCTTATAGTTTACCCTCTGGGGCACAGGCAGGCCAGTGGTAGAGAGAGAGATCGCAAGAGAGAGTAATTGTGATCAGATTTTTTCTTTCTGAGGTCTAGTAGTCGAGCTGCTGATTTGTTATTCGTTGAATGAGGGTTGGATAGATGATGCTAGCCGGACCAAGCCATGAAGAGAATTGCAATAGTCCAGAGTGAGAGTTGAGAGATGTGACTAGTTTGGATGTTGCATCAAAGGATAGATACTTTCGACTGCTCTAATACACCATAATGATAGTAGCCGTCTGAAGGTGTGGGGTTGAATCATTTTTGCATGGAGAGCGGTTGTTTGTTATCGTAACTACCCCTAGATATTTCACTATAGTGGATAGAGGGACAGACGTATTGACGAATTCTATTGAAGCTGTTGTTTATGGAAGAGAGTTTGTGTTTGGTCCCTTTAAGCATGGCTTCGGTTTTATCTGCATTTAGTTGTACTTGTTCTCTATCATCCATATTTTGGTATATGAAGGCAGCAGGCATATTTTGTCAAGAGAGAAGGGCAGATTTTTTGATAGTTTCTCTGCTAAGAATATGAGGTCGTCTGAATAAAAATGATGGCTGATTTGATGACGGTTTATTATATGTGCGAAAGTGGGCAGTGGTTTAGAGTGTGAAAAAAAGAACAGGGCCGATGAGAACTGCCCCTGTGGGACTCACATTCCAGTTGGCAGTGCTGATTTGAATCTTATTTACTGTACGTGTGGAATCGGTCTGTAGGTTTGAATCTGGAACCTGGTGGGGCTGTGTCTTTTATACCAAACGTTGTTTGGAAACGGTAGAGAGTATTTTTGATAGTGGTCTATGGTTCGAGGCTGCAGTCAAGTACAGGAGACGTGAGATGAGATTTTTTCCTGAGTCAGAAGCGTTCAAAAGCGTGGTTTAACGGTGTGGAATAGGTGGTCTGGTGCTGTGGTTGGCACGATAGGCAGACTGAAAGGGGAAGGAGATTGTTGGAATGGGAAGATGGCTATTGAGTTGTTTCAGAAAACTTTTTCCAGGACTTTAGAGATAAAAGGTAAAGTTGGAAACAGGCCTGATAATTCTTTAGATTGTTAGTGGTCGATGGTCGTGCTTTTTTGAGTTTGAGGTGTAACTTTAGCTGTTTTGAGAGTGATGGAAAAATTTTGACGTGACGAGATGTGTTTACTATTTTCGTGTTTGTGTTATAGATTAGGCTTATTCTATTGTCTTTTGTATCCAACAGTGGATTAGGGCTTGCACTACCTAAATGGGCTGGGAGTGTTAAAACGGGGGGATAAGAAGAAGAAAGAAGAAAATAGAAAATTATATATAAAAGGAAGAAAGATGTGGTAGAGAATAAATTAATCTCCTCTACTCACTCAAGCAATCACACTGATTACACCAGTGAATGTGAGACAACAACATTCGTTCATTGCAATTCTCCAGGCCAAGCAAGTTGGGTCACAAGACTATATTCTGCTATACTACTACTGAAAACTACTTCTCAACTACATCCTCCACACATCACCAATTTGCTACAAATTCAATTCAAATATCAAACTATATTTTTATCTTTATCCATTCTAATAAACATATGTCCAGTCCTCAATACACAACATTCAAGGATCCATCTAGATCATAGACTGAAAGAATCACTACCTATCTAATCATTAAATTGATCAAAAATAAGATCATACAATGATATGATCATAAAGATGAAGGATGAATGATAAACGATGAACAGTATATGATGAAGCGAGATCCTGAAATAAAAAGGAACGTACATTCATTAAACATGAAATTTTGATCTCTTCATGAAAACAAACTCTATCACAAGATCAAGGATACAATTCACCACAGACCCACAATTTCAGGATAACATATTAATGACAAAATTAATATGTTATTCCCACACAGCAAACTCTGAAAACACAAACCAGAGTTTGCCACAGTTAAAACAAATCTTCAAAATGTACTCTCAGCCTACCACTTTTTCCAACTCTTATGAGAATTATTAATCTCACAACAAATCTAACATATCCACTAACATCTCCACATACAGCAATAGTCTTATCTTGTTTCATTTTACTTGAGGACAGCTGATAATCTTCCTATGGAACTGTGAAACATTAATTAAACAGATAACGTAATTCATTTAATTGCCAATGCCATTCCAAGGTATTTGCACCTGTTTTAATATTGATTATATCATTACTCACAAAAAATATAATTAGACTCACTTATAATAACATCCATTACAAAACCACAAAGGCTTTTACACACATATATTATAACAGTGATATGCCTTAGTTTGTATTCTTCAGATTTTGTTAGCTGAACAATATTCCTGCCAATAGTTAATTATAGTACAACATAGATAATGACTAGCTCAAATTTGCTATTGATTTATTGTTCAAAATAATCACTTATTAAATCAAAAGCTTGAATCTTCAAAATTGAAATTAAACTGATACCTCATAAACCTTTACAAAGTTTAAAACTAAGCTGAAGTTAGCTTAAATAGATCACATACTCTTTATGGGGGACATCAGACTTGTTAGAGTCATGATTTCATGTTCTGGCTCCACGGATTGGAGGAATGAGGGTTTCTATAGATAGGAAGTTTAGTTCATGGGAAAATAAATCATGAGGAGATTCCTCTTGTGGCCTCAAGGGAGTTAATCTCTCTTACTATGCTCTTTACCATACAAATACAAATGCAATCTTTGTGAGAGGCGTTACAACTCCAACATGTATATCAGATATTTGAGATGGCGAGAGCCACGTTGATGCTGTAACCAATCAGACATAATATCTGTTGATTGCCACTAACACAGTTTTTGTTGAGCTTTCTGACTTGATATTCTGGGTAGATTTTTGTCTCTGATGACTGAATCACAATCAGCAGAACAGTACTGTTGCTGGGCACAGAGCGAGAGAAAGAACTACTGACGTGTTTGTGATTCATGTATTTTTTTGTCTCTTGCAACTGAAATCCCAAGATGGAATGGGTCCAGCTTGTAAGGTGATGTTTTTTGTTGACAAGGGGATTGCTCAGCAATGGCCTCATCAATCAAGTTGGACAGGGATTGCTCGGCACTGGCTTCCTCATTCAAGGTGACAGGGGATTGCTTAGCAATGGCCACACTCAAGGGGGGATAATCGGTTGGCTCTCTGATTATTTTGTACATACACTTCTCATTGATTTTT
>CM054154.1:57450975-57458475 GCA_028751875.1 Rapana venosa | reverse complement strand
GTGTAGCCCTTTTGCATTGAAGCACCTTGAATTGTGATCAAATTTTTTTATCACGATCTTTGAAGGGCCGTTTGTTGGAATGAGATATACGTGGTCCTCAATCATGAAGACGTTGGTCAACTTGTATATAACCAGATCGGATGTATTTTTTCTCAAATCAGTCAATGATTTACAGTACAGTAATGTGTGTACTTCGTCTTACATGCAAGAATTACAGAGAGGACATTTTAAGGTCGCTGGGTTTGAAAGAAGCATATCGCATTTTGTGTGTACGAGTTTCAGATGCATCGATTCTAAATTGGATGAGCACATCTGTGACATGTTTGTTAGTGATAAAAGTGAAGTACGATTCCAGTGATACAGAAGAGTTAAAATTCCGATAAACTGCAAACCTTTCTTGAATAATTATGGGCGTGCCAATTTTGACTGTGACAAACAATCAGTCTATGCTTGATTGCAGATAAAAATCCTCTTACACTGTACACACCTTGGTTTCCCCAAACAAACCCAAATGTATACAACGTGATCCCGCACATGTGATGCTCAGCACATCTTGCTCCATGTCCCAGTGTTGGGAGCATGATAAGGACAGAACTGGCCAGGAAGTCTGGACTTATCCATTCTTGCCAGAGGAGCCAGTAGTTTCTGCATGACAGAACAGAACACATACAGATGGGCTGTTGGCCTGTTTCATCATAAACCATCATTACCTTTTGGTATTCTGGGGCTGACATTTAACCCTGTGTTGTTTTAAGGCAAACAGGTGTACTTTCAGGTGTACTTTCTCTGATGCAGAACAGTAAGTCATGCCCCAGATTTCACAGAGAGAGAGAGAGAGAGAGAGAGAGAGAGAGAGAGAGAGAGAGAGAGGGGGGGGAAATTATCTTTGTTTTTCATGGGTTAAGAATAAGCATTCACAGACTTTCTTCAACCGGCCCTTGCCCTGATTAGGGACTATGAAAACAAAACACAACAGAGAGAGAGAGAGAGAGAGAGAGAGAGAGAGAGAGAGAGAGAGAGAGAGAGAGAGAGGAGGGGGGAGAGGGAGAAGGGAGGAGAGAGAGAGAGAGAGGGGGGGAGGGAGAGAGGGGGAGAGAGGAGAGAAGAGAGGGGAGGGGAGAGAGAGGAGAGAGAGAGGGGGAGAGAGAGAGTTTCTATTTTTCAAGGGTTACAGATAAGCATTCACGGCGCTTCAAATCCAGCATCAACAGAGCCAGAACAAGAACCTACCCTGGAGCTGACATAGGCAGCGACCACGACCTTGTGCTGCTGGTATTCAAAATGAAGCTGAAAAAAAAACAGCCTGCAAACCCACGTATCAAATTTGACGTGGACAAACTGAAAGATCCAGATGTCGAGGAGATCTTCCAAGCTAAGCTTGGCGGACGTTTTGCGGCATTAACCCTCCTGGACAATGACATCAATGACCTCACCAACAACTTTAATGAGGCAGTCCGAGAAACAGCAGAGGAGGTACTCGGTCGTCAGAGGAATAAACACCAGCCATGGACTACCAATGACATCTTGGACCTCTGCGATACAAGAAGAACACTGAAACCAACCAGGTCTTCCAACCCTAAAGAATACCGGGAGGCCAACAATCTTGTGAAGAAGTCAATGTTAAAGGCCAGAGAGAAATGGATCAGTGATCAATGTGATGAGATCGAAAAAAGCATGAAAGTGGGCAACAGTAAAAAGGCATAAGACACCCTGAAGAAGCTCACAAAACCACTTCAAACCAAATCATCAGTCATTGAAGACAGCTCCGGAAACCTCCTCACAGAAAGCTCATCTGCATTGAACAGGTGGTCTGAGTATTGTCAAGATTTATACAACTACCCAATCCAACCTGACAAGAGCATAATAGAAGAGGAAGCAGCAACATCAAGAGTACCCTCACCATTACCTATACTGAGGGAAGAAGTGGAAGAAGCCATCCGCAGTTTACCAGTAGGAAAAGTCCCAGGAGCAGACAACATACCAGCAGAGCTGCTCAAGCATGGTGGCGAAACAGTCATCACACATGTTACAGCTATCTGTCAGAAGATTTGGGAGACAAAACAGTGGCCAACAGAATGAACACAATCACTCATCATACCCCTGCCAAAGAAGAGGAATTTACGCCAATGCCAAAACTATAGAACAATCCGCCTCATCAGCCATGCCAGCAAGATCATGCTCAAAGTTATTTTGAATCGACTCAAGAAGGAGGCAGAAGAACACCTTGCAGAGGAACAAGCTGGGTTCAGGGCAGGCAGGAGCACAATCGAACAGATTTTTAACTGCCACATCCTGATGGAAAAACATCTTCAACATCAGAGAGACCTGTTCCACAACTTCATCGACTTCAAGAAGGCTTTCGACAGAGTATGGCACGAAGGCCTGTGGCAGGTCCTCAGAATGTTTGGCATTGAAGAAGGATTAGTGCAAACCATTCAAGCACTATACAACACCGCAAGCAGTGCAGTCCTTCTGAACAATCAGGTCGGAGACTACTTCAAAACCACAGTTGGGGTTCGACAAGGATGCCTGTTATTCCAGTCTTTTTAATCTTTTCTTGGAAAACATTATGGGGGAGACCCCCCATGATTTCCACTTCCCTCCCCCTTTGGGCGGCACCCCCTAACAACTTGGGGTTTGCCGATACTTTGCCTCATGGGGGGAAGTAACACAGAATGCAGATCTTACGCAGCCCGAGAACAGAGCTGGGGCTATGGGATGGAGGTGAGCTCGGGAGAAAAATTTTAAAGTCTTGTGAACACACGAGCAACGCCCCTCTAAAATTTACAGAAAGGCCCAACTGGAGGAGGGAACGCTTTTAAATCCTCGGCGCTTTCCTCACAAAGACGGGGGATGCGCAAACAAAGTGATTTGCTATGGCAACATTTCCATGAAAAAACCACCACCCTAGGGAAAAATAAAGGATCAGTTTTCCCAAAACAACTAAAGCTCTAAAAGCCCTAATTTAGACATCCTGCTGTCGGAAAGGGAAAACCCGGACATTGCTCTGAAAAAAGCAAAGCGAATCAGTATTTGAAAAAAAGAACAGAATAGAAAAAAGAAAAAATGCTGGGCATATCCTGGAGAGAAAAGAAAGACAATGAATTTGTCAAAAGTCAAAAAACACGGTGAGGTCCCCGGAACCCTTTACCCCTCGTCAAGAAGAAAAGCTGACAGGTTCGGCCACGCACCCGCCACAAAAAACTCGCCAAAACAGTACTGAGGGAAAACTCGAAGGGGCGAAAGGGGGAAGGAAGAAAAATCATGGGTGGACAACATCAGAGAATGGTTTGGATAAAATAAAATCGGATACTGCGCAGAGCGAGGACCCAGATGGGGGGGGGAGGCTTAACCCCCGGCTCCCCCCCTTTCTGTTCCCTCCACACCGCCAGGTCACGGAGACGAGATGATATGATGACAGATAAGCATTCACGTGTTTTTTCATTCCCCAGCCCGATTAGGGAATCAAAGATAAAAAACAATCAACATCAAAAACGAAAAGAGCGAGAGGGGAGAGAGAGAGAGGGGGGAGAGAGAGAAGAGAAGAGAGAGAGAGAGACAAGAAATGAAAAATGACAAATTCTTTTTTTTCGAGGAAATGAATAAGCACCATGGTTTTTTTTACACCCAGTCCCCGCCTTTGGGGAAAAACCTTAATAATAATAACCCAAAAAATTTAACAGTCCCAAAAAAAAAACAAGGGAAATAACCCTTTTTCAAAAAGCTCCCCCCCCAAAAACCCCCCCCCCCCCCAAACAAGAAAAAAAAAAAAACCCAAAAAAAAATCCCCACCCCCACCCCCCAAAAAACCTTAACCAAAAAAAAAAACAAAAAAAAAGAGAAGGAAAACCAAAAAAACAAAGTGATAAAAAAGGGGAAAAACAGACAGACAACAACAAAAAGAACAGAAAAAACAACAGAGCCAAGAAAAATAACAAAACCCAAACTAAAAATCATAAAAAAACATTAACAGTCAAAGGGTAACTACTTTTACACTAATTTAAATAAATTTAATTAACAAAAAGTCTTTCAAATAACAATAAAATATTTCACTAAAAACCCCCCATTCAATTAGTGAAAAATCAAGAAATCAAAAAATAAATGAATAAACAAAAAAATTTAAACAAGAAAAAAAGCCCCAAAAAAAAACCTCCCCCCCCCCATCCCCCCCCCCCAAAACAAACAACAACCCCCCAAAAGTCCAGACTAAAAAAAAAAGCGTGCGCGCGCGCGCGCACCCCACCAAAATACACACCTTCACAACACTTAGCAGTATCCCACCCAGCACCCCACACACACACACACACACTCTCACACTTTCCCTTTCACCACACATAATACACACACACACACCACCACAAAACCCCACACACAACACACCACACACACACACCACACACACACACCCTGGATCATATCCATTCGAAGACTTTCCTCACATACAAGAAAAATAGAAAGTATAATTAAAAAAATATATAACCGTACATGTGTACAGAAAAAACCCGAAATAAACTTTTTTGAGGGACAAAGACAGAAACCCAAAAGCATCAGAAAAATGACCAATCAACATCGCTATTTAAACAATAACACACAGAACGCTTTCTTTCCCCCTTCATCTGCACACACCTTTTGAAGGGGCGATTACTATTTCCTGACACACACTACACAACTTTACCACACACATATTCTGCATGCGAACCCTATATACACATTTTTAGTTTTGATACAAAAGTCCACAAAGTAATGAATTGTCCAACAGAACATTGAAAATTAACTCCAAACCATTCTGCATTAACAAAAAAAATACAACCCAAACTTCTTTTTAAGGGGGGGAAAACTGACAAGTTCATTGTTAACAAATCAAAAAAGCAAGGCACCACAACACACACACACAACACACACACCAAAACCACACAACCCCAAAAACCACCAACCCCAAACCAAAACACAACCACACACACACACACACAACCCACAACACACAACACACACCAAACCCACACAAATTTAAAAAATTAAAAGAAAGCTCACAAATGTCGTTACAGAAAAGGGGAGAGAGGGAGAGAGAGGAGAGAGGGAGAAAAGGGGAGAGAGAGGAGAGAGAGAGGAAAATTTTGGGTAAAATGAAGGGGGTATATTTACTTTTTTTTCCAAAATCAATTTTGGATTTTTATTTTTGATGCATCAAGTGGATGAAAAAATGATTTTGAAGATTGTTAATGTTGGAGTTGTCAAAATGGTCGGAAAAGGGAGTTCCACGCCGGGCCCCTGGTAAAGAAAGCTAGTTTGAACAGATCTATTCTTGGTTTGGGGACACATGGCTTTTTGGTATTTTGGAAGATTCAATTTGGGGAAATTGTCTTTTTAGGGGGAAAGGGAAAAAATTCCTGTCCTTATCTTAAAAAAACATGTGCCTTTGTTAAATTTAGTCTTTGGTGTAGGGAAGAATATTTAATGGGTATAATCCACTTCTAGTAAGGGAGTCTTTTCAGAAGAACCCGTTTAAAGAGCAGTTTATACAAAAAAAAATGTTTAAAAGTGTTTGCACTGCAAATCCCACGGGTTTAAAGCATAATTATTGGGATTGTATATAAATTTAAGAATGTTTTTAATGAAAATCAAGAAAATGTTTGTTTTTTTCAGTTGGTTTTCTCTTTTGGGCTGTATTTGCACAGATGGGATAGGTGGTACCGCTGAGATTTCTCAATTGTTACTCCCAGAACTTTTGGTGAGAGGGTTTTCATTGTTTCCTTTTTAAAATGGATTGGAGAAAAATTTTTTAGATAATTTTTTTTCCTTTTGTCTGGTAGTGATAAACATGCTTTTTTTTTTGGGGGGTGTATAGACATGTATTTAGTTTAGTCCATTTGACAAAATCATAGTGCTATTTTGCAATGTCTTTGCAAGGGTTAATGTCAGTATGGCTTGTATGTATGGTGTTCGTCAGCAAAAAATTCGCATTTTGTTTGATAGGAAGGAAGGTTTTTATGTAAATAAAAGAGAATTGGTCCCAAAGGTCCTTGGTATCCATAATGAATGGGTTTTTTTGTGGGGTGTGGATGCTATGAAACAAATTGTTGCCTTTTGGGAAATAAGAACAAAAAGTTAAAAGTTTTGAGGGTTAATAAGTTTTGCTTTTAATGGAAGTTTCGGTCAATTTTCAAATGTTTTTTGAAACTCAAATAATATCCCAAAATTATTGTCTTAAGTTAGAGCCAATTGTCTACAAAAAGTTAATGCGTATGGCACGAGTGATTTTTTCAAATCCAAGATTTGGGGGGAATAAAAATTGTTTAAAATCTATATGAGGATTTTGTGTTTTTTTCATATGTTTTTCCCAAAGGGTTTTTAAAGGGAAATAAAATAAGATTGGGGCCATAATTTTAGGGGGTCAGAAGGTCTCCAGACTTGTGGTCGGAATCACCTTTTCAGTTTTGAAGGGTTGGGGGAAAAAGTTTTATAAAGACAAAAGGGTTTTAGAATGTGTCGGTTCTTAATAACTGGAGCTGAGAGTTTCAGTATTCTGCACTATTTTCAAAACCGCGTACTTGATTGTTTTAGGTGAGTCAGTAATCGTGACCTCGAAAAAGATATGAAAGGATTGGGGAATAAACCCTTGGGAAGTTTTTTTTATTTGGGAATTACCCTTTTTTCATTGTTAAAATTATGTTTTTCAAGAAAAAATTAATGAAGTGATTGTTTTTTTTCAGCGAAATATCTTTAATTACGTTTAATTTGGAAGACAATGATTATTTGTTTTTTTTTTTATTGCCTTTCCCTACAGTCTTTTAATTTTTTTTGGATGAAAGTAATCTTGGAAATATTTCCTTTTTTTCTGCCGTTTTTTTTGAATTTTTGGCATTTTTAATTTTTTTGCCCTCATAATATTTTGTTTTTTAAGAAATCCTAAGTAGCATCTTCTTCTAGTTTCCCCTTTTTAAAAACCAAAGGGGGTTTTCGGACATGTTTGATCCTTATGGTTTTTTTTGGGCAGAGGAGAGAAGAGAGAGAGAGACAGAAAGACATTTTCAGACAGACAGAGACAGCAAAGACGACAGACAGACAGCATACAACCCTGTCCCCTCTGTCCGGGTTATGGTTTCCAACAGGTCGACGATGATAACCAGGGCAGGCCAAGAAAAAGTTCAATGTCTCTGTCAGCATGACGGGAGTGTTTGTGAGGACCCAAAAAGTGTCCCACATTTTAGAAATGCAGCCATGCGTCTTTTCCAGGCCGAAGCTCATTACACAGAAGTGGTATGTTAAAAAAATACTTGCGTTATGCGCTGCCAAAGAAATGGCAGGGAAAATCTCCCCAAAAAAACGTTTGAAATATCCTGTGTCTTGGAATTGGTGGGATTTTCAAACAAAAAAATAACAACCCCCCTTTTTCTGTTCAAAGTTAGGTGAACCCAAGACAAACGGAACGAGGATTGGAAATGATCACAGAAACTCGTTTATCATCTAAATTTAAAGACACATCCAGAAACCGCTCAAGTT
>CM054154.1:57388599-57450475 GCA_028751875.1 Rapana venosa | reverse complement strand
AAAAACCCCCAAGGACCTTGGGGCAAAAACCAAAATGGATAATACCTGGAGACAGCTGGAGAGTATAGCCCAGGACAGAGGACTCTGACGGACTATTGTCGGCGGCCTATGCTCCAAGGGCAGTGATGGGCCTAAGTAAGTAAGTATGGTGAGAAGGAGTTCATGTGGACCTGCCAGCCGTGTTATTTGGCTCTTTACAAATTCATTGGTCTTTCGTTCTCTCCAGGATATGCCCAGGAGTTTTCTATGGCATTTTGTTTCAAATGACTGGATTCGCTTTGCTGTTTCAGCAGTCAATGTCCAGGTTTCACTTCCATACAGCAGGATAGTCTGAATTAGGGCTTTGAAAGGGGCTTTAGTTTGATTGGGAAACTGATTCTTCACTTTTCCATATGGTGGTGGAGTTTGTCATGAAAGATGTTGCCATGGCTAGTCTGACTTTGTTTTCTGTCGCCGATCGCCCGTTTTAGGTGTAGCGCAAGGTTTTTAAAAAGGTCTACCTCCTCCAGTTAGTGGCCGTTCATGTAAATTTTAGCTGTTGCGTTGCTCATGCTGTTCACAAGTACTTTACTTTTCTCTGAGCTCACCTCAATCCCATATGCTCCAGCTCTATTCTCAAGTCTGGTCGTAAATCTTCCCAGCTCTGTGTTACTTCCGCCCATGAGGTCAATGTCACGGCAAACCGCAAGTTGTTGAGGGTCTGCCGCCAATGGAGATAGTAGAGGGGAAAGTCTGGAGGGTCTCTCTCATAATGTTTTCCAAGAACAGATTTAAACAGGACTGGAGATAACAGGCATCCTTGTCGGACCCCAACTGTGGTTTAAAGTAGTCTCCGACCTGATTGTTTAGAAGGACTGCACTGCTTGCAGTGTTGTAAAGTGCTTGAATGGTTTGCACTAGTCCTTCTTCAATGCCAAACATTCGAGGACTGCCACGGCCTTCGTGCCATACTTTATCAAAAGCCTTTTGAAGTCGATGAAGTTGGGGAACAGGTCTCTCTGATTTTGAAGATGTTTTTCCATCAGGATGTGGCAGTTAAAAATCTGTTCGATTGTGCTCCTGCCTGCCCTAAACCCAGCTTGTTCCTCTGCAATTTGTTCTTCTGCCTCCTTCTTTAGTCGATTCAAAATAACTTTGAGCATGATCTTGCTAGCATGGCTGATGAGGCTGATTGTTCTATAGTTTTAGCATTGGCGTAAATTCCCATTCTTGGGCAGAGGTATGATGAGTGATTGTGTCCATTCTGTTGGCCACTGTTTTGTCTCCCAAATTTTCTGACAGATAGCTGTAACATGTGTGATAACTGTTTCACCACCATGCTTAAGCAGCTCTGCTGGTATGTTGTCTGCTCCTGGCGACTTTCCTACTGGTAAACTGCGGATGGCTTCTTCCACTTCTTCCCTCAGTATAGGTAATGGCGAGGGTACTCTTGATGTTGCTGCTTCCTCTTCTATTATGCTCTTGTCAAATTGGATTGCGTAGTTGTATAGTTCTTGACAATACTCAGACCACCTGTTCAATGCAGCTGTGCTTTCTGTGAGGTTTCCGAAGCTGTCTTCAATGACATGATTTGGTTTGAAGTGGTTTTGTGAGTTTCTTCAGGGTGTCGTATGCCTTTTTACTTTTGCCACTTTTATGCTTTTTTCGATCTCATCACATTGATCACTGATCCACTTCTCTCTGGCCTTTAACAATGACTTCTTCACAAAGATTGTTGGCCTCCCGGTATTCTTTAGGGTTGGAAGACCGGGTTTGTTTCAGTGTTTCTTCTTGTATCGCAGAGGTCCAAGATGTCATTGGTAGTCCATGGCGGGTGTTTATTCCTCTGACGACCGAGTACCTCTCTGCTGTTCTCGGACTGCCCCATTAAAGTTGTTGGTGAGGTCATGATGTCATTGTCCAGGAGGGTTAATGCCGCAAAGCGTCCGCCAAGCTTAGCTTGAAGATCTCCCCGACATCTGGAAACTTCATTTGTCCACGTCATATTTGATACGTGGGTTTGAGGTGTTCATTTTTTTTTCAGCTTCATTTTGAATACCAGCAGCACAAGGTCGTGGTCGCTGCCTATGTCAGCTCCAGGGTATGTTCTTGTTCTGGCTCTGTTGATGCTGTGGGTTTTAGACACCGTGGTGTTAAATGAAATCTATTTGGTTATGGATCTTGCCGTTTTGGCGCATGCCAGGTTGTCCTCCTTGACTGCTTGGGGGATAGAGGGGGATTGGCAATGGTAAGTCTGTGGGTGCAGGGAAACTCCAGCAGACGTAGTACCCTGTTGTTAGTCTCCCCCAGTTCCAAAATGACCAACTGTTCTGGCCGATTAGTTGTAAGAGTCAGGACCTACTTTGGCATTAAAATCCCTTTGAATGGGTGATGATGTCTTTCTTGGGTATCTTCATAATGGTCTCTTCTAGTTTTTTCATAAATTCTTCTATTTCTTCATCTGCATGGTCAATGATGGGCATAGATTTTTATGATGGTGAATGTTTTTTGGGCTTGGCCGACACCCAGGTGCTGATAATCCTGTGGTAGCTGGTGTACAGCTGATAATGCACCCCACTACTTCCTTTCTGACAATAAATGCCACTCCATGTTGGTGATGTTTCTCTTGACCACTGTACCAGATCTTGTTGCCTTCTTTAGTCATTGTCTCACCAAATCCTGTCCATCTCACTTCTTCTAGTCCAATAATGTCCCATTTATAGGGCTAAGCTCATACTCTAGTTCTCTGATTTTTCCGCACTGGTAGAGTGTACGGACGTTCCATGTTCCAATGGTGATCTATTCTCTAGGGAGCTTAAGCAATGTTTCAACTCCAGTAGCTGACTTGTCACTTCTACCCTGGTGTTGATCAATGGAAAGTGCGGTCGTTGGTAACCTGGGCCTCAACCGATCCGGTATCATATTGGCTTTGTATTTGTCTCTCATGTTTTTTTCTGTGGGTTTAGGATATTCCTTGGTGGCGCCAATCTCCTCTCCAAGTCTCCATATGTTTTTTTCTTTCTATTGGTGTTTCCCCCCCCCACATGCGAAAGGTTGTACGGGGTTTTAACATGGATCCATACATTTAACAGAGAACTTCTCTGACTAAACCTGCCCCTTTTTTCTGACTGACCTTATAAAATAAAAAACCATAAAAAACAAAAACCCTGATGACCTGAAATTTTAAAAACTTTTTGTTGAAACTTAAACAATAATGTCGAACTAAGAATTCCATGTATGAGCTTTAAAATAAAGTTTTTTCCCTGTTTTAAAAAAAGTATTAAGCCAAACAGCAACTCGTGACTTAACGGTTTGAACAGAAAAAATCTTGAAATAAGCTGCACCACAAAAGCCGAAACATTTAAAACTATAATCTTGTATAAGCAAAAAATTACATTTCCAAATATATTAAACCAAGAAAAAATTTTTCCCTTTTAAAATCAGCAGATCAAACCAACTGCCCCAATTATAGCCCCTCTAAATTCCCTATCATCCTTTAAAAACCCTTTAGATAAAAAAACTTTAAAAAATGCTTACTTTTTTAAAAACAAAAATAGCCCTGTTTTACCTAAATCACTCGGGTTTTCAGAGAAAATTTCACTCATCCACACTCCCATTTAAAAACTTATTGACCGGGGGTTTTAGTTAATATGAATAAAAGGAATTTACATTTCCCTTTTCAAAGATTTTGCAAATTTTTTGATTTTACCAACCACAATCTGCTAATGAAGAAGTTTGTTTATTAAAAAAACCATCCTCTGATCCCTTTAAACTTAAAACTTCCTTTTTTTAACAGACATAAAAAAAGTTTATGTCATGTAATTTTTTCGACATTTCTCCCCATCACATTTGGTATCCCAGGGGGTTTTTATTCTATTCTTTATTATTTCATCCCTTTTAAAAATTTTCTGTTTACTTTAATAAAACCCCCCCTTATTTACAAACTTTTTTTTGCGATTTTTTTTACATACTAAATTTTATTGATATTAATCTGTTAACTCTGTGAAGTCTTTTGCTTTTTGAAAGAAGATATATATCTCCGTTTGGAATAGACACATATAAACCCAAATACCCTAACGAGTGTCATGTTTCTGCATAGACTCAAAAAACCCCCCCCAAAAACTGCCCATTTTCTTTCACCTTTTTTCCAAAACCTGACCACAACCCAAAACCAAATCTGCTCCCCACTGTACACATCTCCCCAACACCCTCTTTTCTTTTTCCCTAAAAGGAGTAGAGTCATTTCACCACGTTTTCTCCAACCTTTTCTCCCTCCCTCAATCCTTCTCCATATGTGTCTACTAAACGGCAATCTGTCTCCCTGTTTAAAAGCTGAATTTCCCTTTTCTATTTTTTTTCCCTGAAACCAACATAGATCAAACTTTCTTAAGAAACGGGTTTAAAAACCCACAAGGCCATAAAACCAAAGAAAAAACAGCTAAACCCAAACCGGGCTACAAAACTCTTCTTCCCCCAAATCCCCAGGGAAGGTGGAAATTGCCATCATCTAAAAAGACCCCTCTGCACCCAGCCTGTCTATCTTCACCCCCTTTCCTTTTCCACCCAAATTTTTTCGAAGACTGTGAACCAACCTCCCCTTAAACCGGGCCACCCTTCTTTATTTTCTGTTGCCTTTACCATCCGCCCCCCAACCCCGTAGAAAAAATTTTGAAAACTTCATTTTTCCCCCAAAGATTTCAGTCCCCTCCTTGACCTTTAAACAGCCTCTCCCCAAAAAAAAACTTATAAATTTTTGGGGGAAAACCCTTTAAAAAAAAAACAAACCACTTCCCCAGCCAGTCATCTCCTAAAGGCAAGTGCCCTTTCTCTTTCTTTGTAAAAACCCTTTCCTTTTTCCCCCGCGGTAAACGCCCCCAAAACACAGACCCAGGCCACATTTTAGACGGCTTTTTTTACCGATTTTTCACAAAGGTCTAGTCACACTCAGTCTGTATCTGTCACACAAACGCTCTCCGATCTTTTCCTTTTCTTTCTTTTTTTTCTCAACATTGCAAAGCCTACCCAGAAACAAAAAGTGCATTACCCTTTCGCAACCCCCAAGGCCATTGAAATTCAAATTTTCCCTTTCCAAGCTTTTAAACGCCTATCAAAAAACCCCTGCCCATTCTGCCCCTTTCTAAGCCCTTTTAAAAAAATTTCCGTCCCCCCCCCAAACTCCTTGATTAGCATGCTTCCCCTACTGAACATCGCCTGCAGGGTAGGCCTGTGCACCATGGGACAACCGTGACATCCTGGCCGCAAAAACGTAAACGCCGGCAAACTTTAAATGGCAAAAGGCCGGGAAAAACAAAAACTGGGAAAAAAACCAAAAAGCATTTTTCATAAACAAATCAACAAAAATTTTTAAAACCCTTTAATTTATTAGCCCAAAAAAAAAGTTTACTCTTCTCAAGTTCTTATGCCACACCAAAGAAATCCTTTTCCTCACATCCAGTTTCTTTTTCATCTGAGAAGGACAAATCCCCCCTGCCCTTCTATTCACACCACTCTTAACTTCCTTTGTGGGTTTTCGCATTCTTCCTGAAAAGTCGGCCCAAAATTCGCTCCGTTTGGGGCAGACCCCCTTTCCAGCCTGCAGTTCCCGACCCCAATTCTCGGCACTTTTCTCCTTTCTTTTTATCCCGTAACAGAAAGAAATCGAGCTATATCTAAAAGAAATGGGCCCAAAAAAATCATAAGATCTTGACCCCAAAACCCCGCTTTTCGTTTTTGGGACAGTGCCTGCCCCCAACTTATCCCACTATTACGAAAAATAAACTTATCTCTTTTCCCCTGGAAAATGTTCCTTCAGCTCAAAACCTGCTTTTAGGGCACCCTTTTACCAAAAAAACATGACCTTGACCCCAACATTCTGAAGAACCCATAGACCTTTTCCAACCCCCTTTTTTCTCCCAAAGTCCTTGAAAAAAGTAGTTCAAAAAAACCAAAAAACAACCACCTTCTCCCCAAAAGCCCCCTTCCTGCGTTTTTAGCCCGTCTATCGCGTCCCAAACCCCAAAAACTTGGGAAAATACCCTTGCCCACAAAACCCTTTAAAAACACTTCTACTTCTTTTTGACCCAGGGAAAATCCTCTTCCCTTTCTCTCCCCGCCTTTTCTGCAAACCTTTGAAAACAAATTACCACATTTACTTCTCTCCCGTCTTCAAAAAAAATTTGGTGTTACGGTAAAAGCCCTTAAACCCGGTTTAGGGTTTATACCTTACGACCGATTCTAGACAGTCACAGTAAAACCCCAAGATTCATAATACCCCGGGAAGATTGGAATGTGGAGTTCCCCCAGGGATCTTTCTGGCCCCCGTTTCTTTCAAACCCCCTACACGCCCACCCGTCACATTTTAATCAACCCCAACAGATCAACCATCATTTTATTCAGATGACTTTCAGATTCTAAGCAGCGACACTCCTGAAAATCTGCCTTCTCTCTTTACAAATATGGCCCACTGCCTTCAAGATATCCAAATTGGATGATACAGAACAAATTACAGCTAAATGCAGATAAAACGGAACCCATGCTTGTAGGGACCAAACACAAACTCTCTTCCATCACAACAGCTTCAATACAACTTGGCAATGCATCAGTCCCTTTATCCACTGCTGTGAAGTATCTAGGGGTCATTATTGACAACACACTCTCTATGCAAAAATTCATCATCCAGACCTGCCAGTCCTGCTACTATCAATTACGGCGTATTAGTGCAATTCGAAAGTACCTGTCCACAGATGCAACATCCAAACTTGTTGCGTCTCTCATTCTTTCGTCTGGACTATTGCAATTCTCTGTTGGCTGGTCTGCCAGCATCATCAATCCAATCCCTTCAACGTATACAAAATTCTGCAGCTCGTCTAATCCTCAAAAAGAAAAACATCTGAGCATATTACCCCTCTCTTGCGATCTCTCCACTGACTGCCTGTGCCACAGAGAGTAAACTATAAGATCAGTACCCTCTGTTACAAATGTCTCCACAAAACCGCACCCGCCTACCTCTGTGAATGTCTTCACTTGTACACTCCTTCTCGTTCTCTCCGCTCTGCTGCAGATACCTTGTCCTTACGAATACCTAGATTCAACCAATCCACCATCGCCGTCGCTCTTTCTCAATTTCTGGTCCATTGATGTGGAATGATCTCCCTCTCTCTCTCTCTCCGCCAAAAGCCTTCTTATGACACTTTTAAATCCAGTCTCAAGACATATTTATTTCAAACCTAAGATTTTCCTCTCCTGCCTCATCTCATAGTTTCTCCCTGCCTTCAACAGCCAGATTCTATTGCCCTGCCAGGGTGTGTGACCTGTGTGTGTGTGTGTGTGTGTGTGTGTGTGTGTGGTGTGTGTGTGTGTGTGTGTGTGTGTGTGTGTGTGCACATTTGGACTTGATGGAACTATTACTTGTTACTGGTTGTATGACTGTGTAAGAATGAGTTGAGTGCAAGCGCTTTGATTTGTCTCTGCAAGATATAGCCCTATACAAATTCCATTTATTATTATTATTATTATTATTATTATTATTATTATTATTATTATTATTATTATTATATGGCCCTTCATCCAAAGAAAACCAAATTGATGCTTATTTTCACAAGACAGAAACGACATAACCGTACTATCAATTTACTATTTCTCTATATTGGGAATTGGAAAAAATGGGAAGAAGTCTCAAATCATAAAACTTTAGGAATAACTATTGATAATAACCTATTATGGTCTGCCTACATCCAGTCTATGTCAAGAATCATTGCCTCAAAGATATACCAATTCTGTATGATAAAATACTTTTTGACTTTGCTTGCCAGAAAAAAATATTTTATTCCTATACCAAAAAAATAAAACGTTATGCATCTAACTGTGGGATATAGCCACAATGATTTGCTCAAAGAAATAGTCAGGGTCATAAAAATCCCCAAAAAAGTTATCCTAAAAAAATTTAATCGTAAATATTTTCCCTAAAAATCCAGTTTCTTTTCATGGGTTTTTTTTTTTTAATTTTACAATTTTGTATAAAAGGGCCCCCATCTTTTTTAAAAAACTTTTTCACACAAAAGTTTTTTAGCATTCCCTTTGACATTTACCTTTACTAAAGATTTCCCTATTTAAATCAAGTTAGATTTTTTGGGGGGGCTGGCTGTGAATAGTTCCCTTTACATCACAATAGATATGAAACAAAATTGAACAAAAAAACAATGTATCTATCTTTTGATGAAAAAATGTGATGTTATATATCCTTCCAAATGTATTGATATCTTTGTATCCTTTTTCCTATTCTCTGTCCACACAAAACATCTGGACTTTACAAGACTAGCAGATATGTTAAATGTGTAACATTTTTTTCTTATGCTTAACTTTTAAAATCTGTTTGCTTTGTGCTTGAGTATCTTTACAACGTTAAGGGATGTCTATCTTCACCCCCCTTTCTTGTTTTTGCCTCCCCTGCTCGCTTGCGGTCTTTGTTTGACTGTCTGTCTTCTCTGGATTTTTTTGGTACCCGTGTGTGTAAATTTATTCATCCCCATGTTTGTTTTTGTTTTTTTTTGCAGTGTTTTTTTTTCTTTTCATGTTGGGGTGAAAAAAAAAAGTCTTCTGTAATTAATCTGTTCCCATCTGCATAAAATTGTTTTGCTACTCCCTCTTGTCTGTCGTCGTCGTCTGCTTTTTTCCCTCTCTCTGTTTTCTCTTCTTTTTACTTTTAGTCGGGGAAATTTGCTTTATATTTTAAACCCCCTACCCGTAGCAGAAATTTAAGGACGTATAAAAACGGGTTTTTAAAACCCGGAAGTTTTTAAATGTGGGTTCTATAGAAAGGTAAACAACGTAGTGGGAACGAGTAGCTCGGTGGTCAAGAATTTTTTTCCCCCAAACCAAGTTAGCAGCACGACCTGGTTACCAATTGGATGGGGGACCATTTGGGTTTGGCTTATAAGTCTCCATTTAATTGTAAAGGGTAATCCCCGAGGGTGAAGGTAAAGAGCAAGGGAATAGAGGGTGATCTATTTGGGCCCGGAGACCAAAAACTTTGATTCCTTTTCTTTACGCCCAAATGGGAATGGCCCTTTACCTTTTCCCCTTTTATATTACTGGGGGACAAAAAATTTGGGGGGTTCCATATTCCCTTTCTTTTACTCTTTCTTACGGAAAACAATAAGGTTTTCATTCATTTGGAACAAATTTGAGTTTTCCATTTTGGGTATTTCCTAAAACCACAGATATTTGAGAGGGGATCTAACCATAATTATTTGGGTATGCTTCCGGGGAAAAAAGCAATGGTTTTTGGTCTTTTTCAGCTCTCTGATAAAAATTAATACCCCAGTTCATCCCTTAAAACAGGTTTTTTTGTTTTTCTAAATGCTTATCTATGTGTTTTCATATTGAATTTATTACATTTTACAACATTATTGTATTTTTGTGTTATGGTGGAAAAATTTTACTTTTCATGATAGAAAAACTGAAGCAATAAGGGACCCACATAAAGTTGTTGACCCGAGGATGAACACTAAAAAATCTGTAGAAAGGAAACTTTCGGGCCTTTTAATTCTAAAAATGAGTTATTTCAACCCCTTTTTGTTGGGGGAAGGAAAAAATTTGGGGCCAGTTGAAGCAGGAAGGGGGAAAAAAAAAGGGGGTTCCCAAGTGTAAAAAAGTGCGGGCACTAGGCTCTCTTGTGGGGTGGGACCGGGGTTAAAACAGCAAAAATGAAGACTTCCTATTTGGGTACGGAGGATGGGGGATCTGAATTTTAAACCCCAGAAAAACAGAAAAAAAATCTTAAAATTTTAAGGTTGGGGATTTTTGGCATACTAGTGACAAAAAAAATCCCAATCTAACAAAGTAAATGGTGAGTGGTAAAAGTTGGATCAGATTATTGAAAAAATGAAAAAAAAAAAACCCCCGAAAAAAATCAGAAGAAAAAATAAAAGGGAAAAAAGTGAAAAATATAAAAAGCTAGGAAATTGCCTGCCCAAACCCCCAAGGGAAAAACCCTGAAATTTTGGCTATGCTAGTATGATGCAAAGGGCATGCCCTTTGTGATAAAAAAAAAAGGGCCCAAATTTTTTTCCTTTTTTCACAAAATTTGGGGAAAATTTCCCCCAAAGGTCAGCAATGAAAGGGTTTAAAAAAGTGTCCTCTAAAACAAAAAAAATTCCCCAAAACATATGGTTGCAAATACTTTCATTACGAGGGCATCCCATGATATTTCAGTTGAAAAGAGGAACATATTTGTGACTGCTCCAAGAGTCAACACATTTTGAAAGCTGGCCTCTTACCATATACCAGTAACTTACCTTTTTGGCAATGATCAAAAGACAACACTGTCCACCATTAAATCAGCAACAAAACTAGGAAGAGATTTCACCCAGTCTTAAAAAAACAGAAAAATTCACCCTACTCAAGAAGAGAGAGAAGGGACATGGAAGAGCCCAAGGTTGGCTCAGAAACAGCAGACACATGATAACTCGGGGTCAGAACAAAAGCCAGGGCACATGGAAACAGTCCTGTATTCAGGCTTGATCCCCCAAAGTACTGCTGATGATCTACAGGTTGGGACACGGTCAAAGGGAATATTTCAAGCAGACAGCTTGAAAAGTTTTGTTCCACAGTGAAAAAGAACTGATATCAGTCTGAATCAGGTTCAAGGAAATCATTGGGAACATATTGATAATGAAATTGAAGATGTATTAGACATTGGCGTCATTGAAAAGTTAGAGGATGAAAAGGGACAGGTAGGATCGCTGATTTTTCTTTCCCCATAATCAGTGCAGTCCTTGGTTTACAAAAACAGGGAGGAAGATGGACCGTAGAAGAAATATGCTGCCATATCAATGTGCTTGAATTGCTTGAATTTAGTATGCCTTGAAAGGCTTTAGAACGGAATTGATTGGTAAACATGTTAAAGTCTTGACATATGCGATGTACCCTACTTGAAAAATATGGGAGGATCACATGCAAAATTCTGCAATGTAATTGTAAAAGGCATCTGAATTTGGTGCAAAGACAGAGATATATGGTAAACACCAGCATACGTTCCTGGCAAAATCAAATTGGAGGCAGACTATGAATCAGGAATCGTTAATAATGACGACACTAAATTCAAGGTGAAATCCAAAATATTTCAAGCAATGATAAAAAGCTTATGTGTGCAAAGAACTGTTTCTTGAATCCAGTCATGCAAATTGCAATGTGCATGGAAGATTTTTATTTTGCAATCACTCCATTGTATTTAGTGTTACATCTACTGGATTATGCTTTATCTCATTTGTCAATATGTACAAATGAGAATAAATGCCTGAATTGATAGCGTACTTGTCTGGAGAAATTTTACTCAAATAAATGTCATTTACAAAACAACCAACTTAAAAGTTTCATACATCACGTAGTTTTGGAGTCCTGGGGTAGGGGGTGTCCATTCACCTGGAGATGTGCACACTGTTCCTTTGAAGCCAGACTGAGGATGGTGTATGTTGTTTTTCTGGCATTGATGGTCACCAGCCACTTCTTTGTCCATTTCTCAATCTTCCTCAGGGCTTCCAATTCCAACCCACTCCACAGTACCAGCATGGAAAAGAGAGAGCGGTTCCCAGAAATCAGAGACACAGTGCAGGACCCTCCAGACGCTAAGGCTGGAAGTGTGGCCTGAGCCCACGCCTTGGAGCAAACTGTAGGGCCGGGGTACCGAGGCAAGCTGAATTCCTCAGAAGATTGGTCTCACAACAAACCCGGGCAACGAAAGAGAAGAGAAAAAGGGACACGTTCCTGCATCTTCCCCAAAAGGCACAGTACAGGAGAAAAGTACTTACACTAAGTACAATAAAAGACCTACCAAGAAACTCTGGACACATGCAATACGATGGATAGAGAAGACGCTACCAAAAATTTTTGGGGGGGGAAAGTCTTTTAATTTAAAAGAGGGGCCGAAATCCTTAATTGTACCAACTGGAAAGTTCTTAAACATTTTTGGGTGAAGCGATGATGTTGCAGACCCATAACTCGCCCAAACAGGGGTAATTTACCCCAAGTTGTATCTTTCGATACGCTTGTCTGACTTCAGACCATTCAAACTCACACAAAAGGAACTTAACGCCCTTGCCCCGTCTTGTTGCCCTGCCAGGCCACTGAGCATACATCTCCAGTGGGTTCCTTCAATGCAGCACCCTTGGAATGAGGGTGACCTTTGGCAAAGAAGAAAGAAGCCTCAAAAAAGAAAGAGATGAGTTATTGAGACAAAGACAATTTGAAGGAAAAGAAAAAGGGAAAAGGTGGCTTCAGAAGCCCCCTAATTTCAACGAAAGGAGACAAACCCCCCCTGCCAAGAAAAAGGCCAAGTAACATGTGGGGGCGGGACTGGACACTGCGACTCAGAAAACACTTGGGTCCCATTGGTTATTCTGTGGGCCCTGTGGGTTTCCCCATGACAGTTGAACATTTCTGAAACCCTGCCCCAACACCAAAAACCGAGGGTTTATTTTGGGCCTATGCCTGCTGATGGGGGACAAATTTTCAGGCCCCGGAGGGCCTTTTAGGACGGTAGCATTGTCAGGGCCTCAAAAGTTGTTGTCAAAGGGTTCTACGAAGAAGTGAAATAGTATGTTTTTAAAGGCTGGTTTTAAAAGTTGGTAATGGTTTTTCAGAAGGGGGAAAGGAAGGTCTTAAAGTTTATGACCAAAATAGAGAAAGAGAAAGGGCCCAATGGGGGATGTTTGAAAAGGATTTGAAAGCATAGGGTTCTGCAGTAAATGGAGGGAAAGGGGTTGTACAAGTTAAAGACTTCCATAGATGGAAGGTTCTTTTTTGTGGAGCATATATAACAAGGTAAAAAAAAGAGTACAAAATCAAATGAACTAAAAATATTGTAATGGACATCCTGGGGTTTGGGGAAGTCAATGGACGGCCCAGAAAAAAAACCCCCAAAGGGGCCACAAAATGGACAGGGGGAAAGGGGGAAACAAACCAACCGGATGGCTTCTTTGTCAGGAAAGGATTTGGGGTCAACATCATCAGTGCACCCCAGTTCCAGCAGACTCATTAATTAGAGTTTCTGCAAAACCCCAAATCCACCACACCAAGTGTTCCCCAACATATACTTCGATGTTGCCAGTAAGGATTTTTAGAACAATTGAAACGTCTTTCCCCAAAACCCCCCCAAAAGCTTCTTTTTTGTGGAAGGCGCTGAAGCAAAGGGGGACCTGTCCTATGACACCTGGGCAAACCACAGGACGCTTTGGATAGGAGAAACAAATGAAGGACAGCGGCTGCTGGAATTCGACGAAGCACAAACTAACTCTGGCAAACACACTCCCCCCTCACAAGCCATCTAAAATATAATTTGGCCCCACCAAATGGTTGATTTACAATAAAATTGACTAATTTGTCCCCCAAAGATTCAAACCCAAACAAAAACAAGGCAAAACAAAAACTTTCCCCAGGAGTGACTTGGCGGCCATAAACCTTGTACTTACCCCCATAAAGCTGAAATGAAAGCAAAACAACACCAAAAAAACCCACAAAAAGATTTGATTTTAAAAAACTCAAAGACCCAAAGTTTGAGATTTTTCCAAGCCAACATTGGGGGGAAGTTTGCCGCACTACAGCCATGACAGTGTCATGTGCACATATTAAATCCTGCCGCTTTTGGGAAGGTAGGCCATTTTTGTCCCGGGGGGAACGGATACAAAATTGACAAAAACCAATACAAGGGGGGACGGGTGAAAAAAAAGCAACAAGTGCTTATTCCATTACCTCAAAAAAAAATGAAAAAAAAAAAATATAAATAAATAAAAAATGAATTAAAAAATCCAAAAAAATTTGACAAAGTGGACACAAGCCAAAACATCAAAGAAGTGCTAATACAGCAGCAAAAGAAACATTAGGAAGAAGCAGAACAAAGAAAAACCCTGGTGACAAATAGTTTTTGACCTCTGCAACAAAAGAAAGGAGCTTAAGAAACAAAAAGTTCACAATCAGAACCAAAAACAAATACAGGGAAAAGCCACAGAGAATGAGTAAACAATGAGAAACAAAGAAGGTGGATAAAAACAATGCCACAGCTCGAAATTGGGAAAGGCCCAAGGGAAACGCAAAAAGCTTAGACCTCTGAAATCACTAAAAAAAAGCACACCCTAAAGCCTTGTTATGAAGACAAAGAAGAAAATCTTTTAACGGAAACAAAGCCTCCTCCAAGCTGGCGGGTACTATGAGGGGTTGTATAACTACCCCCTCGCCAGATACCAAAATTTTTGAAAAAAAAACCCGACACCCAAATAAAGACCCAAATACTAAGGGTGAAGTAGAAAGCTATTAAACAATGAAAAAGGGAAAACCCCGGGATCGATAACAGTCCCCTGAAATCATAAAAAAAAAGAGGAAAGAAAAAGCAAAGCGATTCACAGAACTTTTTTAGAAGATTACGACACCAAAGAAAGGCCCGAAGATGGGGCCAGTTTTTAATCCCCCACCCAAAAAAAGGAAACCCCAAACAAACCAGAATACAGAACTCGTTCATAAGCTTCCTGCAAATCATGTGCGGGTAGTCCTCAACGTGAAAAACCCCCAAAGCGGAAAAAAATCTGGGAAAGAAAAAAGCCGGCTTTAACAAAAACGCGCCAGGAAAAATTGTCAATCTGATAAATTTTGAAAGAAACATCTCCACACCAAAAAAACTTGTATACAAATTTTTTAGCTACAAAAAAGGCCTTTGGACAGGGTATGGCTGACGGCCTCTGCAAGTCTCAGGACTTTAAAATTTTACAACTGCCTCATTGAAGTCATAAGGCACTGTCGGGAAAGCAAGAAAAGCAGTTTTATGAAAATCACATGGGGGAGTTTTCAAGACCACGGGGGGTTCGTCAGGGGGTGCCTCTCTACTGTACTTTTAAAATTTTCCCCGAAAAATCAGGGCAGGGGACATGCAAAAAAACCCACCCCATCTCCATTTGGGGAAATCCCTTTGCAAACCCCGATTTGCAATGACAGACTTCTGGGCGGGGCCCAAAAAAGAACGCAAAACCCCACGATGTCTATCACACGGCGAGCGCATCGCATGGGCGTACAGAGAAATCAAAGATCATGGTCAACAGGCAAATAATGACGCACGGAAAAAAAGATGAAGGAGAAAAACGGGAAAAGGTGAGCCAATTCAAATTTTAGGTCCATTAACAAAAAGATGGGACACAAAATGAAATGAAAGCTCGATTTCAACAGCAAATCTGCTCTCCCAAATCGAGAGGGGCCAGAACAACAACATCAGCTTCGCACCAAAATTCCTCTACAAAAACCCGGAATCTTTCCCCCTATATGGGTTGAATCATGGACCCTTTTGCGAGTAGAGGGGAAAACAGCTTTTGGAAAATGCCACAGAAACTCTCAAAAAATTTATAAAAAAAACAAACCAAAAATAGTGAAAGAAGAAAAAAAAAAAAGCGTGTGGGCCCCCCAAAACCTCTGCTCTCCACCATAAAAAGGAGAAAACTGTGTGGTTTGGTCACACCACAAGACAAACACCTTGCAAAAAACACTTGAGGGAACGGTTGAAGGAAAGAAGAAAAGGGCCCCCAAAAAAAAACATGGGTTGACAATCAAAAAAGGGCCGCCAACCCCTGCAACCCTTTGCTAGCCCCGGTGTGAAGCATGGGAAAAGATCTCTGTTGCGTTTCTTCTGTCCCCTACGCCTTTTGGGGTGAGTGAGTCAGGGAAAAAAAGGAATATGTTCCCCAAGGAGGCATTTGAAAAAATCATAAAAAAGGAATTTTTTATTAGTTCAATACAAATTTTTTTCTTAATGAATCTGTAAATTTTTTTAATTGACAGCAGAAAGAAATTTTCTTGCTCGTTTTGGTAATCATGTCTGATTCATAAAAACTTCATTTTTACGAATTTTGGGAAAAAAAGACTTCGAATAAAATCTTTTTTATGGCTAATCAGAAAAAGAGAGTAAAGTCTTTTTTATAAGTATTAGTTTGTTAGCATAGACCCCAACCAAGTTTTCATTTTTATGGGGTTTATTGTCTAAACTTTGTAATTTTTTTAAGTAGATAATCTGCAGCAGAAAAATAAACTTCTTGTCCATAGATTAATTTTTAGTGTACTAAAGATTGAGCCAAATGTATCAGTGTCTTGGTATCTTGGCTCCATGCCTGAGAACTTATTATTTTTTAAAAGTTAAGTCTTTTTCTAGCCTAGATATCATCTGGTTGATGTGCATCTTCCAGCTCAGCTTGCTAGTTAAAATTACACCTGAGAATTTGACATCTGGTTTATACTTAAGCACTGTTCCTTCAAATTTCAGGATTGGTAATTTTGATGGGTTTTCACCATTATTAAAAAGCACCAGACATATTTTTTCTGCAGATAATTCCAACTTATTCTCAATCATAAAGCTACAAAATTTATTTAGCTTGTATTGATATAATTTTTCAACATGATTGATAACTCATTTTGTGGTGTTTTTCCGAACTGAAGTATTTATCCATATAGTGATATCATTAGCATTCTGAACAACTTGTGTATCAGTTGACAAACAACTAGGACGATCATGTACAAGAATAGAGACAAAATCGGGGCAAGCACTGATCCCTGCAGAATACCTAAATCAATAGACCTAAACGATGAGTAGACTGGACCTAGTTTAGAACCAATGAATATATCAGACAACATTTAAAAAAATATATTTATATAACAATCCAATGTGCTTCACTTTATGCAACAATTGTTCATGACAAAATCTATCCTAAGCTTTCTTCACGTCAAAGAATGTGGTTAATACGCTTTTTCTTCTGGAAAATTGTTTTTTAATTTGATGGGTTAATTTAAATAAGTGATCAGAAGGACATCTTCCTTTTCGAAAGCCAGCCTGATTGGTTAGGATAACATTATTCTTTTCACAATAATGAAACAAACGCTTATGTATAATATCACTTTACCCACTTGTGAAGTAAGGGCAATTGGTCTATAACTATCTACTGATGACTGCATCTTACCTTTCTTAAGTATTGGAACTACTGTCGACTGCCTCCATATACTAGGAAGAGCGCCCTTTATCCAACAATTTTAGAAAAAATGAAAACATTAGCCTTTTCTATTTTAAAGGCATATGGGTCAACATTTGGTAAGATATACCATAGGGACCAACTGCTGTATTGTTATGTGAAAACGAATCTAACGTATTAATAAATTCGTCATATTGAAAGGGGGCATTCAAATAGTCGGCATTATATGATGATGGATTTTCTGATTTGTTTAGCTTTTCTGATGAGTCATTACTTTTGATGTCTGACTGAAGCTTTAAGGATGAACTTTTTTTTAAAAAAAACATCCTGATAAAGGCTTCTGCTTTTTCAACTGTGCTTGGAAAGCTATTATTTTCAAACTTGATTGGATATGATGGGAGTTGAAATCCATTTTTCATTTCAGTAACTTTCTTCCAAACTGTATGTAAGTCCTTAGATTCTGATACTGTGGCATATTTGTATGCAATCTATTCATCTCCTTTTAAACAGGTTAATAATGATTGGGCAATCAAAAAATAAATGGTGGATTGAAAGAGATTGAGAACAGCAACATGTCATATTTTAAAAATATTTGGCATTCCATGGATTTAGCCTCAGTTTATATTTATAATTTCTAGTTACCGTAACCAAGAAATATTTTCAAAGTGTGTTGTCTTCATTTTGGAATGCATACAATTCATCAATTTAGTATAAATTTCATACGAAGACAACACGAGATTAGAATCAAACATTTCAATGCTGCAATTAGAGGCACTTTGTTTTGTTAAAGAATCAACCAGCTCATTCAAATAAATTCCACAGTGAGAAAGAACTCGGCATAAAGTTATTTGGATACCCCTGCTTGCAATACAATGTACCAAGAATTTTATCTCAAATACAATATCTTTTCCTTATGTTTCCCTGCCAGTGCTTTAGTGCCATCAATACTGCTTTTGGGCCAAGCAAAAAAGAATGTGGCAAATATCTAGCACAGTATTTTCCAAAAAGGTCAAGGCCATAAGGAGTGCAAATATTTCACACATAAAAATAGAAAAATATTCTAAATGACATGATTTTTGTACTTTTAAAACAGGAATCACAAAAGCTGCTCCATCTCTGCCTGATTCCAATACAGATCCATCAGCATACACTTTTAAGTGATAATAGCTACTTTCAGTGTGTCATTTTACATCAATAGTGAGCAGATTTTGATCTTCTTTTTTTTTTAACATCTGTGTAATCAATGTCGAAGTTAGCTGATATATGTTCCCATGGCGGCATTTGAGGAACCATAGGAAAAATTGGAATTGTTGCTATGACAATACCAATTTCGTTCATTAATGAATTTGTAAAATTTTTAATTGGCGGAAGAAATGAAATGTTGCATGCTCGTTTTGGATAATCAGTGTCTTGATTCATAAGAATTTTATCTTTTACTGAATTTGGAATAGAGAGACTTCGAATCGCATACTTTGATACTACTAATCTTTGTTGATTAGAAAGTGAGAGTAAATGAGCTTCTTTATAAGAAGGACTTTGCTTGGATGGCTGATCAAGCTAATGGTACGGTAGTTTGGCATAGTTGTAAGCTGCCTTTCTTTGGGAGAGTGATAATCAAGGACTTGCACCATCTGGAAAAAAGTATGCACTCAAAGCACTTATTGCACTATTTACTGCACTATATACTGAACCTTCAGAGTACAGGAAAACAAGAAAAGTTGCTGTATTTACAGGGTCAGGTGTAGATTCATCCAGACAATTGTTGTGGGCATAGTTTTTTCAATTCTTATTATAGCAATTATATACAACCTGAGTTGCTGGTCTCCAGGATTCCAAAATCATGTCTTCTGCAGTGTCTGTCAGTCTTTCTTCTCCAAACCTTTCCATGATATTCTGCATGCCAGAACATGTAGGCTTCCCCCCTCCCCCCACCTTTTTTTTAACAGGGAATGTATCTTGCGTGGATGGCTTGAAAGAAGAAGGTCTTCCCTGGCTGTTAGAAGGGGAACAGGTTCTGCTATCAGCATACTACATGACTGGTCACCAGACTTGTGTCTTACAGCTCGGGAGAATCAATACGCCTATGGTCTGTTCTTGGCATACTCTTTGGAGGACTTGCAGAATCACACTGAAAGGAGGAAAAGCATAGAACTCAGTGAATTTCATGAAACTGAAAAGTCATCCACTGCATGGGCTTCTGTGTCTACAGCTTGTTTATCCTTGGGGCAAATAAATCCACAGAGGGTTTGGCCTGCAAATGTGAAAGTATGATACACAGTATAGCAGGATTGAGCTTCCATTCAGCAACCAGGTAAATTTTCCTGGATTCTGTATCAGCTACCACATCGCTTCTCGGTGGTATAAATGCTGCTGAAAGGCAAATGTGCTTAAAATACACCATTACCATATAGTAGAAGTAATGTCGTTGCATGACGGTGAATGGCTGCTACCAAAATGTTTAGTACAAAAATGTTCCTTGTTATTTGCTGATGGTAGAATATCACATGGAAAGTTGTAGTCTTGGCCTTCTGCTAACACACTGGCTGATTCCCTCAGGCTAAGAAGAAATTCTCGAGTGTACGAGGACCGGCCATGGCTGTTGTCGTTAGGCGCGCCTCGCACACAGTCAGATGACGCTATGAGAAAGCAGACTAAAAGAGTGAATATAACTGATCTTCCCTCCTAAAATCTTTTACCTCAATTGCATCAGACTGTGGACATTTTAGGGTTCGTCCATTAAAAGATATGTTGACCCTGAATAAAGGAATATTTATGCATACATTATGACAGGATAAACTCCACAAACCCTCCAGTCTAAATTCCGCATGACTTCCCAAAATCTATCAAAATTCAGTTATCAATATCTAGAATCGACCTCTATATCAAGCCTCACATACTCAGGTAGCATACTCTGGAACATGCTGCCAACACGTGAAAACATCCCATAGTAAAGAAACTTTCAAGAAAGCCATTTTTACCCACATCAAAAGTACCAACTAATATGCTAACACAACAATGCTCTTACTAGATGTATATCAGAAATTTGTGTATCAACCAATGGTCACAATGTTAATGATTATGATCTTACCTTGATGAAATAATCAAAACACACAAAAGAGTTATCCATCCCAGATTCACTTGAATTTGCCATTGTCAATTTATTAATGTTCTTGTTTTTGGATGTTTAGTGATATAAAAGTATGCAAATTATAGCTGAGTTGGACAATATTCCATGTTGACGTATATGGATCAGTTTGAAGGGGAATAGGTGTCCTATTTATTAAAAAATCTGTTTGTTGTTGGTATGATTGGCTAATCGAGTAAACTGTTTTAAATGGTATTTGATGGATTGAACATTATTTTATCTTAACGAAATGTATACTATTGGCAATAACTTGTACATTTATTAGTAAAAATGCCTTAACTGCTATGTTAGAATTTGTAATTCGGTGATTTATTAGTGTTCTAAATTGATGGTACCGTGATATATATATATCTATATATCTATCTATCTATCTATTATATATATTAATTTTATATATTTATATATTTATATATATATATATATATGTATATGTTTTATATATATTTTATAATGTATGTATATATATACTTATATATATTATGTATTATATATTATAAAATATATATTATATATATATAATATCACGGAACTTGAAATTGTTACATTCGTTGTCCTTTGTTTGATTTGTTTGATGTTTACAGTCTTTTATATACATGTTTCTATGCATACTATATATTGACATTTTTCTTAGTTTCTTTTCTTTTGTTGCTAGCTACTTGGGTATTTTTTCCTTACTGGTAACAATCTGATGATGAGAGGGTGTCAATACTGTTATAATAGATGCCATTTCCTCGATGATCCAATATGGAGATGTACTCTCTCTCCACTCTCTCTGTCTCCGTCTCTGTCTCTGTCTCTCTCTCTCTCTCTCTCTCTCTCTCTCTCTCTATGCAGACGTCTGTTCAGCTTTCTGATATACATGTAGTAAGATCATTGTTGTGTTAGCATATCAGATGTGTGCTCTTGTGCTCTGTAGAAAATATTCATTTAAGATGGAACCTGTCTTCCAATATATTCAGTTTTGTACCTGTGGTCTTCCATTATGTCGATTGCACCTGTGCTGTTGGTCATCTTCTAATGGTGTGTTCTAGTGATGTATTGGTGAAATAGTAGCATGGTTTGTTTTCATTTTGTCATACTGATGTCCATTTGCCCGTCACAGTTGACTACACATTGATAATTGAAATGCTAATCCTTGGTCATGCTGTTCCTTTGTGACTGAGTCAGCCATGCTCACTTGTGGTATGGATGTTGGGTGTCGCCAGCCGCCAAGGTGTCTGTGTGAAGTGCTGTCAAGTTCTGCGCTCGCGGGCTATCTAGGCTAGGCTAGACTACCCAATCACAGAAGTGATGTGTGTGTAAGTAGGCTTTCATAGTATTGTGCCCCTAGTGTCACCGCTAGGCCTAGTCTGTGTTCACAGCTTTTGATGGCCTTGCTCTAACACCCCCCTCCCCTCCTCCTCTCTTCCTCCTTCAGTTCCAGCCTTTTACCCATGTATGTCACATAGTATTGTTTGAAACTTTCTCCATGGTTAGGTATGTACTGAAGTGTACCTTATATTCAAAGATGTGAACTGTGCGACCAGGGGCCATGGGTTAGAAACATCAGAACCACCATTCTCCCCCATTTTCACCCCACTTCATCTCACATCTATATTCCCTTTGTTAATCCCCCCAAAACTGTCTGCTGTCACCAATGAAACCCAGTGTGACTGGGCCCCCCAATAGATATAAAAATTGACCCAAAACAGTTAACTTTTAGATTCCCTTTTCCATTGCTTCCTTTAACCAGAGTGATCTTCTACAAACGCTACATAAACAGTGTAAATAATAAACCAGCCTTTAGTGTTTATTGGAGTGACTTTGCTAAACCCAACAAGCCCATTTCCTTCAGTGACAATATTGACCTAACCAGCATCCCCACCACCCTACCCAGTGACGAACTGTATACAACAAAAATACAGGTGAATTGTGGAGACAAAAAACTGATCACCATCACCACTTTCTACATGACAGAAACTGTACTTGTGCAAGGCAACATGTGCAGAAGATGGTTCAAAAGAGAATTCCAGACTCTGATACAAGTGATTCCCCAGCCAAGCCTGGACAAGGCTGTGCATGACCTGTTCTTGCAAAAACATATCTTTAATGTCCTCTACCTTATTTTCATCTCGACCACTTGCTAGGCACCAGCGAGAGAGGCATGTCTTCAAGAGAGACAGAAACTGCTCAAATGTCTCCTCGACAGCCTTCCGCATGGATCGGAATTTTTTACGATATGACTCCGCATCAAGTCGGAACACCCGCAAGAGACTGGCCTTCAGAGCGTCATACTTTTGTATATCTTCAGGAGGAAGACATAGGCAAGGGTCCCTAGCTCGACCCTGCAGCAGCGTGAGCAAATGCGTAGCCCAAGTTTCACGCTTCCACTTATTCAAACCCGCTATTCGCTCAAAATGCGTCAGAAATGCGTCTAGGTCATCCTCCCATCAAAGGGTGAGATACTGAACTGCTGGGCACTGCGGACTGAAATTTCTTCCTGCTTAAGTTCCAGCTTCCTCTCGAACCTATATCTTTCCTCTTTCTTCTCTTCCTCTCTTAAACGCCTAGCCTCTTCCTTCTCTTCCTCTCTTAAACGCCTAGCCTCTTCCTTCTCTTCCTCTCTTAAACACCTGGCGTCTTGTCTCTCCTCTAGCCATTTAGCTTCCTTCCTTTCCTCTAGCTGTCTAGTCTCTTCCTTTTCTTCCTGCCTCCTAGCTTCCTTCCTTTCCTCTAGCTGTCTAGTCTCTTCCTTCTCTTCCTGCCTCCTAGCTTCCTTCCTTTCCTCTAGCTGTCTAGCCTCTTCTTCTCTTCCTGCCTCCTAGCTTCCTTCCTTTCCTCTAGCTGTCTAGTTCTCTTCTTCTCTTCCTGCCTCCTAGCTTCCTTCCTTTCCTCTAGCTGTCTAGTCTCTTCCTTTTCTTCCTGCCTCCTAGCTTCCTTCCTTTCCTCTAGCTGTCTAGTCTCTTCCTTCTCTTCCTGCCTCCTAGCTTCCTTCCTTTCCTCTAGCTGTCTAGTCTCTTCCTTTTCTTCCTGCCTCCTAGCTTCCTTCCTTTCCTCTAGCTGTCTAGCCTCTTCCTTCTCTTCCGCCTCCTAGCTTCCTTCCTTTCCTCTAGCTGTCTACCCTTTCTTCCTTCTCTTTCTGCCTCCTAGCTTCATTCCTTTCCTCTGGCCGTCTAGCCTCTTCCTTTTCCTCCTGCCTCCTAGCTTCCTTCCTTTCCTCTAGCTGTCTAGTCTCTTCCTTCTCTTCCTGCCTCCTAGCTTCCTTCCTTTCCTCTAGCTGTCTAGCCTCTTCCTTCTCTTTCTGCCTCCTAGCTTCATTCCTTTCCTCTGGCCGTCTAGCCTCTTCCTTTTCCTCCTGCCTCCTAGCTTCCTTCCTTTCCTCTAGCTGTCTAGCCTCTTCCTTCTCTTCCTGCCTCCTAGCTTCCTTCCTTTCCTCTAGCCGTCTAGCCTCTTCCTTTTCCTCCTCTCTTAACCGTCTAGCCTCTTCCTTCTTTACTGCATCCACGATGAAAGCACTTCACCTGACAACCCTAACTCCGAGCCCAACCTGCGGAACTTAGTATAAGGGTCTTCCTCAGAAAAAGCGGCCTTACCTTTGCCTTGGCTCCCTAGAGAGTCAGAAAAGTCACCTCCCAGTTGTTCCTTCACCCAACCTGACAGTTTTTCCTTCTCAAACACTCCAGGAGACTCATCCCCTTTGTTTCTCGAGTCTTGGAACCTGGAGTGGCTGGTATGCTGGCAGCATTCCTACGGTCAGGCATTTTGGTGCCCTTATCAGAAAATTATCCTAGACAGGGAGAGAATTCTTTCCCAAGGAAAAAGGCTTATCTGGCCCTTCTAGACTTATATGACCTGGAGGAGTAGAGACCCACAATATCTTACTCCTACCACAAGGTTCGAACCTCAAAGACGCTAACAACCAGAGACAAAGACACTCTATATTTCCTTCCACTAACCCGTCCAAAGAATCAAAAGGGGCGAACAGGAAAAAAACACCTCTAGAAATTGCAGTGGAAACAAGACAAACAAGACAGGACACCCACCCCACAACCCACCTAGCTAACCTAACAGTTCCCTCGCATCTCCACCATTGTCACGCTCCATAAGGGATTGTGGCTAAACCCCCACCCATGCCCTCTCTAACTATTTTCCCGACAAGACCAAACACGTAACACCAAAGAAAAAGTTCCAGACTTTACTTTTCAAAAAACCGAAATCCCATCCCATCAGACAAATATTTAAATCCACTTTCACACACACAAATTCTTTCCAGTCAGGGTGAAGCGGCGTGCAGAGAGAAAGTGGAGAAAGACAAAACTCAGTGCACAGAGAAATTTTAGTCAAGGAAAATGCGGTATACAGGAATCTGAAAGAGTCAAAGATAAAAGAATTTTATTTTGAGGAAATGAATTCATGTCGTTCATCAAAACAAATTTTCTCTATAGCTAACAGCCTCCTGGGTAAGAATAATACCACCCCCCTTCCCACAAATGTGCTCCTACACGATCTACCACAAAGTTTTTGTAACTTTTTCATGGATAAAATCAGACAAATACGCGATGATCTTGATCAGCGACCATCTGTTCCACCTAGTTTCCATCAGTATGATGGTCCCATTTTGTCATCCTTTCAACCAGTTTTCTGTGAAAGACACCCATGAAGTAATTCTGTCCATGCCAACAAAAGCTGTTGTTTAGATCCTCTGCCCACTGTTTTGATAAAGCAAAACCTTGATATTTTGGCACCTATGGTAACAGACATCGTCAATGCATCTCTGTCGGCGGGCTCTGTAACCCTGTCATTCAAAATGCTATTGTTATCCCACTCCTCAAGAAAAAAGGTCTAGACTGCAATACTATGAAAAATTACAGGCCGGTTTCCAATCTTCCTTTCATTTCAAAATTTTCTGGAAGGGTCGTCCTCAAACAGATTCAGAAGCACCTAGCTTGTAACCACCTTTTGGAAGATCATCAGTCACGTATAGGGCTGGTCACAGCACGGGAAACTGCCGTACTGAGTGTCACCAGCAGCCTGCTTTTGCAGAATGACGACCGCAGAGTGTCGGTCATGGGTTGTTGGACCTCAGTGCGGCATTCGACACGCTTGACCACTCTATTTTGCTCAAAAGACTAGAAAACTCTTTGGAATAAGAGATGTTGCCTTGGGCATGGTTTACCTCTTATGTCTCTGATAGGTCGCAGAGCGTGCTGATAGAGGGAGTTAAGTCACAACCTGCCCCCCTCCTATATGGCGTACCTCAAGGTTCTGTTTTGGGTCCCGTATTGTTCACACTATATTCTCAGCCTCTGTCTAATGGATGACCTTACATGATTGCCAGTTTCATAAATATGCAGATGATACAGAAATTTCGGCAAATGCAACACCTCAAAATTTTTCAGACGCCACAACGCACACTGGCAGATTGCACGCACATGCCCTTCAGTGGATGGACAGCAACAAACTCAAATTAAATACAGACAAGACAGAAGTTATGGCAGTTGGTTCACCATCTAGTCTTATGCGGGTGTCGGAGGGTTTCTGTGGTCTTGGTGGCTGTGACATAGCTTTTCAGAGTTCTGTGCGGTATCTGGGTGTTCGGCTAGATCCCACTCTCTCCATGAAAGACCACATTAGTAACGTCTGCAGAGCATGCTTTCTAGAGCTGCGCCGTATTGCACACATTAAGAAATTCTTGCCTCGAGGTGCAGTGATCAAGCTCGTTTCAGCGACCGTCTTGTCGCGACTGGACTATTGCAACTCCTGTTTTATCGGTATAAGTGATGAACAGTTTACACGCCTGCAGCGAATTCAGAACTCTGCTGCCAGGCTCATCCTCGGAAAGAGCAAAAGGGAGCTTCATTGGTTACCTGTAAGGGCACGCTCTCAGTACAAAGTTGCGGTCTTGGCATACCGTCACTCTGAAGGCTCGCTTGCTCCATCTCTGTCAGCTGCCTTGAAAACACGCACCACAACTAGAACCCTGCGGTCTTCGAATGATAACTTACTTGTTGTACCCCATTACAACCTCAAAACCGCAGGTCGTAGATCTTTTGGTGTTGCTGCGCCCACGATCTGGAACTCTCTGCCACCAGCCGTCAGACATGCTCCCACTTTATCCCATTTAAGTCTTCATTGAAGACACATCTCTTTAATGTATTTCTTAGCTAGTTAATATATTGTGCTTGTCTTGACGGTCGCCGTTTGTCACACTGTAGGCTACTTCATGTGCATGCCTGGCTGTTGGTTATGTTTTTTTGTTAGTTATGTTATTGCTAGTGCCTTTTCTCTGAGTGTACTGTTAATTGCCCTGCTAGTGTGTGCCCGGACGCAAGTGTGTGCCTCTACAGTGCGATAGGTATTTCTTGTAAATTTATTTGCGCTTTAGAAATGCTCATTATCATTGTTGTTGTTGTTGTTGTTGTTATTATGTGCTGTGTGGTGCATGTGTATAAATGCGCATGGTATGAAAGCGCATTGAGTCATTGCTTTGAGAAATGTGCTATATAAATGCCATTCATTATTATTATTATTATTATTATTATTATTATTATTATTATTATTATTATTATTAAATCCTAACTTAATAATCCCTTCCCCTCTTCTGCATGGTTCAGAAACCCGCTTGAGGAATGTTTCCCTCCCACTTCCCTCACAGTCACATCTCGGGTTCACACAAACGGTCATCGTGGGGAAGCCCAGGGAAGGCTGAAGTCCTCAAGGAGGGTCACGAGTGGACAGGGCAGCAGGGAGAAAGGAAATGGGTCATGGGGGGGAAAAGGTGGATCCATGGAATAAAGGGACAGAGGGTCAAGGGACAAGCCGTCGGCAACACCCACCGCTCCTCAGCACACGCCCATAACTAGCGCCAAGGCAGCTAGGGTCATTTCCCCTGTGTCCACCAAGCTGACAAATAGCCCATTCACCCCAAACCTCCACACTACATACCCAAGGAATCATTTACATTCGAATAAACGACGACCATGTCCATTCCCCAATTGTTCATGTTGAAATACAGGAAAGTTGAAACACCCCCAAAACACCTTTCCACAAGAGAGAACTGCCCTCACAGCAAAACAATAACAATACACAATTGCTTAACATGCAACATAGCACCAAATCCTGAATCACTCAGGACACGTCCACATCAACCAACCCCAAGAAACACTGAGTATTCCAAACACCTGTGAGAACTCTCTCTAGATCAACACGCCAACATCCAAAAACATTTATTAAAGAACGTATCCAACCGTTCACCAAAGGAGAAACCCAAGCCTACCCAGCACACCATAAACACACAGACAGAGGAACCCTCCCTCAAAACCACTCCACATCAATCTATTCAAGAACCAACCATTCAAGCACTGCATTAGCACAAGACACCCAACAACAACCACCACAACAGCACAAAGACCCATCACAGAACTCAATCATATCTATGGAACATCCCTCACCTGTCACTGAGAAAGAACGAGGTGCACTCCTGCACCCAGGAAAGACGTTGACAAAACGGACAGCACAGCACAACGAAGAAGAATGTAGACTGGTTCCCGGGAGCCTGAACCACTCAAAGATGACTGCTCCCCTCTGATCTTCAAGAAGAGACACAACACCACAGGAAGTACAGTACACTCCTGCACCTCGAGGAAGACGTTGACAGGACGGGCACGACGTAACAACGAAGAACGAAGACCGGGTTCACAGGAGCCTGAACTACTCCAAGGTACTGCTCCCCCTCTGCTCTCCAAATAGAGAGACAACATCACGCGGCGCCCAACAGCTCAGCTGGAACAACGACCAATGAACTTCAGCCAGAGACTGAATCTCCTCCTCCAAACTGAAGTCAAGACCCTTTCCTATTTAAAGCTGTTGCTACTCAGCTGATGAAGCAAACCCTTACTCATGACTAAGAACTTAACGAAAAGCTAACCTGCATGCAAACTTGCAGAGAAAAGGGAATGTGCATGCCACTAAAAATACGTTAAAAATAATGCGAATGTGAACACAGAAAGACACCAGCATCCAGATACAGAGAGAGAAAAATAGCACTGAGTAATGCACGGAATTAAGGCAGAATTATGCAAACCATGACACTTACCTCTGCTGCAAAAAGGGTATCAACCAGATTCCATTGTCCCTGGATACCCTTTTACATTGCAGATGTCAGGATGCCAACCGACCCCTCAACCACTGAATGACCGTGTCTGGGCCAACAGACAGGCCCTCCCACATCTATGATATGTGACGACCCTCCGTCCTCCCCACCGCCACCCCCTATCCTACCCAGCAGTGTTTGCCACCAGACTTCATCCAGCTCCAACTTTCCTGTCTAGTCAAGTCAAGTCAAGTCAAAAACACTTTAATCATCCCTTGAAGGGCAATTACAATACTGGCAGGCACAATGATACCTATTATTATCTCACAAGACACAAACATACATTTCAGATTGTTATAAACATTCCAAGAAAGCTTTAAAAAAATTATCACACACCCAAACCCAGGTGTGCGCACACACACCCACGCGTTAACACCCACACCCACTCACACCAATGTAGGAATACAATGTTGTATAAAACCATTGATTGGAAAAGACATGAACTTTTTTTTACGCGTGCACGCATGCGCACACTCACATGCGCGCGTACACCCATTCACACACACACCAATGTATGAAAACAACTTTATAAACCTATTGGCTAGAAAACACACATACACACACACGTGCATCCGCGCACCATAATGACCATTGTCTACTAAAGACATAAACTTACACACACACACACACACAACATTTAGAAATCATTCTTGAAAGCCAAAAGCAAGATACAGGAGTACTTATTTTCATTAATACAGCACACACGCACTTGACAATCAGGGTATATATCAGAGAATGTAAAACTGTTTTGGTCAGTGCTGTTTTGAATTTAGAATTCGAATGACTACTGGAACAAAAGAATTTCTTTTTCTATTTGTTTTACTGTTGGATCACCGAAAGCGGTGTCCTGAAGGCAACAACTGAAATTCCGAAGACATAGCATGGGAAGGATCAGCCAAGAAAGCAGTTGCTTTGGGCACAAGCTGCTGATTGCAGTACGGCTTGAGGTAGCCGTGCTCATCTGCACTTATTTTCTTAGCAGATTCTAACAATTCTCTAAAGACTGTACTTGTTTTTAACAATAAGGTTGTTGTACCAACAGATGAAAGCAAAACTTCAAACACTCTCTATGTAGGACTTGTACAACAAAGAAATAATTTTTTGTCAACAAAAAATGAGTTAACCTTCCTTAGAAAATACATACGTTGTTGTCCCTTTTTGACAAAAGAATCAGTGTTAGCATCCCAGTTTAATTTGTGATCAAAAATAGTTCCAAGATACTTGTACTTGGAAACATTTTCAACTTCTTGGTTATGGATGATAACATGCTCAGAGGTGTGACCCGATCTTCTGAAATCAACAGGAAGATCTTTAGTTTTAGAAACATTTAGCTCCAGATATGCCTCATCACACCAATTGACAAGATCAGTCAGGGCTGGACCATAGTTTTGGACAGATCCAGATAAGAGAGACAAAAGAACACTGTCATCAGCAAATTATACAAGAAAGGAGATTTCATAGCTGCTTCTGCAATCATCTGTGTATAGAATGTACAGAAGTGGCAGGAGAACGCATCCCTGTGGAGAACTCGTACAGGTAAATCTAACCAATGAAGATATTTCATTGGCAACAACACATTGCAGTCTGTTGGTTAAAAATTCCATCAGCCAACGAACAAGTTAATAGTCTACATCAAATTTTGAAAGTATTTTGTGAACAAGAACATGAGGCTGCATTGTATTGAAAGCTGAAAATAAGTCAGCAAACAATATTCTGGCATGAGATTCAGGTGCTTCTAAGTGGTTGTACAAATTGTTTAAAATGAACAGTTTGGCATCTTTGACACCTCGTCGTCTCCTGTAGGCAAACTGTGGTAGGTTAAGGTCTTTCTCTGTAGCAGAAAGACTGAGAGATTTTACGATCTTTTCTAATGTTTTCATCACAAGTGATGTGAGGGCTACAGGTCTGAAATTGTTGGGCCGAGAAGGATTTGGTTTCTTTGGAAGAAGTATTACATTGGAAGTCTTCCAAATAACTGGTATCTGGCTAGTGCCCAGTGAGGCTTGGAACAGGTGCTGAAAGATGCTGGCAAGCTCAGTAGCGCAGAACTTAAGGGTTCTGCCACATATGCCATCTGGTCCAGATTTGTTGATATTTATTGCCTTGAAGTGTTTACAAATAACTGTTTCATCAACAATTATACTATTCTCAAAGGGTAGAGATTGCTTCAGGCCATTTATTTCATCTGAAAAATCATGCTTTTCGAAGCGAGTAAAAAATGCATTTAAATGGTCTGGTAAGTTGTTGTCACAGACCCCCTGGAGACTAATCTTTGACCTATGTGGGGCAGCTGCCATGTTTACTGCTGACATACTTTTTATTTCCTGGCAGGCAGCATGAAAATTGTTCCCTGCAAACTTGTCTTCTATCTTATTTATATAGTCATGTCTAGCTTGTGCAACAACAGCTTTAACTTCTTTATTCACTTGTTTCTTTTGTTCTTCTGTGCCTGTGTAAAATACTACTTTCTTTTTGTTTAATACACGTTTTAGGTATTTTGTACCCCAAGGGTTATTATTGGGGTAAATAGCTATCAACGATTTTTGGAATAACACTACCGACACAAAATGAAATATAGGAAGTAACAACATCAGTTAACTCATTCAGATCAGAGCACACATTGTAAAACATATCCCAGTCAGTGCAATCAAAGCAGCCTTGCAGACTAGCTATGCTATCAGCAGTCCATTTCTTTGTGGTCCTGACCATGGGATGAAGGCACTGAAACACTGACTGGTACATGGGTGCTAGAAGAATACAGTTATGGTCAGATGATAGTGATTTATATGCAATGGTAGTGATTTATATGCACCTGCTACAGCCCCATACCACAAGTCGAGGGTCTTATTTCTGCGTGTGGGGCAGGTCACATACTGTTCATAATTCTTCAGTGTTTTACTGAGTGAACAGTTATTAAAATCACCCAGGATGAATTTAGAAGCATCAGGGGATATGGAGTCTAACACATGCAAGTGATTTAGAATATGCTCGGATGCTCTGGCCACATTAGCTTTGGGATGAATATAGACCAGGGTAAAAAATAGTTGTGGGAATTCCCATAGTAGGTAGTACTGTCGGAGTAATATAGACAACAGCTCTGTGTCTTCCACACATAAAAACCCTCCAATGGTCACGTTCTTACACCATTTCTGGTTGATGTAGAAGCAGAGGCCCCCCGCCCTGTTGTTTACCGGTGACGCGTTTGTCTCTGTCCAGGCGAATAGGGTGTCCAAAGCTATTTATAGACAGCTCACTGCTGGGTACACTGTCAGCCATGTTTCTGTCAAAGCAAGCAGCCCAGCGTTCTTGAACTCATGCATATAATTAACAATTGCCTGTAGCTCGTCTGTCTTTGGTCCAAGGGATTGGACGTTGGTCAGTATGACTGTTGGTAGCGAAGTTTTCTGATGATTTGAATGTTTTAGTCTTTGTCTCATGCCACCTTTCTTTCCTCTTTTTCTTTTTTTTTGATGTTCTTCCAAGTCCTGTTGGAATTGGTGGCAGTTGGAAGAATTTCAAAAGGAAAGTTGACGTCTTCCCCCTCAGTTAACAAACTGGCTGATTGTTGTAGGTTCAGAAGAAATTCGGGAGTGTACATCCAGCCATAATTGTTGTTGGCTGGTGCACCTCACACATGATCGAATGACGCTATCAGAAAACAAACCAAGAGAGTGAATACAGTTCTTCCAAACATTGTCACATTCATTGCAGACACCTCAGACACAACTATGCAGGATCTGACACTGATACACTACAATTTAAATAAAAACAAGATAAAAAATAATTGTAGAGTGTGTCACCACATGAGCAGCGCCACCTACAGGGGTCTAGGGTGACACTAGAAACTCTGGTGTGATAAATTTACACCTACCAATACTCCACATTAAGTGAGAGAGAGAGAGAGAGAGAGAGAGAGAGAGAGTGTGTGTGTAGGTGTGTGTGTGTGTGTGTGTGTGTGTGTGTGTGTGTGTGTGTGTGTGTGTGTGTGTAGCAGGTGCACCTACGTGTTCGTATGTGTGCATGCATGTGTGTGTGTGAATGTCTGTGTGTGTGTTGTGTATGAACAAGAATATGTATGTGCGTTCATAAGTGCACGCATGTGTATGAACTCATCACTTTAACCAATTATTAGTTAGAAGCTGCATGACAACTTACAAGGTCTAATTCCTGTGTTTTGCAACCTATAGCCTTGAAATGTCAATTTGGAAACAGTTTAATTTTATATCATATATCTCTATTCTGTGCTGGAGACACGCCCACCCAGTGCTGCAGTGTGAAGCAAACAGTGACAGGACACAGCCAGTGTCAATCTCCTACACCAGGACCAAGCTTTCTGGAACAGTGCTAGTTATGCTCATCATTTTCTTTTTTTCTTTTTTTTTCTTTTTAAATCATATTTTCCAGGAACTGTGCTGATTGTAGTTGTGCGTTATTATTCATATTCTGGCATCTTTTATTTACAGGTGCTTTACTGTATTGTCTGGCCTTGCTTGTTGAGGGTGATTTGGTTGTTCTTTTTTGTTTTTATCCCTTTCTCTTGGGATCCAAAACACGCCACCTGTGGATTTTTTTTCCTGACTACTGTCAGTCTGATTGAGCTATACACACATTGTGTGCTATAGAGTTGTCATTGTTTTTACTCTTTTCTTCACCCTGCCACCCCTTTACCCCTATCAAGTATTCCCTCCCCCCCCCCTATTATTATTCATTGTCTTTCTTTTCTGCTTATCTTCACCATTCTTGTACACATTATTACATTCCTCAAAAAACTAACTTTAATAGATGTATTCAAGACACAGTTCATGGCCCTCCAAGGATGGCTTACCAGTTTGCAACCTAAATATAAACCATGCAGTCAATAAAATCGAAGATATAACAACACTCATCACAAACCACGGCAAACCATTTTAAATACTAGGGCTTTCCGAGTCAAGGCTTTCAGAACACATAACCAACACTGACATCTTCATTCCATGATGTAAAATCGTGCGAAAAGATCGCGAAAGCCGAAAGAAACAGGTATCTTAATCTATATTAGTGAGTCTGTAACGTTCAAAGGTCTTTTCCAACTTGAAGGTTATGAAGTAGAATCCATCTGGATGAAGTAGCTATAAAAGGTGCACCACCTATTATAATGGGGTTCTGCAACAGAATCCAACAGAAAGGAAAAATTGGATAGACAAGTTTGACTCCATTATTAATGTAGTCCTGTTAGAATCTAGGGACATAATCTTACTAGGTCATTTCAATATTGTCCTAGAAAAATTGAACAATCAATGAACCCAAGTTATGAACTCATTCAATCTTCACCAATTAGTTACTTCACCCATAAGAGTCACATCAAATTCTAACACAATTATTGATCACATCTACGTATAAGACCTAAAAACATCATAGAAACGTGTGTCCCTGTATATAACTGCAGTGATCACTACCCAGTCTGTACCACATGGTCAAATAAAGGGAAAAAAATCCAAACCTGGCCATAAAACTATAACCTATCGGTCTTTTTCAAAATTTAATCAAAAGCCTTTTTTTACTAGATTTAAACAATGCCATGCTTTCAGGAACATTCAATATTACTGACCCAGACCTGGCCATTGAATTCTGGATAACAGTTTTTTTAAAACTGAAATATCTAACAAACATGCTCCATTCAAAAGCATAAGGATCAAAGATGTCCCCAAACCGCCTTGGTTTACAAAAGAACTAGAAAAAGCTTGTTATCTTAGAGATTTCTTAAAAGAGCATAACTATTATGAGGAGTAGAAAAAAAAGCCCAACTCACGAAACGGCGAGAAAAAATGAAAAGTTTCTAAGATCTGATATCCAAATCAAGTTCAAACACAGTATGGAAGGCAATCAATCAACAAATAATCAATCAACTTCCAAATGTAATGTAATCAAATATATTTCTGCTAAAAACCTAACAATCACTTCATTAGTATTTCTTCTAACATAATTAACAATCATAACTCATGTCAAATAATCTCAATGAACTAAAACAATACTGCCAAGAAAGCATGTTCCATCAAAACTTTACATACGAATCATATCTGTTTCTGAGGTCTATAATTATCTGACTCACCCCAAATAAATCAAGAGCGCGTGGTCTGATGAAATAAACAGCATAATACTGAAACTCTCAGCTCCAGTTATCACAGACACTCTGACACATATATATATATAACCTTTGTCTTGATAAGAACTATTTCCCCAACACCTTCAAAACTGCTAAGGTGATTCCGATCCACAAGTCTGGAGACACTTTCGATCCCTCAAAGTATAGGCCAATCTCTATTATATCTTACCTTTTAAAACCCTTCGGAAAACATCATAGTCCATCATATAGATATTAACAACTTACTTCACCCAAATCAGTCCGGATTTAGACAAAAATCACTCGTGCCATACAGCATTGACTAGTCTTGTAGACAATTAGCCGTCAAACATTAATGACAATAAATTTTGTGAAGTACTATTTGTAGATTTCCAAGAAGCATTTGATACAATTGACCGCAGACTTCTCATTAAAAATCTAGACCTATATAATTCCTCTACAAATACTTTAGAACTTCTTGCTTCTTATCTTACAAACAGGCAACAGTGTGTCTCAATAGCTACGTCCACATCCACACTAACACCCATTCATTATGGAGTACCACAGGGATACATCTTAGGACCAATCCTCTTTTCATTATACATACAAGACCTTCCTCTCCATATCAAATCCAAATGAGAACTTTTTGCTTATGACACATCGATACATAAAAGCCATACCGACATTAACGCTCTTGCAAAGACATTACAAAAAAGCACTGGTAATCTTGTCAAATGGACTGAACTGAACCACGTTTATACAACCCCAAAAAACAAAATCCATGCTTATCACCATCAGACAAAAACAACAAAATTTATCTCATAAACTTTCCCCAATCCATATTAAAAAGGAAGCAATCGAACAAGCCTCTCACCATAAAGATTTAGGAGAACAATTGCTGAAAATCTCAGCTAGTACCATCACAAATCCCATCTATGCAAATACATGTCTCAAAGTGTATACCAATTGACCAAAATCAAACATTTTCATGACTTTGATTAAAAAAAAAATTCTTTCAAACTTGTATACAATCTTCAATAGATTAAACTTCAACCCTGTGGGGTTCTGCTAGTGCAAACACTATGAAACCAGTATTAAGTCTCTATAAACTTGCTCTTAAACTGGTCCTTCTGAAGAAGACAACCTGACTAGAAGTGGATTATACTCAGTTAAATATTCTTCCCCTACACCAAAGACTAAGATTTAACAAAGGCCTCATGATGTTTAAGATAATGACAGGAACTTTTCCCTCATTCTTAAAAGACGAGTTTCCCATAAATCATTCCAGAAATACTGAAAAGCTGAGTGTCCCAATCCCAAGAATAGATTTGTTCAAATTTAGTTTACTTTACTCAGGCCCTGTGCTGTGGAACTCCCTTCCTGATTCATTCAGACAACGCCAATCATAAACAATCTTTAAAAGTCATTTTTTTCATCCACTTGATGCATCAAAAATAAAAACTCACACTTGATCTGCTGTGGAGACAAAGTAAATATATCCTCCCTTACTTTATACCAAATTATCCTCTCCACCTCCCCCCCCCCTCTCTCTCTCTCTCTCTCTCTCTCTCTCTCTCTCTCTCTCTCTCTCTCTCTCTCTCTCTCTCTATCGCTGCATGAGTGTGAATATTTTACTTGTATTTCGCTTTTGTGTTATTGGAAACTGACTTCTAGAAATAATTTCCAATATCTTACTTTTTATCATGACTCTAGGATAATTTTATAATGTACAGTATTAAATCACAGTGAGTGCTAATGCTGATAGTGTTGAGGAATTGTATCCTGTTGAATGCTTTATTCATACTTAATATTTCAATTTCAATGGGTAAGTTGACTGTATTTGAGATGTAAGGAATGTTTTATTTCGATATCTTGTTTTGATTGTATCAATTATGCATAGCTAATTTCAACGTGCAGATTCCTTTTCTATGACTATACATGATATTCCTAAAGATTTGATTTTGGCATTGTTGCATGGTGTGCGTGCGTGTATGTGTGTGTGTGTGTGTGAGTGTGTACGTTTGTGTTTGTTTGTTTGTTTGTTTGTTTGTTTGTGTGTGTGTGTGTGTGTGTGTGTGTGTGTGTGTGTGTGTGTGTGTGTGTGTGTGTGTGTGTGTGTGTGTGTGTACGTGTACGTGTACGTGTACGCGTATGTGTGCATGGGGATGCAAACTGCTTTTGCGTAATCTCCTAAGTCTGCTAATATAATGGTTGTTTTTGTGTAGTTTACTATTGCTATTGCTTTCCCATAAAACTACAGTGAATTTGTTGACATTTCTTTTTGTTAGCCAAAATGATACTATTTACATGGTTTTTTTTCCTTTATATTATGAAGGTTTTTGTTTTGCTTTCGTTTGGGTTTGGGTTTTTTTGGAGGGGAGATTATTCGATTGTCCCCTCTCCCTTTGTTGTTGCTGCTTTTATTTTGCTCTGGTTTCTTTGCTATTTTTTGTTGTTTCTGTGTTTTCTGTTTTCTTTCTGGGGACGGAATAGCTCAGTGGTCGGAGCACTCGCTTTCCCCAAGCCAAGTTAAGCAGCGTCGAGCGTGGTTACCAGTTGGATGGGTGACCGTTTGCGCGCCTTGGCTTCAGTACAGTTCCCCCAGTTCACCCAGCTGTAAATGGGTACCTGTCCTCTTTAGGGTCAGGGAAGGTAAAGCAGCGAGGGAGAGGAGATGGGCGCCGCCCTCAATACGCTGGCCCTAGAAAAGTGAGGTCTCTGACGCCTCGCTCCCCTACGACCTTATAGGTTATGGGACTCCTTTACCTTTTTTACCTTTCTTTCTTACTTGTTGCTCCCCCCCCCCCCCCTCTCTTTTCGGTGATTTTGTGTGTGTGTGGGGGGGGGGGGTAGATTTTTTTTTTTGCCGTTTACTGTGTGAGTTTATTGGTATGGGCTTTATTCTATTTTATTATCATATATATCCCTAAGGGCAGGGACTGTATGTAAAAAAGCACATGGGTGCTTAATCATTATCCACAGTTGTCAGCTTCCCCCACTTTCAGCTGCTTTCAGCTACTATTCATCCCATCCCATCTCAGCTAAGTTGTGGGGCCAGCTGGTGCTAATTATAGCAGGAACTGACCTCACTTGGACTAGGTAAAAGGAAGGGGCGCGCTAAATTTAGCACTCTTGACTGAGTGATGTTGGACTTGCCGACTGCGTATCCTCGAAATAAAAGATTTTGTCATTTGTCATTGTCTTTTTCTTTCTCTTTTTTCTCTTTCTCTTCGTAAAACATATCTGTTATGAGTGCTTAAAATGAGTACGTTAGATTTGTAATTTTATGCTTATTATCGTTCCAAATTCATGATATAGGGGAAAGTCCCCAAATACCGAACAGGTGTCTAATACCGAACAGCCAATTTCTCAAAACCGGGACTGAACTGCTCGGATTTGATTGCGTGAGGTGATGAAGTACCGTCCCTTGGCGTCCTTACCAAAAACAAAATGGCAAAGAAAAGGGTCCCACGAAAATGGTGAGTGATTTTATGATTTTAGGCCTCTCACTGCTATTTTTGACCTCAGAAAGCTAGGCTATAAAATTAATTTGAGCTTCTTTCAATGAAAACGGGTGGTTTAAATAAATAATATGATCTGTCTTCATGTCAAAAAAGTCCTTTTACAAGTAATTCCCTGAAGATTGCCTGAACAGGATGACTTTGAAAGTAGGTTAGGAAAGTTCCAATTACCAAACACCCAGATGGTTCAAATACCGAACAGTGATCGGTATTCAGAATCTTGTGTTTGGATTTTGGCTCCTTCTTTCTCTTCATTTTACTTTACCATATTCTTCTTTCATTCTTATAAATGTATGATTTTGTACTTATAAAATTGTGTTATTATTTGTAGAAATGTCTCTATCATAGTGTTTGTTTAGTTTAGAGATGATGTGTTCTCAGTAAAAGTTTGTTACATGAATTCCTTTTGAAATCTTTATCCTCATTGATAAACGTTGAATCTCTTTTCTCTCTCTCTCTCTCTGTCTCTGTCTGTCTGTCTGTCTGTCTGTCTGTCTCTCTCTCTCTCTCTCTCTCTCTCTCTCTCTCTCTCTCTGTCTGTATGTCTCTCTCTCTCTTAGTGCACATAAGTGCTTATTCCATTATCCTCGATACAAACGAATACAATAAAAAATAAATAAAATCTCTCTCTGTGAAAGTCAGACTTCTACTTTCAGATGATGGGCTAAATTGAATAAAATTGCAATTGCTTTTTTTGCTCTCCAGACTGCTCGAAGGGATGACAATGGTTTAGTCGTGAAGCCTCAAATGAGAATTCAAGAGCAAATCCAAGCTGAAACCCTAAGAGCAAAGGTGATCAATCACATGGCCAGAAACATGGAGACTTCGCGCAGTGTCGGCTGCAGCTAACCGACTTTCCATCATCAGTCACTTTTTCCTCTCTAAAAGAAAGGATTCTCCACATGGCAAATTCAACTTCGCCAGTCCGTGAAATGAACATTTCGGCCACATGCGTGGTATTGGAGCGGCCCATCCACATTATCAATGCAGAAAGTGGGGACGTCATCAAGTACGAGGATGATGGTTTTCCATTGGCTCATCCTGTGTATTGTTCTCTGTACACTCACCAAACAATGCAGGTTACTGTGACTGCGTCACTGAGTCAGCTGTCTTAGTGAGACCCTTTTCCAAAAAAAACAAAAACCAAAACAACACCACCACCACCTAAAAAACAAACAACAACAACAAAAAACAAAACCCAAAATAAAACAAAACAAAACAAAAACAAACCCCCCAAAAATGAAGCTGAAGTGCTCACATTAAGTCCTCACAAATGCAAACTTGAACTATAACAGGTAAAAGGAAACCTACAAAGAAAGGAAGCAAATCAAAGCCCAATGAAGAAAATACCAGCAGAAAACTAAAACCAAGAGGGCTAGACATGTCAGCATTAATCAAGAAGCGGACTGGTTTTGCTTTTTGTGCCAAGAACACACCCGTGATGATATAATCCAGTGTACCAAGTGCTCAACATGGGTTTGTGTAGAGTGTGCAGGAATACCAGAAAAGTCAGAAAGAATATTTCTGCGAGTTCTGTCAGATAAAATGACAGTGATTTGTGCTGTTCGGAACTTGGACCCCACTGTTCGGATTTAGGGAATTTTTCAAATTGAAATAACATTTGTTGTTATTTTCTTGCAACCAGATGAGGTATGGATGTTGTGACACAATCATTTTAGTATATAAATTTGTATTTGAAAATTGTCTTGGTTTTGTTGTTTTTGAGAAAATGTATTTTTTCCTTAAGTGTTCGGTATTTGGAGACTTTCCCTTACATATATATTTTAAAAATACTTTTTGGTCATATGTATACTATGCAAGATGGAATTATCAGATTGTGTTTTGCATAACAATTTATTGTTTTAGCATTCATTCTATGTGGATGTGTAATATCTTGGTTTGTTTGTTATTTTATTAATTGCTGTATCATAGAACACGAGAGAGGTCTGTGTGGGTGTTATACTACATACCATTTAACTAAATGACCATCCACACAGTCCAGAATGTACTCTCTCTTTCTCTCGTTCTCTCTCTCTCTCTCTCTCTCTCTCTCTCTCTCTCTCTCTCTCTCTCTCTCTCTCTCTCTCTCTCTCTCTCTCTCTCTCTCTCTCTCTCTCTCCTCCATACATACATACATACATACATACATACATACATACATACATACATACATACATACATATATACATTCATTCATACATACATACATACATACATACATACATACATACATACATACATACATACATACATACATACATACATACATACATACATACATACATATATACACGCTGGCTTGGTCCTTGTCTATATAACTCACTCTCTCCATGTTTTTTCCCCTTTCTGTCTCTTCTTCCTTCCTTCCTTTGGTATTTCCCTTATACACGGAATGTATTACTTTATGGCTATGAATGTTTGGTTAACAGATTTTGTGATGCCTTGTTTATCGTTGTCCTAAATACGTGCAATCTTCTTTTCATTCCTCAATAGCACACGATGCCTTTTGTATTTTTGTAACATTTATTTGCAGTTTTGTTGCTGATTTGTTTGTAGTTTTTATAATTTGTTTATATTAGACTTTGGCCACATTGCGACTTCGTATGTTCCATTTATGGTATTGTCTTGAAGAAGAGTTTCGTGTGGGTGTTTTGTCATATTTTATTTTGTTGGTTTATTTTAGTAATTGTAACACACTCTCTATGCGAAGATTCATCACCCAGACCTGTCAGTAGTGCTACTATCAATTACGGCGTATTAGTGCAATTTGAAAGTACCTGTCCACAGATGCAACAGCCAAACTTGTCACTTCTCTCATTCTTTCACGTCTGGACTATTGTAATTCTCTTTTGTCTGGTCTGCCAGCATCATCTATCCACTACCTTCAACGTATAAAAACTCCGCAGCTCGACTAGTTCTCAGAAAGAAAAAATCTTAGCACATTACCCCTCTCTTGCGATCTCTCCACTGGCTGCCTGTGCCAGAGAGTAAATTATAAGATCAGTACCCTCTGTTACAAATGTCTCCACAAAACTGTACCCTCCTACCTCTGTGAATGTCTTAACCTGTACACTCCTTCACGTTCCCTCCGCTCTACTGCAGATACCTTGTGCCTACGAATACCTAGATTCAACCAATCCACTGTTGGCCATCGCTCTTTCTCTATTTCGGGTCCATCGACTTGGAATGAGCTTCCTCTCTCTCTTCGCCAGAAACTTAGTTATGACACTTTTAAATCCAGCCTCAAGACATATTTATTTCAAACCTGAGATTTCCCCCCTCCTGTTTCATATCAGAGCTATTCCACCTTTACTAACCCATGTCCTATCACCCTGCTAAAGTATACGACCTGTGTGAGTGTGTGTGTGCTTTTGAAAAACATTTGACTATTGACATTTTATTTCATAGATTTTGTCTGCAGCGCACTATGTTTGTAAATATCTGTTTGTTTAAACTATTGATCATTTATCATTGATTGCATGACTGTGTAAGATTAGGTTGAATGCATGCGCTTTGATTTGTCTTTGCAAGATATAGCGCTATATAAGTTTCATTTATTATTATTATTATTATTATTATTTATCATTTGATAGAAACGTTTTGGTCCCTATGTTGAATTGAAACTATATTCTTCTCGTCTAGATAAGGACAGTGGGTTTTTTCTTCTACATGTATAAGCCTATGCTACACTTTTACGAACATATTATTTTAAAATCTCTTATTAACGCAATTCGAAAAGTGTTACGTTTGTAGTTTTATGGGGCATTACAAACATCTTAGCCTTGTTGATTTTTTTTAAAGGTGTTTGTTTGGTGTTGTTAGTCTTGGCTTTCTCGATTCATGGTATTGTTTAAAGGTAAAAAGATGTTGTGTAGGTGCCTGGATTCATCAGTTTTTTGCTTGGGTTGCTTGATATTGATGCAGTCTGAAGAACTATTTTCTCTCTATTTTACTCTGTCTAAATTGTTTACTTGTAATCATTGTATCTGTTTCGATCTTAGTGTCCAAGCCAGTTGGGAGTTGTGTGTTTATTGAACATATATTTATCTCCTTTCTCAGAGTACTTATAATCGATGTATCTTTTTGATATTAATGTTCAGGTCAATATTATTGGAGAGTACATCTTTGTTGAATGCACATTTAAATATGTTCTTAAAATCATATGTTGAACTTTTGTTGTCAGTGTTGTAGTTGGGGTTTTTGTTTTGGATTTTGTATGTATTTTGATGATAGTCCCAAATCAGGGCAAAGGCTGGATGAAAAAGTATATGAATACTTACTCTGTAACCCTTGGAAAATAAAATAATTCATTCATTCATTTATTCATTCATTCATTTATTCTCTCTCTTCTCTCTCTCTCTCTCTCTCTCTCTCTCTCTCTTCTCTCTCTCTCTCTCTCTCTCTCTCTCGCTCTCTGGATCTCTCTCTGTATAAAATATCTAACATTTTTTGTTTCTTTTGCTGCCTCATCTTCTGTGATGTCCCCGTCCTGTTGTTCCCACGCCGCTCATTCCAATCTCCCCGCCACAGCCATACCCAGATTTGTTATGTCTCATCCTCAGGGTCGGAAATCCACAAAGAGCCCATCAATATCAGGCCGCCGTGGGGCCACCAGCCAGAGGGGCCCTGCACTGCTGATGGGTCACTTTGGTGGTGTTCAGTGGTGCCTGTTCTGAGCTAACATACGCAGGACACCACCTACTAAGCCCCCAACTAACGATAATATTAGCTCAGACGCGGAGCCAGACCGAGTGAGTTGCCCACTCGAGGTGGCAACCACCACAACGTCCCTCCAACGACCGTCTCCGTGAACCTCCAACCCCAAAGGCTTTGACACAAACTCATCACATGCACACAGAAGTGTATGGGGAAACTGAATCTGAGGCCACCATGAGACCAGAGCAACTAGGACAGCCAAATCTGAGGCAATGTTTTTTTTTATAAATTGCATGATGATCAATGACAGTGAGAATAACGTAATGATGATGCTGTGGAAGTGCATATGCTCTGAGACTACTTAACAGGATTGTAAGCTAGGCTTACTATCATAATATATCCCAGCGTCAACCGGGACGATAGCTACAGACAACTGCAGTTTTGGCAAGGTAATTTGATTATCCGTAAAGTAGATGAAGCTCGACTGTGTGGTCCCAACCTCCCAACTTAGCTCACAGCACACTCACTCTGGGTAGGAGCTGGCCGTAGTCCCAAAAATCCCTATGACTCTTATGGAATGCGAACCGCCGACCTTACAGTCCGAAATCCAAGGCGCTAGCCACTTCACCATGGCGGCTTGTAAATATCTAACATCTCTCTTTTAACATCTTTCATCGGCTTGTAAATATCTAACATCTTTCTTTAAACATCTTTCATCGGCTTGTAAATATCTAACATCTCTCTTTTAACATCTTTCACCGGCTTGTAAATATCTAACATCTCTCTTTAAACATCTTTCATCGGCTTGTAAATATCTAACATCTTTCCTTTAACATCTTTCATCGGCTTGTAAATATCTAACATCTTTCTTTAAACATCTTTCATCGGCTTATAAATATCTAACATCTTTCCTTTAATATCTTTCATCGGCTTGTAAATATCTAACATCTTTCCTTTAACATCTTTCATCGGCTTGTAAATATCTAACATCTTTCTTTAAACATCTTTCATCGGCTTATAAATATCTAACATCTTTCCTTTAATATCTTTCATCGGCTTGTAAATATCTAACATCTTTCCTTTAACATCTTTCATCGGCTTGTAAAATATCTAACATCTTTCTTTTAACATCTTTCATCGGCTTGTAAATATCTAACATCTTTCTTTTAACATCTTTCATCGGCTTGTAAATATCTAACATCTTTCTTTTAACATCTTTCATCGGCTTGTAAATATCTAACATCTTTCTTTTAAAATCTTATATATCTATATATCTATATCTATATCTATATATCTATATATATATATATATATATATATATATATATATATATATATTATATATATATATATATATATATATATATTATATATGTGTGTGTGTGTGTGTGTGTGTGTATGTGAATAATGATAACAATAATCATCATCATCAGTCCCATGATCTTGGCGGTCGTGGAGGAGACACGAAAGACGATGCCGTGGTAAGCCTCCTCTGCGCAGTAGTGCCGAGTCATTTATCCTGATTTGTCCATCCATGACTTGTTCTGTCTTCCCCTCTTTCTGCCACCTTCGAGTGTTCCCTGCAGTACTGTTTTTGGCAGAGTGTTGTGGCGGGTGACGTGGCCGAACCATGTCAGCTTTTTCTTCTTGACGATGGTGAGAAGGGGTTCCTGTGGACCTGCCAGCCGTGTTATTTGGCTCTTGACAAATTCATTGGTCTTTCGTTCTCTCCAGGATATGCCCAGTAGTTTTCTATGGCATTTTGTTTCAAATGACTGGATTCGCTTTGCTGTTTCAGCAGTCAATGTCCAGGTTTCACTTCCGTACAGCAGGATAGTCTGAATTAGGGCTTTGTAGAGCTTTAGTTTGATTGGGAAACTGATCTCTTCACTTTTCCATATGGTGGTGAGTTTTGTCATGAAAGATGTTGCCATGGCTAGTCAGACTTTGATTTCTGTCGTCGATCGCCCGTCCTTTGTGAGTGTAGTGCCAAGGTATTTAAAAGCGTCTACCTCCTCCAGTTGCTGGCCGTTCATGTAAATATTAGCAGTGGCATTGCTCGTGCTGTTCACAAGTACTTTACTTTTCTCCGAGCTCACGTCCATCCCATATGCTCCAGCTCTGTTCTCAAGTCTGGTCGTAAGATCTTGCAGCTCTGTGTTACTTCCGCCCATGAGGTCAATGTCATCGGCAAACCGCAAGTTGTTGAGGGGTCTGCCGCCAATGGAGATGGTAGAGTGGAAGTCATGGAGGGTCTTTATCATAAGGTTTTCCAAGAACAGATTAAACAGAACTGGAGATAACAGGCATCCTTGTCGGACCCCAACTGTGGTTTTGAAGTAGTCTCCGACCTGATTGTTCAGAAGGACTGCACTGCTTGCGGTGTTGTATAGTGCTTGAATGGTTTGCACTAGTCCTTCAATGCCAAACATTCTGAGGACCTGCCACAGGTCTTCGTGCCATACTCTGTCGAAAGCCTTCTTGAAGTCGATGAAGTTGTGGAACAGGTCTCTCTGATGTTGACGATGTTTTTCCATCAGGATGTGGCAGTTAAAAATCTGTTCGATTGTGCTCCTGCAATAATAAGTAGATTATTTATATTGCGCTTCATCTTGCAAAAACAAATCAGAGCGCTTGCATTCAATTCGCTCCTACTCATAGAATCAACAATAATTAACAATAATTTAACAAATTCAAAGGTACACACACACACACACACACACACACACACACACACACACACACACACACACACACACACAGGTTATACATTTCAGCAAGGTGATGGGATTTTGGCTGTTTAAGGCAGGGACAGATATGAGATGAAACAGGAGGGACAAATCTTAGGTTTGAAATAGGTATGTTTTGAGGCTGTATTTAAAGCTGTCGTTAGTAGGATTTCTACGAAGGGAGAGAGGGAGGTCATTCCAGATTGATGGACCAGAATAGAGAAAGAGCGACGGCCAACAGTGGACTGGTTGAATCTAGGTAATCGTAAGCACAGAGCATCTGCAGCAGAGCGGAGGGAACGTGAAAGAGTGAACAGGTGAAGACATTCACAGAGGTAGGAGGGTGCTGTTTTGTGGAGACATTTGTAACAGAGGGTACTAATCTTGTACTTTACTCTCTGTGGCACAGGCAGCCAGTGGAGAGATTGAAGGAGTGGAGAAATAAGCTCAGATGTGTGTTCTTTTTTAGGACAAATCGCGCTGCAGAGTTTTGTATGCGTTAAAGGGAGTGGATAGATGATGCTGGCAGACCAGCTAAAAGAGAATTACAATAGTCCAGACTGGAAAGAATAAGAGATGTAACAAGTTCGGATGTTGCATCAGTGAACAGGTACTTTCGAATTGCACTTATGCGCCGTAATTGATAGTAGCAGGACTGACAGGTCTGGGTGATGAATTTATTGCATAGAGTGTGTTGTCGATAACAACCCCTAGATACAAGATTACACCAGATAGGGGAACTGATGTATTGCCAAATTCTATTGAATCTGTTGTGATGGAAGAGAGTTTGTGTTTGGTCCCTACAATCATGGCTTCGGTTTTCATCAGCATTTAGCTGTAACTTGTTTTGTTTTTGTTTTTTTGTTTTTTTGCTGCCTCATCTTCTGACGACCCCCCGTCCTACTGCTCCCACACCGCTCATCTCCATCTCCCCGCCACAGCTACACCCAGATTCACTGGTTCTCATCCTCAGGGTCGGAAGTCCACAGGGAGCCCATCACTATCAGGCCGCCGTGGGGCCACCAGCCAGAGGGGCCCTGCACTGCTGCTGGGTCACTTTGGTGGTGTTCAGTGGTGCCTGTTCTGAGCTAACATACGCAGGACACCACCTACTAAGCCCCCTACTAACGACAGTATTAGCTCAGTCGCGGAGCCAGACTGAGTGAGTTGCCCACCCGAGGTGGCAACCACCACAACGTCCCTCCAACGACCGTCCCCCGCGAACCTCCAACCCCAAAGGCTTTGCCACAAACTCACCACAGGCACAGAAGTGTATAGGCAAACCGAATCTGAGGTCACCATGAGACCAGAGAAACCGGAACCACCGAATCAGAGGCTTTTTTTTTTTTAATGCACGATGATCAATGACAATGAGGATGACGTAATGATGCTGCTGTGGAAGTGCATATGCTTTGAGACTACTTGACAGAGTTGTACTGTACGCTTACTATCATAATATATCCCGGCGTCAACCGGGCCCGAGAGATACAGACACCTGCAGTTTTGGTCAGGTAATTTGAGCAACACTCTCAAACTCGCATCCGTTAAGTGGATGAAGCTCGACTGTGTGGTCCCAGTCTTCCCACTGAGCCCACAGCACACTCACTCTGGGTAGGAGCCGGCCGGAGTCCGAAAAATCCCTATGACTCTTATGGGAATCGAACCCGCGACCTTCCAGTCCATAACCCAAGGCGCTAACCACTGCGCCATGGCGGCTGGTTAGCTGTAACTTGTTTTGTATCATCCAGTTTTGAATGTCTTGAAGGCAGAGTGACATATTTGTCAAGAGAGAAGGCAAATTTTCAGGAGTTTTACTGCTTTGAATCTGAGAGTCATCAGTGTAGAAATGATCGTTGATCAGGTGATGGTTTATTCTATAGGAGAGTGGAACAGTATAGAGAGTGAACAGAACAGGGCCCAGAACTGATCCCTGTGGGACTCCACATTCCAATTTGGCAGGATATGATTAAATCTTGTTTACTGTGACTGTCTGGAATCGGTCAATGAGGTATGAATTTAACCAGGTAAGGGCTGCACCTTTAATACCAAACATTTTTTGGAGTCGGATGGTATCACGCTCCATAAAGGTTTGTGGCTAAACCCCCACCCATGCCCTCTTTAACTATCTTCCCGACAACACCAAATACAGAACACCGAAAAAAAAGTTCCAGACTTTACTTTCCAGAATCCAAAAGCAATCATCAGACAAATACTTAAGCTCGCTTCCACACAGACACAAATTCAATAACCAACAACACTCTAAATCCTATCTACAATACTCTCCCCCTCTTCTGCACAATTCAGAAACCTGTTTGAGGAATATTCCCCTCCCACTTCCCTCACAGTCACAACTCAGGTTTCCAAGCACGGTCACCATCACAGGCTGAAGTCCCCAAGGATGGTCACGGGTGGACAGGGCAGCAGGGAGAAGGTAAACGGGTCGTGGGGAAAAAAAAGAGGTGGATCCAGGGAATAAAGGGACAGAGGGTCAAGGACAAGCTGTCGGCGACTCTTCAGGGCACACCGGGCTGCACCCTCTCCAGGCACGACTCCACCGCTGGAGGCACCCACAGGAACCTGGAACAGGCAATACTTGCCGTTCCTCAGCATACGCCCATAACTAGCACTAAGGTGACTAGGGTTATTTCCCTTGCGTCCTCCAGGTTGACAATTTGTTAATTCAGCCAAAAACTCTAGCATGTATCCCCAAGGAATCATTTACATTCCGAATCTAAATCCCCTCTAATGTCTGTCTATCTATCTATCTGTCCCGTAGTCTTTCGACCGTGGGGGCACCCTCAAAGATTCAACAACCAGTTCCCTCCATTCCTCTCTCTGTTCTGCCTTTCTCAGGGTTTTGTTGAGTTCTAGGCCTGTCCATTCGCTGATGTTATCCTCCCAGCTCTTCCTTGGTCTGCCTCTTCTTCTTCCTCCTTGGACAGTGCCTTGTAAAATTGTCTTTGCAAGTCCTTTGGATCTTGTGACATGCCCATACCATTTAATTTTACGCTTTTTCACGATCGTTAGAAGGTTCTCATAGGGTCCAATGGTTTGCTGGATTCTGTTATGCACGCTTTCGTTGCTTATGTGGTCTTTGTAGGAGATGCCAAGGAGTCTCCGAAAGCATCTCATCTCCACCGCCTGTACTCTTCTCTCGAAATCTGCAGTCAGGATCCATGATTCACAAGCATACAGAAATATGGATATGACAAGGGAGCGCATTAGTCTGATCTTGGAGATAAGTGAGATATTTTTATCTCTCCAGATGGTGTTTAGTTTTGACAGTGCTGTTATTGTCTGTGCAGTCCTGCATACTACTTCTGGCTTGGATCCCTGGTCTAATACAATGGCTCCCAGGTACTTGAAGCTTTGAACTGTTTCCAGCTTCTGGTCATTAACCCTGATATCAGTGCTAATGCCGTTGGTGTTATTAGTCATCAGTTTGGTCTTCTTTGCACTGATTTCCATGCCGTATGTTTTGGAGGCCTTATTCAGGTGTTCTGTTAGGCTTGCAAGCTCTTTTTCTGATCCTGCTATTGCATCAATGTCATCTGCGAAGCGGAGGTTTGTGATCGTTCTGCCACCAATGCTGACTGATCATGATGTTTTAGTGCATCAGCCATGATTCTCTCAAGGAAGATGTTGAAAAGAGTGGGTGAGAGTAGACAGCCCTGCCTTACTCCAACTGTTGTTCGAAACCATTCTCCAATGTTGTTGTTGTAGTACACTGCACTGGTGGCCTCGCTGTACAGCTGTTTGATGACTCTGATCAGGTTTGCATTGATGCTGTACAAATTCATGTTTGCCCACAAAGCTGCATGCCACACCCTGTCAAATGCCTTCTTAAAATCGATAAATACGTGGTAAAGGTCTTGTTGATGTTGAAGGTACCGCTCACATAGTATTCTGAGGTTGAATATCTGTTCTGTTGTGCTGCGCCCTGCTCTGAAACCTGCTTGTTCCTCAGCAATGATGATCTCTGCTTGTGGCTTCAGTCTATTCAATATTATCTGCAGCATGACCTTGCTTGGGTGGCATATGAGGCTGATTGTGCGGTAATTATGGCATTGTTGTAGATTTCCTTTCTTGGGGAGGGTGATGATGAGTGACTGTGTCCATGGTGTTGGCCATTTTCCTGTCTGCTAGATCTTGTTGCAGAGTCTTAGTAGGGCGCTGATCATGGCTTCCCCTCCAGCTTGAACCAACTCAGCTGGAATGTTGTCAGCCCCTGCTGACTTCTCCCTTTTTTCAGCGATCTGACTGCTGTTTCCACTTCTTCTCGGAGGATAGGGTGACTGTCTGTGTCTTTGTTTGCTCTAATTAATACTCTATTATTATTCATATTCAAATACAGTTAAGTTAAAATACTTTTTTTCCACAAAAGAGAATTGTCTTACAGAAAACCAATAACAACCATATACAGCCGCTTAATACGCAAAATTGAACTAAATCCCAAATCACTCAGGACTCACCCATATCGATTAACCTTAAGAAATACCGAGTGTTCTAAATACTAGTGAGAACTCTCTCTAAACAAAACATAACCATTAAAAACATATTTTTAAGAACGTATCCTATCGTTCACTAAAGGAGAAACCTAAACCTGCCCAGTATACCATAAGCTTAAAGACAGAGGAAACCTCCCTCGAAAACATTCTACATTAATTTATTCAAGAACCAACCATCCAAGGACTGCATTGACACAAGACACTCAATAACAACCACCACAACAGGCACAAAGAACCATCACAGAATTCGATCATATCTACAGAACATCCCTCACCTGTCACTGATAAAGAAATATGGTGCACTCCTGCACCCAGGAAAGACGTTGACAAAACGGACAGCACAACGAAGAACGAAGACTGAACCCCAGGAGCGTGAACCACTCAAAGATGACTCCTCTCCCCTGCTCTCCAAGTAGAGACACAACACCACAGGAAGTACGGTGCACTCCTGCACCCCAAGGAAGACGTTGACAGGACGGACAGGACGTAACAACGAAGAACGAAGACCGGGTTCACAGGAGCCTGAACTACTCCAAGTGCTGCTCCCCCCTGCTCTCCAAATAGAGAGACGACACCATGCGGCGCCCAACAGCCCAGCTAGAACGGCGACCAGCGAACTTCAGCCAAAGACTGAATCTCCTCCTCGTAACTGAAGTCAAGACCTCCTATTTAAAGCTGCTGCTACTCAGCTGATGAAACAAACCCTAACTCACGACCAGGAACTTCACAAGAAGCTAACCTGCATGCAAAATTGCAGAGAAAAGGGAATGTGCATGCCACTAAGCTGGAGTTAACCACGTACGTAAAAAAAATGCGAATGTGAGCACAGAAAGACACCAGCTTCCAGACGCACAGAGAGAGAAATAGCACCGAGTAATGCACGGAATTATGCGCAGAATTATGCGAAAGGTGACAGATGTAGTGATCTATCTGTCAAATGCTGCAGATAAGTCGAGAATAGTGAGAAGGGAGATTTTCCTTGAGTCAGAAGCGTTTAGAAGCGTGTTTAACATGTGGACTAAGTGGTTTCAGTGCTGTGGTTGATAGGCAGACTGAAATGTGGGAAGGATACTATTTGAATGAAGATGGCTGTTGAGCTGTTTCAGAACGACTTTTCCAAGGACCTTGGAAATGAAAAGTAGGTTAGAAACAGGCCTGTAATTCTTCAGAATGTTAGGGTCGAGTTCGTGCTTTTTGAGTAGTGGTGTAGCTATTGCAGTTTCGAGTTCTGATGGAAACATTCCCGAAAGAAGAGATGGGTTTACAATCTTCGTGATAGTTGGTATAAGCTGCGGAAGGCACTGTGTGAAAGGAAAAGCAGGCATAGGATCAAGATCACATGATTTTATGGTCATTTCATTTAGATTTGTTTCTGATTTCTTCCTCACTTGTTGGCTGAAAGAAAAGGAGAGGAGTGCTTGTGAATTGGGGATCAGGAGGTACAGGTTTGAAGGAAGTCTGATCACGTTTGGAGCAAATGTTACGGACTTTGTCAGAAAAGAACGAAGAAAATATATCAGGAAGTTCAGAGTGACTGTGGTCATTAGACAGAGGGCTTGTCTTTGCAGATCCAAGAAGAGTTGAGGTGAGGGAAAAAAGAGATTTCATGGATGTTGCATTGAGAACTTGAGCAGAGTAGTAGTTTGTCTTGGCTGAGTGGATTAAGGTTTGTACTTTGTTGGTTTGTTTTTGAAAGAGTCGTTTGTTTATTTCAGTTTTTGGTTTTTGCCACTGCCGTTCTAGTTGTCATTGTTTGCGCTTTGCCACCAGGATATCATGGGTGTGCCATGGGGCGAAAGGCCTATCAGGAAGAATATGGTCAGTGGGAGGTGCATGCTCATCAAGCAGTTGGCTGAGTACAGTGTCGTTTAGAAGGGTCAGTGTGGTCATGGGTTTGTGATAGGCGTTCAACAGCTTGGGAAGAGAAAGATTGAATATCAATAGCCTTGAGGTTACGACGGGTGATGCACTTCTTCTTTTTGATAGGTTTTGCAATGTTAAGGAAGAAAAGAATGGCAGAATGATCAGAAAGCAGTGGTCAAGGACGGAGACAGAGGTGTCGAGATCTTGTGAAACATCGGTGATGAGCCAGTCTAAGATATGACCTGATCTGTATGTTGCTTCATTCACCAGCTTAGAAAGAGAGTGATTTGACAAGGAAAGATAAAGACGTTTGACATTAGGAGAAGACTGGTTGTCGAAGTGAAAACTAAAGTCACCAAGAACGATATGCTTTCTAGGGGAGAGACTGTAGTGATCGAGGAGAGATTGAAATTCTTGATGGAAAAATGAAGATGTCAGGTTGTTCTTTCGGCTGGTAGGTGGGCGGTAAAGGCAGCAGAAAGTAACATTGTGGCTAGGTAAGATGAGGTTGAGTTCATAGACTTCAAAAGATTCAGGTGAGAAAGGTAGGGAGTGGTAGAAGAAAGAGCTGGATGCAGTGTGTCTTTGCAAACTACGGCAATGCCACCTCCACGGGAGGGTCGGGGAAAGAAAGAGTTGTATAACCAGGTGGTGTCAGTTGTTTAATCTTTGGTTCATGACCTTGTGGGTTAAGCCAGGTTTCTGTGAGAAAGATTAGATAAATGTTCTGTTCAGATATAAAATCGGAAAGAAGGTCGGCTTTACCATCTGGGCAAACAGACTGCGCATTAAGAAAACACATGTGAAGAAGGTTTTAGGGAGGCAGAGAAGTTGGAGATGACGGTGGTGAGTGAGGGTGACTATCAGAGAAAGAGGACGGGGATGATGGTAGAGATGTGTGCAGTGGAAGGGCAGACCAGAGTTGAGATGGCGAATCAGGTGTGGAAGACGGTGAAAGAACTAATTTCATAGGGGGATTTATAGTCTGATGCACACTGTGATACCCATTACTGACAGAACACATATTATCAGTCACAGGCAGAGGATGGAGCACTGGAGGACAAAGATGTGAAGGAGCATGTGCTGCCGCTGGTTGTGGTCGTTGTGGCAGTGACGTCAGAGGTGTTGGGGGAGACGGATGTAATGGAAGCACGCTGCAGGCGATGATGTCTGCCTGCACCTGTTCCTCGTCAAGTTTTGCTGCAGTAGATTCCCAAGTTTGAAAGATGCTGTTTCAGTTCGTAGTGTACGGGGAAGAAATCACGTGAGGACAATGCCTTTATGTCTTCAGCAGTTGATGTCATAGTAGTGGAGTGGCGAACACTGGGTGGTGGTGGTGCAGATACCTTGTGCTTAAGAAAACCTAGATTCAACCAATCCACCGTTGGCCGTCGCTCTTTCTCTGTTTCTGGTTCATCGATCTGGAATGACCTCCCTCTCTCCCTCCGCCAAAAGCCATCTTATGAAGCTTTTAAATCCGGCCTCAAGGCTCATTTATTTCAAACCTAAGATTCTCCTCTCTTGTTCCATCTCACTTGTGTCCCTGCCCTCAACAGACAACCCCCCACCACCCTGCCGAAGTGTATAACCTTTATGTGTGTGCGTGTGTGCGTGTGACTGTATACATTTGAATTTGTAAAAACTATTGATTGTAACTGGATGCATGTGAATGAGTGAGATGAACGAAAGCGCTATGATTTGGTGTTTTTTTCAAGATATGGCGCTTTATAAATTTCATGTATTATTATTATTATTAGTTCGTGGATCAGGTGAAAAAGTTCAGGCTGCGGCAGGGTCACAAGGACCAGCACAATCAGGTGAATGCAAATCATCAGCCAAACAAAATTTTGAAGAATAAATCAAAAGATGAAAATTATGAATTGAAATATTTCGAAAAGCAGATAATATTGAAGAAAATGGTTCTAAACAAACAATTCTGGGTGCCAAAACGAACACAAGGATGTACAATTTTCCCTATGTATGTATGTATGTATGTATGTATGTATGTATGTATGTATGTATGTATGTATGTATGTATGTATGTATGTATGTATATATGTATGTATGTATGTATGTATGTATGTATGTATGTATGTATGTATGTATGTGTGTGTTCGTATGTATGTTTGTTTGTTTGTATGTATGTATGTAGGTATGTGTGTGTGTTTGTATGTATGTATGTATGACTTCAACTTCCATTTCACAACCAGTCTTCTCCAGATGTCAAACGTCTTTCTCTTTCTCTGTCCAACCATTCTCTCTCCCAACTGGTAAACGAAGCAACGCACAGATCTGGTCATTTTCAGACTGGCTGATTCCTAATGCTTCATTTAATCAGTCACACCTGTTTCTGTCACCGATTAACTGCATTCTGGTCATTTCGCCATTTTTTTCCGTCTCAACATCACAAAGCCTGTCAGAAAGAAGAAATATGTTACTGGTCGCAATCTTAAGGCCTTAGACATTCATACCGTCTCTTCACAAGCTTCCGAACGTTTTTCACGAACGTCTGACCATACTGACCTCTCTGATTACTATAACACAATTCTCCGCCAACTGCTTGATGATCATGCACCTCCTACTGACCATCTCCTCCCTGACAGACCCTGTGCGCCATGGTATACCCAAGACATCTTGATAGCGAAGCCCAAACACCGGCAACTAGAACGGTAGGGGTAGAAGTCAAAAACCGAAATAAACGAACAGCTTTCCCGAAAACAAATAAACAAAGTCAAAGTCTTAATCCATTCAGCAAAGACAGACTACTTACTTTTCCCAAGTTCTCTGTGCTACATCCATAAAATCTCTTTTTCCCCTCACCTCAAATCTCCTTGGGTCTGCAAAATCAACTCCTCTGCCTAACACTCACAGCCTGTCTGAACCCCCAGCCATCTTTTCTTCCTTCTTTTCAAAGTTCGAAACATACGCTCCAGACTGGATCAGACTCAATTCCAGCCTGCGCCTCCTTATCCTCAGTTCACTGCCACTCCTCTCTTTTCCTTCCATCCCACAAGTGAAAAAGAAATCATGACAATTCTGAAGAAAATTACTATAAAATCGTGCGATCTTGATCCTATACCTGCTCCTGTTTTCTCACAATGCCTTCCACAACTTGTACCTATTATAACTATAATAGTAAACTCATCCCTTGTGTCAGGAAATTTACCATCAGCTCTTAAAACAGCAATAGTCACACCTCTACTGAGAAAGCAAGACCTCGATCCCAACATTCTGAAGAATTATAGACCTGTCTCAAACTTACCCTTTGTCTCTAAAGTACTAGAAAAAGTTGTTTCTCAAACAACTCAACAACCACCTTCATTCCAATGATCTCCTTCCCCCTTTTCAATCTGCCTATCGCCCCAACCACAGCACCGAAACCACCCTAGTCCACACTTAAGATACACTTCTACTTGCTTCTGATGCAGGAAAAATCTCCCTTCTCACTCTTCTGGACTTATTTGCAGCCTTTCATACTAAAAATCACTCAATTCTTCTTTCTCGCCTCCAAAATACGTTTGGTATTAACGGCACAGCCCTCACCTGGTTTACTTCATACCTCACAGTCCGGTTCCAGAAAGTTATTGTAAACAAAATTCAATCAAAACCTGTCAAAATGGAATGTGGAGTCCCGCAGGGATCAGTCCTGGGCCCTGTTCTCTTTACTCTCTACACTGCTCCACTCTAACATATAATAAACAACCATCATATTGATCATCATTTCTATGCCGATGATACTCAGCTTCAGTGCAGTGATACTGTTGAAAACTTGCCTTCCCTCCTGAAAAATATGTCCTAATGCCTTCAAGACATTCAAAACTGGATGACTCAGAACAAGTTACAACTTAATGCCGATAAAACCGAAGCCATGCTCATAGGGACCCAACATAAACTTTCCTCTATCGCAAAAAACTTCAATAGAATTCGGCAAAACGTCAGTTCCTTTGTCCAACTCTGTGAAGTATTTAGGAGTAGTTCTTGACAACACACTCTCTATGAAAAAATTCATCACCCAGACCTGCCAGTCTTGCTACTATCAATTACGGCGCATAAGCGCGATTCGCAAGTATCTGTCCACTGATGCAACTTCCAAGCTCGTCACATCTCTATCTTGCATTCTTTCACGTTTAGACTACTGTCATTCTCTTTTGCTTGGCCTATCAGCATCATCCATTCACTCTCTTTAACGCATACAAAACTCTGCAGCTCGACTGGTCCTAAGAAAGAAAAAATCTGAACACATCAATCTTCTGCGATCTCTTCACTGGCTGCCTGTCTCACAAAGACTGGAGTATAAGATCAATACTCTCTGTTTCAATGGTCCAAAATCTGCACCCTCTTATCTCTGTAACTGTCTTCACCTGAACACTCCACCCCGTTCACTTCGTTCAGCCGCAGATACTTTGTGCTTTCGAACACCCAGATTCAAACAAACCCCTGTTGGCCGTGGCTCCTCTGTTTCCGGTCCATCCACCTGGAATCACTTCCCTCTTTCACTTCGCCAAAAGCATTCATTTCACACCTTCAAATCCAGCCTCAAAACACACTTATTTTCTACCTGAGACTTTCCCCCACATATCTGTCCCTAATTTTGCAACAGCATCTTTCACCTACTAAGTGTGTTCGCGAGTGTCAAGTCAAGTCAAGTCAAAATTTTATTTCCGGATGGTACATTGAGTTAGCAATGCATTTGCTTTTTTTCATCTAGCCATCTATCTAAGAACAAATTTCTTAATGATTATACTAAGATACTACATTATTCCCATCATTTACCATTAAATTAAACCAGTAAAAAAAGGAAAATCGATATGGTAATACATTGAAAATACAAATTCCCACATATACATATCACGCACACATATACTCATACCACCTGCGTGCGTGCGCGCTCACGTCCACACACACATTTGAATAGAAAATGTTTAAGAATTAAAAAAAGAAAATCATAAAACGTCAGGACAAACAAATTACTTACCTACTGTTTCACCCATTCTTACACGTTTATACTTTAGATAATAAAAAGGTACAGGAAAAAAACGTTAGAAAATACTAGGCATACGTTGCGTCATTACTGACAATATTGCCTTCAATGACCTCCCTCCTCTCCTCCTCCACCCAGCAAACGTGTGCTTTTTATGCGCTCATACTCTTCAAATAGGGCTTTTTAAAAATAATATATTAGTGTATATAATAGTGTGTGTGTGTGTGTGTGTGTGTGCATGTGTGTGTGTTTGTGTGTGTGCGTGCGTACGTACGTACGTACGAGCGCGCGCATGGATTTGAAATATGTTGTTCATTATGTTAAAGGAAAGTTGCATGCGTGTAAATGTTTTAAGTGCAAGCACTTCGATTTGTTTGGTTTTTTGCAAGATTCAGAGCTATATAAATTCCATATCTTCTTCTTCTTCTTCTTCTTCTTATTATTATTATTATTATGTATGCGCGCGCGTGTAGAATGCATGATAAGGTGAGATATATTATCACAGTAGAAGTCTTTATCAGTTCTAAACAGAATATTTGCAGTATGGGATATATCTCCTCTGGCTTGGTACATATCTTTGAATTCATCTTCAATTATGTTCCAAAAATTCTGTATAATCATATCACCCAAACACATGTTTCTTGTTGTCCTTTCTGATTTGCATAAACTTTAGTTGTGGCCTGCTTCCAGTCCAGTTTCTTTCAACATTATATTTATGGCAATCATTGTGTATACTGTTCTAGTCTGAAACAATTTGAGCATAACATTTTTTATTTATACATTTTTCAGAAGCAGGGGTAACATTGGATTGGTACAGAGTTATATTCAATTCTACCCTCGACAATACTCCTAGTGGTTTGATTCATCTTTAACAATTGCTCTGAAATATAACTATGAAATAATAGGTTTGAACTCAGGATTATCTATTTAGAGAGACAGTTGTGTTTGTTGCTGTATTAGCCTGTGTAATCAATTCCTCATTCTGATTTTGGTTGATAGATATGACATGCCCTAGGACAGTCCAAAAAAGCAAGCCGAACATGATATTTGTCTATAAATAATTCGATCCATTGGATTCTAGAAAATTCAGTAATTAGGTAAAACTTGTTTCTAATTCCATGCCGTATATTTAAGTACTTTGTTTCCAATATTGATGTCCCTATTGTGTAAAACTGGTTTTGCCAACATTTTCTCTTGATACATTGGTTTAACTTTATAATGAAACATAAACTCGTTTCATGAACAATAACAGCAAAAGAATTCGGCATTTCATCAGTTCCTCTTTCCACATACATACATACATACAACATACAACATACATACATACATACATACATACATATACATACATAATACATACATACATACATACAGACAGACAGACAGACAGACAGACAGACAGACAGACAGAAAGACGGGAGACAGACAGACATATAGATAATAAAAGACATACATATACATGGATATATTGACGCATGACAGATCCAAGAGAAGGGTAAGAACGGATCTCTACATCTACTTTTTTGGTCTCATCAAGGCGTTTGACTCGGGACTGGGGACAGATCTTCCCGATTAGAATCCCTCCCAAGATAGCGAAAATAATCAGATGCTTTCACAGTATGAAACCATGAGCGGTTAATGGCAGTAAGGATGATGAATTTCCCGTCGCTAATTGAGTGAAGCAAGGATGCGTTCTTGATCCAACACACTTCGGCTTCTTTTTTAACGTGACGCTTCTCTCCGCTTTAAAACCTCGGATCCAGGCACCCAAATTACATACAAGTTAGATGTATGTGTCTCCGTCATCATCATCATCATCATCAGACCCGTGACCTTGGCGGTGGTGGGGGAGACACGAAAGACGATGCCGTGGTAAGCCTCCTCCATCCATCTCGGTCCTCGGCTCTGCCCAGTAGTGCCGAGTCATTCATCCTGGTCCATTCTCTGATGTTGTCCATCCATGACTTGTTCTGTCTTCCCCTCTTTCTGCCCCCTTCGAGTGTTCCTGCAGTACTGTTTTTGGCAGGTGTTGTGTGGCGGGTGACGGGGCCGAACCATGTCAGCTTTTTCTTCTTGACGATAGTGGAAGGGTTCCTGTGGACCTGCCAGGCTTTGTTATTTGACTCTTGACAAATTCATTGGTCTTTCGTTCTCTCCAGGATATGCCCAGTAGTTTTCTATGGCATTTTGTTTCAAATGATTGGATTCGCTTTGCTGTTTTAGCAGTCAATGTCCAGGTTTCACTTACGTACAGCAGGATAGTCTGAATTAGGGCTTTGTAGTTTGATTGGGAAACTGATCTCTTTACTTTTCCATATTTTGGTGAGTTTTGTCATGGAGGATGCTGCCATGGCTATTCTGACTTTGATTTCTGTCGTCGATCGCCCATCCTTTGTGCGTGTAGCGCCAAGGTACTTAAAAGCGTCTACCTCCTCCAGTTGCTGGCCGTTCATGTAAATTTTAGCAGTGGCGTTGCTCGTGCTGTTCACAAGTAAATTTACTTTTCTCCGAGCTCACCTCCATCCCTTTGCTTCAGCTCTGTTCTAAAATTGGTCGTAAGATCTTGCAGATCTTTTGGGTTTCTTCCGCCCATGAGGTCAATGTCATCGGCAAACCGCAAGTTGTTGAGGGGTCTGCCGCCCAAAGGAGATGGTAGAGTGGAAGTCATGGAGGGTCTCTCTCATAATGTTTTCCAAGAACAGATAAAAACAGAACTGGAGAAAACAGGCATCCTTGTCAGACACCAACTGTGGTTTGGAGTAGTCTCCGACCTGATTGTTCAGAAGGACTGCATGCTTGCGGTGTTGTATAGTGCTTGAATGGTTTGCACTAGTCCTTCTTCAATGCCAACATTCTGAGAACCTGCCACAGGCCTTCGTGCCATACTCTGTCGAAAGCTTTCTTGAAGTCGATGAAGTTGTGGAACAGGTCTCTCTGATGTTGAAGATGTTTTTCCATCAGGGTGTGGCAGTTAAAAATCTGTTCGATTGTGCTCTGCCCGCCCCAAACCCAGCTTGTTCCTCTGCAATTTGTTTTTCTGCCTCCTTCTTTATTTGATTTAAAATAACTTTTAGCATGATCTTGCTGGCGTGGTGATGAGGCTGATTGTTCTATAGTTTTGGCATTTGGCGTAAATTCCCTTCTTGGGCAGGGGTATGATGAGTGATTGTGTCCATTCTGTTGGCCACTGTTTTGTCTCCCAAAATCTTCTGACAGATAGCTGTAACATGTGTGATGGGCTGTTTCGCCACCATGCTTGAGCAGCTCTGCTGGTATGTTTTTTTTGGGTCCTGGGGGACTTTCCTACTGGTAAGCTGCGGATGGCTTCTTCCAATTCTTCCTCAGTATAGGTAATGGCGAGGGTGCTCTTGATGTTGCTGCTTTTCTTCTTTTATTTCTTGTCAGGTTGTATTGGGTTTGTTGTACAGCTCTTGACAATACTCAGACCCCCCTGTTCAATGCAGCTGGCTTTCTGTGAGGAGGTTTCCCGGGGCTGTCTTCAATGATGATGATTTGGTTTTTAAGTGGTTTTGTGAGTTTCTGCAGGGTGTCGTATGCCTTTTTACTGTTGCCCACTTTCATGCTTTTTTCGATCTCATCACATTGATCATGATCCCCTTCTCTCTGGCCTTTAACATTGACTTCTTCACAAGATTGTTGGCCTCCCCGGGATTCTTTAGGGTTGGAAGACCTGGTTGGTTTTTAGTGTTCTTGTATCGCAGAGTGCCCAAGATGTCATTTGGGAGTCCATGGCTGGTGTTTTTCCTCTGACAACCGAGTACCTCCTCTGCTGTTCCTCGGACTGCCTTTATTAAGTTGTTTGGTGAGGTCATTGATGCCCTTGTCCAGGAGGGTTTATTCCGCAAAACGTCCGCCAAGCTTGCTTGGAAGGTCTCCTCGACATCTGGATCTTTCAGTTTGTCCACGTCAAATTTGATTTCGTGGGTTTGGGAGGCTGTTTGTTTTTCTTCAGCTTCAATTTTGAATACCAGCAGCACAAGGTCGTGGTCGCTGCTATTTTCAGCTACAGGGTAGGTTCTTCTTCTGGGGTCTGTTGATGCTGGATTTTTAAGCGGCCGTGGTGTTAAGATAAAATCTATTTGGTTATGGATCTTGCCGTTTGGCGCATGCCAGGTTTTTCCTCCTTGACTGCTTGTGGGGGTAGAGGGTATTTGGGAATGGTAATGTCTGTGGGTGCAGGCAAACTCCAGCAAGACGTATCCCGTCGTTGGTCTCTCCAGTTCCCAAAATGACCAACTGTTCGGCCCATTGGTTGTAAGGGCAGGACCTACTTTGGCGTTAAAATCCCTTTGGATGATGATGGTGTCCTTCTTGGGTATTTTCATAATGGTCTCTTCAAGATCTTCGTAAAATTGTTCTACTTCTTCATCTGCATGGTCAGATGATGGTGCATAGATTTGTATGATGGTGATGTTCTTGGCTTGGCCGACACCCGGATGCTGATAATCCTGCTGGAAGCCCGGTGTACAGCTGATAATGCACCCCACTACTTCCTTTCTGACAATAAATGCCACTCCATGTTGGTGATTGTTTCTCTTGGCCACTGTAACCAGATCTTGTTGCCTTCTTCAGTCAATGTCTCACCAATCCTGTTCCCTCTCACTTTTTCCCAGTCCCAAAGATGTCCTGTTTTTAGCGGCTAAGCTCATATCTGTTCTTTGATTTTTCCGCACTGGTAGAGTGTACGGACGTTCCATGTCCAATGGTGATTTGTTCTCTAGGGGCTTAAGTAATGTTTTAACTCCAGTAGCTGACTTGTCACTTCCACCCTGGTGTTGATCAATGGAAAGCGCGGTTGTTGGTAACCCGGGCCTCGACCGATCCGGTATCATATTGGCTTTGCATTTGTCTTTCATGTTTTTTCTGTGGGCTTAGGATATTCCTTGGTGGCGCCAATCTCCTCTCCAAGTCTCCATATGTTTTGGTGGTTTTTTTTCTATTGGTGTTTCCTCCCTCACATGCGAAAGGTTGTACTGGGTTACATGGATACCAGTAGCAGTAACAGAGAACTTCTCTGACTGACCTGACCTGACCTACATACATACATACATACATACATACATACATACATACATACATACATACATACATACATACATACATACATACATACATACATAAATACATACATACATACATACATACATACATACATATCTCTACACATACATACATACATTCATGCATACATACATACATATATACATACATACATACATACATACATACAAACATACAAACATACATACAT